>PVLA01001197.1:0-390710 GCA_004027455.1 Hydrochoerus hydrochaeris | reverse complement strand
GGCCCTCTAGATAACCCCTTTGTGAGGACTGGTTGTGGGGTTTTGCCTTCTGTGAATAATGTGAGAGAGTTTATGTGGGAGCTTTGGGTGAAAGAGCTCATGGAGGAGGATTTACAAAATTCCTGTGAGACAACTGCCCTGAGACACTGGACAGGCAGCCAGAGACGGGCAACTAGGACACATATGTTATGCCACCAGCTGCCTAAGACAGGCACAGGACCAATTGCTGTCCTGCAGGCGCATGACGGGTAAGGCCTGGTTGGGTTCATATGAAGAGTCCTTGACCTAAGACAGGTGCTGTCCTCATAGGAACTGCCACTCCCATAAGTAATAAGGGATAAAATGTAGGGAGCGGCATGATAGTCTCACACATCTCTTCCTCCTGCAGGCATCCAGGTGCATCGGCTTACATTTCCCAAGCTAACTAAGTAACAAGATTGAGATGTTAATTGATACCTATTGCCCTGAGCCTGGGGTGCTTCCTGCTTGGAGTTGAGGTCAATTAAAACCTATTGTTTAGGATTGTCCCTGCCTGGCCCTAAGCCTGGGGCGCTTCCTGCTTGGGGCTGGGTGTTGCTGCCAAGGTTAGCAAATATATATTCCAGCTTCTAAAAAATAAAAGGGGATTCAGATTCACTCACAGACTGGTGTGCAGTGTTTTCTGTCTCTCACTTGCCGACTCCCTGACCACCTTTGGGACCCCTGAGCCCTGCTGCAGCTGGACTCTGGCACATACATGCAGCCATATCCTCTAGAGCACTTTCTTTTCTTCTTTTTACTTTTTAAGTCCATTATCTGCTTAGTTATATCCTGTTTCAGGTTGCTCAGTAGCTTACTGACTTGTTTTGTTGTTGTTATATACTTTTAATTACCTTATATTGTTCTGTTGCCTTGTTTTTGAGTTACTCCTCATCCATGATCCATGGATCAGCTTTGGTGGAGTTGGGAGATTTTTAAGAGGTATCTTGTTACTTTCTTATCTACTTTTTTTTTGAAAGTAGCAAAATGCAGCAGAACAAGACAGAACAAACCCATCCGACCAAATTGCAATAAAACTACCACAGAACCTCAGAACAGGTCACCAGGACACAAGCAATGGGCTCAATAGTACAGCCCATTTTATTCACATTAGCTGTTCTTTCAATCAAATAGAGGAAAATGGAAGGAAATATCGAACTTTTAAAAACAGAATATTGAATAAAGCAGTACCATTAATCAAAAATGAGCAAAACAGTGATAAAAATATTTGCCTTCAAAGAGATGGTAGAAGGAAATCCCCCTTACTTGTCAAGTCGTATACATTCATCCTCCAAAAAAATACTTAGACCGCCAGTGCCTACTGGGTAACTGGGGGGGGGGGAATGGATCAATGTCTAATTCTTAGCCCGCACACCAGCAGGGCCCTAGCTGCTTACCAGGGTGGCCTGTAGGTTGCCTGTTTTCCCAGCACTCAAGGTTCCAACATGATGCCGAGCTTAGGAGTCACTGATAGTTCTCGCCCTGGTGTGCCAGTGGTTTGCCAGGCCACCAGCTGCTCACCAGGGTGGCGAGTAGGCCACCTGTTCTCCAGCACCCAAAATTCCAACATGATGCAGAGTTCAAGAGTCGCTGATAGTTCCAGCCCGGTGCACCAGCGACTTGCCAGGCCCCCAGCTGCTTACCAGGGTGGCCTGTAGGCTGCCTATCCTCCCAGCGCCCAAAGTTCCAACATGATGCCAAGCTCAGGAGTCGCTGATAGTTCTCACCTTGGTGTGCCAGTGGTTTGCCAGTCCCCCAGCTGCTCACCAGGGCGGTGAGTAGGCCGCCTGTTCTCCAGCACCCAAAATTCCAAGATGATGCAGAGTTCAAGAGTCACTGATCGATAGCAGGTATTTTTATCTTGGGTAGGTGTACAGCTTGAAGTCTAAAGGAGACAGAGGCAAAGAATCAATTAAGTATAGATAAGCCAAATAATAGAATCAATGGGATATTTAAGAGTATAATTTTAGTAATGGCTTCCCATAAGCAGGATAAGGATAAGGTCCAGGGAATTTTAGAAACTGACATTTCATTCATTTGTCATATGCACAATTTAGGTTTTATAATTGTATAAGTACCTCCTATGTTATTATAATGTCTAATGTCACCTTATTTTGGAGGATAGCCTGTTTTATTAATTTTATCCTTTAATTTAGGAGAGAAATCAGCTGCAGTGTCATTTAAGGCCTATTGACTATACTTAATTATGGCCCCAATATTCATCATATAACCTTTTTCTGGAAGAGATCTGGTGGATCTCAGAGGAATCTAAAAGAAATTTACAATTATCTCTGAATTTTGGTTGTTGAAAATCTAGAAGATTGATAACAGTACAGTGCAGTAGAGGTAGTAAGCTTAACATAGAACATTAAATGGAACTACTATTTTTAATTATCCATGGGTATTTTAACATTTGAGCACTGAAGAAATTTGTGCCATTGTTTGGACTGCTAAATATTTAAGCATCTCTAAGTATAACATACACATTACATACAATTTTGATTAAAAATTATCATTTGACTGATGACCTCATATTGATTCGACTTGAATCTCTTGGCTGGAGCACAAGAAAAAGTCAGATGTCTGGATCTGAAAGAAAATATTTATCATCATAAACAATCCCAATTTTATATTTGAAGTCATGAACATACCATCAGATCAGCAACAATGAATTGTCTTAGTCATATGAACTTTAGTTGGGGTGTCTCCCATAAGGCTATAGAGATTATTGGGGTCTTCAATTAATGAATAACCACATGATTGAATTATAAGTGAGCTGAGAGAACAACTCTGCCTCAGGATGTAACTTTTAGTTCTCCCCCAAGGAACTGGAAGCCGTCTTGGGTCACATTTATCAAAAGAATTTGTTACCTGCTTTGAAAGTGTGACATGGAGGGTTCCAACACCTGTTCTCATCAGCTGTCACTGCAGAGTGTAGGGCAGAATCCCAGGGAACAAAAATAACAATTTTGCCTCAGGCTGTATAGCCTAAGAAGCATGAAAACTGGTATCTCTGCCCTGGGATGGCAAGGATGGTTTTCTAATGCAAGCTTGCAAATGTTAGGAACAGAAACAGAAAACTCCGGTTGGCAGCTCACTTGTGATGAGTGAGGAGGGTCAGTGTTGCATGTAGATTAATGGCAGCAAGCAAACAGTCCTGGGAAAAAGAAGGCAATTGATAGGCAGGGAAGCTAGAAATGGGAGTGACTCCCAGGAGCTAAAGCACTCTGCCATTCAAGTCATGGCACCATAATGTTAGAGTATTCTGGCACAATAGAGAAGCAAAAGTACAAAATGAACAGGTTTATTGAGTTGAGGACGTGGAAAGAGCACACAATCCATGGCAGCTGGGCTGTCTCCTTCGACCAGATACAGAGAGGCAGAGAGATACATGACCTCTGACTGAAGTGGTGCATGGGGAGGATATTGATGACACATGTGGAACCAATTAGAATTCTCTATGTGTGCAAATAAGAAGGGGAGTTGAAATTAGGGCTGAAGAAGAAGCAGGAAGTGGTAAGCATTCCTGCTTTGGCCTTCTGCCATTTTAGACCACTGCCATAACTGTACAGTAATTTATACTAGGGCAAGAACCTTTCACCTTTGCCCTGAGAATTTCTCCATGAGATTTTTCTAGTTCTGCCCTAGTTTCAGGTCTTACTCTTCAATCTTCAATTCATTTCTGAGTTGACTTTTGTAATTCATGAAAGAACTTCCATCTTTAAATGAAAATTCTTTTGATTGTTATATTTCATGTATTCTATACTTTAGATAATACTTTGATCAGATTTTCCTTTACAAACTTAACTTTTAAATATATTTTCTCTATACATAGTAAAATTGTACAATTTTTTCTGCCTTTAAATATTTTTTGGTAGTAACCTTTAAATATTCTTGTAATATTATTAAAATTCATAGATGGTGCACTCAAATGCTATGCACATTTAAAAGGTTTCTTCTTTGTTGTTGAGTGTGCAATCCCCTAGCTCTTGAAAAAATGATTTTCTAATAATTGATTCTCCTTGTTTTTGTTGAACAGTGTTTCAATAAAACTTTTGAATTTTATAATTTTTCCTTTTTGTCAAATATTATCTTGGGAGAACTACTTTAAGATACCTAATACTTTATAGAAGCCTCTTCTAAATAAAAAAATATAGGCAAAATAAAAAATGAATGACTTAGATAGGTTTAAGTGTATAAAATGTTACTATTACTTTTAATATGACAATTAGGAGTTCACCTTATAAAGAGGAACAAATAGTCTACAAACTATGATAGATACTTCAACACTGTAGTTCTGGTTCTGGTTTGATGAATGAATACGTCAAACCATGTCAAATTGTGCTCTTTGGAGATATGCATTTTTTAAATCATACCTTAATAAATTTATTAAGAAGCAAATTACCAATATATTGAACATACATGAATGTCACATTAAAATTATATTCCAGTGAAACTTTATACAGAAATTAAGAAAAATAAACCCTGCATTTTTCATTTCTACTTACTTTCAGCCCTCATTCTTTCAGGTATATGACATGATAATAATGTATATTCAAATTGGGAATTCACATTTTAAGAGTGATGCTCTGTTTTGTGCAATCTTTAAATATAATTATCAATTCACCTTTAGTTGTAGAATGAAAGTTCACTGCAAATGGAGAAAGTTCTAACATGTTGTTGTACCATCACTGTGTGTGTCATGATCAGGGTAACATAAAATTAAAGTCATCGATACTTTCAAGTTCAGCTCCTAATCTTTACTTTTTGAAACTAATTTTTATAAATTAAACATCAATTTATCATCTATAAGGTCTGTAATGTTTTTAAAGTAAATTGTTCTCATTTTTGAAACAGGTAGTTATTTTCTGACAATTTTAAAAGCATCTATATGTGTGTGTGCATGTGCATATATGCATGTAAACTTACATACAAATTTACATTATATACATATCATATATACATATGTTTATGCACATATAGCAGGAAAATGATTTTAATGTAGAAATCTTGTCTTGAGGTAGACAAATATGCTTCTACTTCTTTGTCCCATTTTATATTTTCCAATGTTAGTAAAACACATTGCACAAAATATATACTATTTCAGTACTCAAAAGTTGAAAAGAAAAAAAAATTTCCTTTCATCATATCTCTTTGTACATCTATATATAGCAGTGGATGATTCTTAATAAATATTTGTTATTATAATGCAAATATAATACTAGCTATCAGAAAAAATGATATAAGAGCAAACAATGGCAATTATTCATTTTGTGCAGTATTTTAATCTGCTCAGCCATATGGTGGTAGCATATGTTGGTAGCAAAGCAATATCTGTAATTTTTACAAGTTGAAATACTAAGAAAATTAGCTGAATCACACTACGAATTGTGTCATTGCAAACAGCGTTTCTGGGTTTATGATGGTGTCAAATTTATTTTACTCTGTTCTTCCTCATTGGTCTTTATTCCATAGTCTGAGAAGCAGAAGGACTACTCACTGAACAAGATTAAAAAGTATAATGAACTCTGCAGGGGCACTGCTTTAGAAAAGAAACTGATGGTCATAGGAAGACTGCACTTAATCTTATGCATAGTTAAGCACACTAGCCAGCCACTGAGCATGTCAGGCGTAGGTGCCATGTTTCACAACTTATTTAGAGTCTAAAAAATCAGTTATGGTAGTCAACCACCATATATAACTATATAAATACTATATATAACTATATAGATACAGATACAGGTATAAATATAGATATATGTTTGTAATGGATAATTAAGTGCACCTTTAAACTTTAGGGTGCAGCATTTTACATAACTTCTATTTTACTTGTAGAGCAGGCATAGGAAATCAAAGAAGGTAGTTAAAATATTTTTTGTGTTGTATTTTTGTGTTTTATCATCTAAATTCTGCATGTCCCAGAGAAAGAATGTTAGTAAAATGGGTAATGTATACATTTGAAAATATTTCACTTTAGAGTGTCATTCATTACTAACTAAAGTGATTTGTATAATACTAAGATTGACACAAAATTAGTTGATTAAATAAAATTTTATTTATAAAATGCATTCATTTACTTTTAAAGAAACATCTTAAAAACATATTTCATTTAACTGTGTTTATCAAAGCTGTTCTTAATTAGTTGAGAATAAAATTCATAGATAACATAAGATCAAATTATTTTTCATGGAAGTTATTTAATTTTCCTATTATAAGTGCCTCTAGAAATATTATACTTGATAATAAATTTGAAATATTGGGAAAAGATCTCTAAATTAAATTTAATTGCCCAATGTCAAAAAAATAATGTTGAGAAGAAAATTTTAACATGGGCTAAAAGAAAATAAAGTTCTTATATTCTCTAACCTGATGTCTTTTACCTTTTAGCTCATCTTGAAACTGATGTTAAAATGTATCCCTCAGAACTTAATATTTTAATTATAAGAACTTGTACCATATCACCTTATGTTTTACAAACCTATGATTAAACTCAGTCTCTTTAATGTAACCCTCTAAAACCTCTCAAGAATGTATTATTGCCAATAAATTACAGTTTCCATAATTTATGACTAAATAATATTTCACTCCTTAGATTAGCCTATAACTAAACTTATCTTCTAGTCTCTACACACTATCTTGGCTGATCCCAGTGAATCATGTGGTTAAAAATATGTAGATTGATGTCGTGAAGGCATATATATATATATATATATATATATATATCTCCACTGGTTTCTTGGTATATAAAACTATGCATATTACAAAACAAGTGTTATTATACTCTCCCAAATTTATTCATCTTGATTCTCTGTATCTTTAATTTACAAATGTATCACCAATCTTTTTTAAAATTTATTTCGTACCACTCAACTGTCTCATCTGCCATTAGCCAAGTTCAATTTATACACATTACCCAATCCCTTATCTTTTCTTCATAATTTTAACCCATTAATTTTAATCTCTTAAAATTTTTGTAATGGCCTTTTGTCTCTGAATTTGTCTCTTGTCTGCAACATTTTACTTTCCAGATAGTTATTAAGATAGACTTAAATTGTATATGAGTGTCTGATAGTACACAGTGATTAGAAAGTTCCTTTATTTTCCACCGAACTCAGAATAAGACACTAGACATGAAACACCAAAGGATTCTATCTAGTAAGTCTTAGATCTCATCATGTATCATACGTCCCACAGTTATTTCTGTTGAATAAAAGTGACACCTGTTGTCACCTTCCAGTAAAGTATCTTATTATATGAGGAGAAGACAAGTGTACAAAAATTTTTATTACCAAGAGTAGTAGATTCAGGATGTCAGCTCCCTGCATGGCTCCCAGGTAGCAGGGCTGCAAAGACACAAATTACAGAGATACTGGCTAGACATTTTACTCATAGAAAAGACAAAACAAGAACAATTTAAGATAGGACTTTGTCACACACAGCCAGTTGATCTAACACACAACCTTATTGTGTTCAAGTAAAGGATTCTTTTCAATATCAACAGAAACAGATAAAGCAGTACAATTTGGCAGGTGAGAAATAACACACATATTAAGCAAAACAAAAAGCATAAATTGATTTGAGAATGGAAAAAGATATTTTCAAACAAGCTGAAAGGGCTTTTCATTGCTATGCGAGGAAAGAGTATCTCTAGGTCATAGGTACACTCTTGCAACTGTACAAGGGTCTTCAGGCTGAATATGACTTTCACTGATTTCAAAAATAACAAATAAAGAATATCAAACCTGGTAGCGCCACCTGCTGCTCCCACATTTGGAGGAAGACTTGTGTTGGTTGGGGCCCCTGGAAAATAGTTACAGGAGTTTACTCACTGACCTCCTCTCTGTCATTTTGAAAAAGTATTTTCTCAGAGTTATGAGGAAAAGCAGACTGAAGAAGATGATGAGGATTTACTGGAAGATAGTTCTTAACCAGGAATTTCATACTCCTAGATTAAGCCAATTTTTTATCTTTTTAAAAATTTATTTATTAGTACATGTTTACAGTACAAGAAGTTTGCAAAAGTCTTGCGAAGTGGGTATAGGTACATAATACAGCTCAGTTTGGTTATAAATCTCTTTCCCTCCCTTCCCCTTTTCCTTCCTTCCTTCCTTCCTTCCTTCCTTCCTTCCTTCCTTCCTTCCTTCCTTCCTTCCTTCCTCTCTTCTTCCTCTAAATCCTCTTTCCTCCATTATCATTGTTGTTGATACTATTATCTGAAGTATGTGACATATGTTTATATCAATTTAGGTTATTAGATTCCTGTACATGGTGTATCTTTACTATACTTATTTCTTTTTCCACTCCCTCTCTGCTCTCACCTGCATTCTCCTGGACCCCTTCTGTTTGCAAGAGATCTATCTCCTGAAAATTCAAATAATGAGCTTAATGGAATGCGCAGTTCTTTACCATCCAGATTGCACATAAACTTTTCAAGCTCAGTTTCTACCTTCAGTACTATACATATATGGTAGAGAATGGTTTTAGTAAAAGCACAAAAAACCATTCTGTGCTGTGAGCAGACAATAGAGGACTCTTTAGCTGTCATAACTTTGATTTGTGAGTTCAATGTGCCTTATTCATTTTGGATGGCCAATGCAATATTACTAGATATTTCTGCCATTGTTAAAGATGGATTGTACAATATTTTCCATATAGCATTTATGCCTATGTCAAAGAATGTAAAATACATTCTCTAACACATGTAACCAATAATGTATCAAAATGAAAAGAGCAGAATTAAACTACCTACAGATTCATCCTTTAAGTAGGTAGGTCATTTAGTGGAAGATTAGTAGAAGGGCTCCCCCTTCTCTCCATTCTCTTCATGGACTTTGGGCCATGAAGTCCAAAGGCAATATGATTATTTTCACCAGGGTAGATATTTTGTTGAGGTACACAGAAAAATATAAGTCCCAGATGGATGCAGGTGACATCAGTCAGAGATTTGTTATAATGCCAGCTAGCCCAGTAATATGACATTTTGTGCTGTTTTTGTTACATGGTTGCAGAGAGATAAAAATTACATGAGGTTCTTTTGAGCCTAAAGTATCAGTGTAGACATTGCTCATTCTGATATGACACTCCTTCTTGTCATATCACAAGTAATACTTGAAAGCTGTCTGCATCTGGATTTGTATCACTGGAGTGACACAACAGTCTGAACTAGTGATGTCTTAGAGAAGATCTGAGTCGAGGTTTTCTTCCTAAGGCAATAAATGAGATGAGAGGGACTTAATTCTGGGGTAAGAAATCCAGCATTATTTGACCTCTCATGCTTTCATCATGGTTATGCTGATTTTTACCCATGTGTTTTCATGCCAGTCAAGGTAGCAACTTCCATAGGCATAAAAAGGCAAACCTTAAATTTTCCAAATACTTCTGGATCCCAAACTCCTCTTTTGGATGACTTGAAATGAGGATTGCCTGAAGATAACCTCAGGCTATTTGTTCCAGTCCTGGGTTACAATTTATGTAGAAGTTCACTGTCTTTATTCTTTGACTCAAACATTTAAAACCCAATTATCTTAATCTTTCTCTTTGTCCCTGGGACTCTGTAACCAACACCAACAAATAAAAGGAAGTGAGATTTATTTTGGCTCACAAATTAGAACTTTCTGTACTGCACGATTAGCTGACTCTAGGAAGAAGCAGCATGGCGGAAGAGTCTCTGTGGGAGAGCTGCTTGTAGCGTGACAGGAAGCAGAGAGAGAAGGCAGGAACCAGGGAAGGAAGACACACTCTCGCACATCTTGCCAGTAGTGAAGTGCCCTGTCTGATCAGAACCCATCTTGTAACAGTAAATCAGCTATACTTTCTTCTTAATCCAATCAACTTCCAGATTCTCGCAGCTTTAGCAGGGTATGTTAGATCTATACTGTCACATCGGTCTTCCAGCCCAGAAAGGGTTATCATATCTTGAACAAAATGAATTAATCTAGTATACTGCCTACTGGTATGGAAGACTTGGTAGCCCTGAGCATAACTAAGGGAACCCTAGCAGCTAAGTATTGTATCACCCATCCTTTGCCCTATGGGCATAACATAGGAAGATTTCCAACAAAGCACTGTTCCCAGATTTGAATTGGACGGGCTCGCTGCTGATACCACAGTGACTTAGACGACAAACCAATTTAAAGAATGAACCCAGTGACTGTGTGTAGAGGGGTAAATTTCACTCTACTGAGATTGGAAATTTCCAAGTTCAGCATTGGGTTATAGTGTTATAGTGTTATATTTTTATAACACTATAGTGTTATATTTTTCTTTTGTTGAAATATGGTACCTAGTCTCCAAATGGCTTTCATTAGGAGGAGGAGATAACATCTAATAAACAATTGTCTTTTTTGATGGCTTTTGTTTTTGTTTTTTTTTGTATTTTGGTTTTTGTTTTTGGTTCTGGGATTCGAACTCATGACCTAGTGCTTGCCAGACAGATGTTTATGCCTCTGAGCTAAACCCCAGCCCTTTGATGGATTTTGTGTATTTGTTACTCTTGCTGATCCTTTAGTCATTCTGTCCTCCTGTTTTCTCAATATCTATAAATAGACTGTGTTAACTTGTATAGATCGTGTAATGAATGAGGTACTTTATTGAATTGAATTTCTGCTAAATAAATGACAGAGGTTTTCTAAACGGCACATTTTCTATGTGGATCATCACCAGCTTAATGATGAGAACAACATCTAGTCCTGCTGGATTCAGCGGTATTTAACCTCATAATCAGCCTCCAGACTCCTGGAGGCTGGACGGACTGTTAAACTGCAGCACAGTGACACATAACACTTCTGCATGCAGCAAGTGCTGAATCAACAGGGCCACATCTTTTTCTCTGCCTGTTATGTCTGTGCTACTGCTTTTGTTGAAGGATCCTTTAGAGCCCAAGTAATTTTTGTGTCACCCTGTTGTGACTTGAATCCTCATAGTATACTATGGGATGACAAATAGGAAGCAGAGAAAGAAGGAAGGAGCATAAACTCCCAGGCTACAGTGATAACTTATGCCACAAGTAGTCAAAGTATCAAAATCTATAATGTATGCAGCAGTGGGAACCAAAGTGTCCAAAAGGTCCCATCATAAAACTGTATGTGAGCCTTAGCAACCACAGATCACCATATATGACTTCTTAAAGCCATTAGTTTAGTTCCATACTTTCAGGGTAGGATTGGGATTATTAGCACTTGTTCACAAGTATTTTGTTGTTCCATAAAAGTTTGAATTCTCTGTTTTTCATTTATCTTGAAAGGAACATCAAGTCACTAAGCTCCAGTTGGAATTGAGAACATTTGGTTTTATACATTATTAGTCTTTTTGAAGGAAATAAGGTTAAGAAACATACAAAGGAATCTTTTACTGACTTACTGTACTAAAATTTAGACTCACACTTCATGGACTTGGGTCACGAATAGAGTATCCTTATCAGGTCTTGAGTGCTGTGTCCTTGAAATGTATTTGAAGCCTCAAAAGGCTGCTATGTGAGATTCTAAATCTTGCTGTTATTATGATCCTTCTTTATTATTTATGCTTTTATGAGGGCCTTTAATTTTAAATTTAGAGGGTTATTTTCTTTGCTCCATAGCATTGGCAAAGGTTTTCTGTAGAAATTTTCATTAATTTTAATTTAGATTTTTAAAAATGAAAATCAGATTTTTCTACAGATTGGCCTTGTTCTCTTATTTTTATTTCCCCTGTCACCTGTTTTTTTTTTTTTTTTTTTGGTCTGTTAACATAATTTCCAATTGCTGAGTATCCATTCCTCCAGGCGAGTCACCAGGAATCATGATTTCACTGTATCATTTTCATGTCAAAGTGAAACATTTCAGTGGAGTTTCTCCATCAGTTTCTATGTTATTATTTACCAGACAAGCACTGGGTAATGGAGTCTTGCAATGGGAAGTCCTAGTACATACTGTAAATGCTTGCAGTGTGATCCAGGACAGGACTATGCTGTCCACCTCTTCAGGTTCAGGATGATAGACCCAAGAATCTATAGTGTTTATCCTAATATATCCTTTTGAATGCTTTCCAAAGGGACTTATTCTTAAGGCATTCCCAAGTGCTGGGGGATATTGTTCTCATGCTTTCCTCAATCCACACCTGGGGTAGTAGAAGCTTGTCTCAGTCTCTGCATTGTTAATTTTTCTGTTCGATGCTCCAAAAATACACTGCAGAATAAGATGAATGCTTAGGTTTCTTAAATTGTGTCAGTTGGACTGACATATTTTGGTTTGCAGTGCCCCTCAGCAAACAGGTTAATCAAGCAGCCCTCATGGGATTCTGTAATTTGTCTACCTCTGTTGTTCAAAGGCTATTTTCTGTTTTAGCAAATATTCTTTACTTGCAGGTTTTGGCAATAATTCCTTCCTGTTGTATGGGAAATGATTAGAAATGTCTATTCCTGACCATTTCAAATGCAGGTAGTTAGGTCAATATTGTGTGCTAAAATCTAGAACACTGGAGCTCCAAGGAGCTCCATACAAGGAGAACCTACTACTTTTTGAGAATTGAGACTCACCTAAAGAGCTAGATTAAGTGTTATCTGTCAGAGTCTAAGAAGTGCCATGTGACATAAGTGATTAGCAAAGTATAGTTGAGTTACTTTTAGCATAAGGAAAGTATATCTCCCCTATTTTGGAAACCAGCATTGGACCCATGAAACACAGGTTTAAATAATAAAAGGAATTAACCCAAATCACATAAATCTAGAACAACAACAACAACAATAAAAAAAAATTTCCCTTGAAACATTATACTTATATTAAAACAAACTAAAATTTCTGCATAAGCTTTATATTTAACTTTTATAAAATTGTTTCTTTCCACATGATAAATGAAGTAGAGGGGAAAAGTTCATAACAGCTAGAACTTTTTACTTAGGGTTGCCATCCTTCTAATTGCACTGAATAAATACTAAATGAATAATTGAATAAACTTTAAACCCTACGAATTATCATTTTACTTCTCAGTTTATTAGGTAACTCTTCTAAGTTTGTGACCTCCAAAGTTTTGTGACCCCTTTTTCATCGTTCAGAGTATTGATAAACCAATAAATGTAAAAAGCCAAACCAGTCACTGCTCCCTGATATTTTTGTGTCCCTATCTATCATTAAATTGTTCATTAGGCAACACTTCTTAGTATAATTACCCAACTAGCTAAAAAGTTGTAGCACATTATAATTAATTCCAAACATGTCTTTGGATTTGATGAAAATCCAAATATTTCCTGAGATCTTTGCATTCAGGTAGTACTACATTAAAATTCTGAGGTAAAAATGTAGATAATACTTCCCCCTGGCTATTGGGAAAGCCATACTCTAAAGTCATATGCATTTTATTAAAATTATTAGAATTCAACATAATTAATATTTTAGAATTTGCATGCATGTGTTGTATAGTTCAAGGTAACAGAAATGTTGTTTGTGGTTCTATGAAACAAATAGTTGTTAAAATCTAATATGTGGGCTGGGGATTTAGCTCAGTGGCATAAGGGTCTGGCTGGCAAGCATGAGGTTGGAAGTTCGATCTCTGGTAGCAAATAAATAAACAAATAAATAAAATAAAGACTAATATGCATTGGACATAAGAGAAAAAATATCAATGCAAGTAAAACACAGAAAAAATTTGTAAAATACAGAGTTATCAGAGTTTGGTATTGAAGAAAATTCTAAAATATCACTTTTATCGAAGTATAAATAACCTAACAGGGATGCGATGCAGGAAAGATGTAAAGGAAGATACTGAGAATGGAAAAGATTAAACTACAAATTAGAAAGTTAAGGAAAGAAAGAAGTTTAATAATTCCAAAGTTCATAATAAGGAAGAAACATTATAAAAGCTTTTCAGTAAAGCAAATTCATTGATTTTAAATGAGAGCATTGAGATTTTGTTTTATCAAATGTTGTTAAAGCAAGACATGCACAGGCTTAAAAAACTTGTTAATACCTTAGAATAAAGCTGACCCATCTATAATATCAAACATGGGAATTCAAAATTGCTTCAAATAAAGCTGGATTCTTCCACGATCTCATTAAAAATACCTGGCAATATAAGAGAATAAAGTTCCTTATTTTTTTAAGTTAGTGATATGTCACATACACATGAAATTATTTGAGGGCCTGATTCAAATGTAAGATACAGCAAAGCCAAAAAATTAATGCAAAATACATAAATTAAAGCAAGTTTACTTTAAAATTAAAAATAAATATTTGAAACACATCTGTTATATTGAAATATATTAAATAATTAATAGTAATGTAGTAAAATAAAATTCCATTATTGAAAACAAAGTAACATTTAAATATACAAAGGTATAAGTGTTTTAAGGGCTCCAAATTGTAAAGTAAATGGGTAAAGTGACTAAAACAGGCAAAGGATGAATGTTATTAATTTATTTAAAAAATAATCAAACACATTTGTAAAGTATAAGTACAGCTAAAATATTTTTAAAAAGAAAATATAATCAGGCATATTGATGAGTTACAATAGTAAGCTAGGACTTGTTAACAGGGGTTGAGACTGTAGCATTTACATTGAATCATATATAGAGAAAAACAAAATGAAATACTCTATTTTATTACATATTATATACTATAGTGTTATATATTAGAGTATTAAATACCCTAACATAGATTAGGTTAAAACATCAAAACAGTGAGAGATAAAATGTCCACAAACTTTAAAATTACAAATATTGAAAAAATAATCTCAATATAGCAACATGAATTCATAATTTTCTGTTACTCTGATATGTCTGCAGACAAACTAAAAAAACAAAATGAATTCAGGCAAAACTTAATATTTTCTCTTAGTAGAAAACATTATCACAATGAATGAAAAATAGCAACTGACCTGTATAACTATATGTTTCAATTCTAAAACATAATTAATATTTTAGAATAGTGAATTATTAATATCAATACCTCAAATAAAATATAATTTCACATATATCTAAACTTGAAAGTACAATATTTCACCTAGCAGATGAAAAAATAGTTCTTATTATTTTAAGTAATCTAACATTATACAAAGAATAGAAATCATCATAGTTGAACTATCTCATAAACCTCTTGATTTCTCAGGTAAAAAAGCTAAATATTTATTGGCATTTATAATTTTCCATAGGCATTTTTAAAGCTCTATGTTACTAGCTCATTTAATTTTCACTATTATATAGATTGATACTTCCAGTAGCTTTATTTCCTTTTAGATGACAACTCACAGATACATGGGCTTCATTTCATAGCTGTGAGGGAGATGAGAGAACAAGAGAGGAACCCCAAGTACTGGTATCTCTAACATTCAGACACTAAAAGAGAAAAAAAAAAAAACAGGAGAAGAAAAGAAAGCTGTGAAAGACACTTCAGCTGTGCAGAAATAAAACTCAGGATGTGTGACAGAAGAGTTTCCAGAATGAAGACTTGGCCCAAGTTATGGACTACTACTATATCAGAGAACATCAAGAGGTCATCCATGACCTCCATGGTAAGTTCTGTTGATAAAACAATTGAGTTGGCTGTTGAAGCCTGATAATATTAGGTTGAGATAACTAACAGTTGATTTTTGGGCTAAATTTGGACGGGAGAAAATAATCCAGATAATATATTGTTATGACTTTAGCACTAATATCATTATTATCACCACATTATCATTTCTCAGACCTACACTTTTGATGTTCACTTTTTTATTCAATATGAAACAATTTGTCAGATTTGGTTTCTTAGACTGAAATTCTTACTGAATATTTATTTGGAGTGATAGCCACAAATGCTACAATGTTTGCCTCACTTATTTCAGGTGGGAAATATCTGTTTACCTCTGATTCCTTGTGAATCAGTGATACTTCTTTGAACTAATTCTTTTTGACTCCTGCCTACAGAGAAACCTAGAAACATGCTGGGCACATATAGGCCATTACTTATTAGAATGAGGTTTTCTTCTGGAATTAAGTAGGTGTTGGATCCAGCAAAGAAAATTTATGTAGCAGCAGCAGTTCTACTTCTTTTCAAAGAGGAGGACGAATTGAGTAGATTAGGGTAAAAAATGGATCCCTGGTACTAAAATTTTGTAGAGGAAGAAAACATAACGAACAAGTATTTTTATGAGAATCACTTAAATGGAAAATTGTTCTAACAAATAGATATGCTGTCTGCATTTTATCATTGCAGGGATCAACAGAGAAAACAGGCCATTTAAAAATACAGGTTTGTTCAAAGTACAGTTGTGTGTTGTCAAGTACTTTTTAATGCAAGATAAAAGTTGAAGCTGTAAGCAGTTTATTAATTTCTATGGGAAAATGCCTTTGTTACATCAAGGTAAAATTAAATATAAAATATTCTATAGCAAATGATAACTTACCAGTGAAAATATCAGCTATAATGCATGTAATGCAAGTTGACAGGAAGGAATTGTTAGCTCTGTTCTTTGATTTAAATAGCTAGGGTTCAATTGCTTTTTTTAAATAAAGAATAACATGGTTCTCATCAGCCACAAAGCATGATGTTCTGGGGACATTTTATGTGACTTATGCAATTTATATTAGGCAGAACTCTTGCCACATTAAGTCCCTAGCCACCAGAGTGTAAAACTAAAGTATTACTTCAGTGGGAATAGGAGTGAAGATTTTAAAGGACTCACTAATGCTATAGTTTGAATTCCTTTATTAGCTTGCAATGTTCCATATTAATCTAACTCATAGTTCTATCATTAAATTAACATTTAAATATTATGACATCATGACCACTTGTAATAGACAACTAAACACTGAACGAATCCATAAAAGTAGTAAGTACCCATGCCATTTCCTCAAAATAGAGATTCTGCTCTCATGAGAAGTACATACCACAGACCACAGATAAAAATATTGCTTTCACTGGTACAATATGATCTTTAGTTTTCATCATATTTATTTCAAAAATAGCATAACTGAATTACTCCACTTTTCAAGTCATGGTAAGATGGAAAAGTATAGCCATTTTTACACTGATACTAATATAGAGAACCCACCAAAGGGCTGCACCCAAATTTATACTTCTTTGTGATAGAGAACAGCCCAGGACACAGGAATAGAATTTGGTTGTAAATATTTGGATAACAATTCACCAAACTATGGTTGGTTATACCCAAATAATTCTGTACTGGAAGCATAGGACTTGCCTAGGAGTGAAGTACAAAACAATGAAAATGGTAACTTGAAGGTTACGTGCTAATGATTAACTTAGTCTTTTACTTCTATAGGAAGTTGATCTGCACAAGACTACCTAGAGCATAGTAACCAAAACAGTTTCAATTGTTTACGGCTATTATTTCACCAGAAAATTTTTTAAGTGTTTTTATTTTAAATGTTTAAAAATTAGTATTTTAAAATCCTAAAAGTAAAAAAACTCAAAGAGAGTCTTTCAGGGATAAAATCAAGGAATTAATAGAGCTGAACTGTTTTTGGGCTCCTTCCATTCTAAGAGAGAATCTACTTGATTTTAATAGAGCGTATTTCTTGGGTTGTAAACACAGTAATCACAACACTCTAATATGTTATGGTACATATATCCCTGTTATTATACATTTATTATATGCAGTAACTATTCTTACAATAACATTTCTCAGTACATTATCAATCCTACTTACATTTTAATTTCGAAAACTTAGGAGGTTAGAGTATCATCTAAGCCTAAGAGATGTACAAAAATATTCTCTGAGAAATTATGCAACACACAATTAGGAGAATTTTGTTATATTAACTGAGACTTTTGACTAGCTTGAGAAAATTATTTTAAAGATAATGTTCATTAAACGGTAGTACAAATACAATGTGTTCTAAGATATATCTTTTTTCCTCTTTCTTTCTTTCTTTCTTTCTTTCTTTCTTTCTTTCTTTCTTTCTTTCTCTCTCTCTCTCTCTCTCTCTCTCTCTCTCTCTCTCTTTCTTTCTTTCTTTCTTTCTTTCTTTCTTTCTTTCTTTCTTTCTTTCTGTCTTTCTCTCTCTTTCTCTCTTTCAGTAAAGCCTTGCTTTGTAGTTCAGGCTGGCCTTGCATTCCCAGTGATTTGCTTGCCTCAGCCTCCTGAGTGCTGGATCACAGATGTGCACCACTTCTCCCAGAGAATCTTTGCAGCAGAGTCGTAAAATTTTTAATTCACAAAAGTAGTAATGAAAATTCATTGTGTTAATTTTCATGATTAGTATTTTGCAAAAGATTTTGCTGTTTTTTAGCATTCAGTGTTTTACTAGCTTCTTCCTCCCTTCCTTTCTTTCTTGGTATCAGGACTCAAACTCATGACCCTGCAGTTGCCCAGCAGGTACAGTAGCACTGAGCTATATAACCAGCCTACTAGCTTCTGTTTAATAAAATACAAATTCAAAATATGGGCAATGAAAACATCTACTATGCAAATTAAACTTAAAATTTAAAACTTTAATTTTCTAAGTTACTTAAATATTCTAGATAAAATAACATGTTGAAAACAGACAAAAATTATGAACACTCATGACTATACAATACCATACTTAAAACTATGAACACATTTTTTCCTCTCACATAAACCCTATATTCTCATAAATTATCCAATTACATTACTATTCCTTTATATCTATACCACTTTTCTTTTTTTTTTCTACATTAACTCATTCCTACAATAGCCTCCTCACTGATTTCTTGGCATTCTTTTTCATTTTCATTCTTTTTTTAATGTGCAAAGTATTTATTTTAATTGCTGCTCTTTGGAACTCTTTATTTTTGGAGAATAGCAACGCATTTTATTATCCATGGCTTTCACAGGTTGGTGCATCAGCAGTTTTATCATCAATCATTGTGGCTTTCCACAGTACTGAGATCAATAGCATAATGCAACTTGCATAAACAGATAGGGAAGGGATTAGAGGGCACTGTTCAGTTTCTTCCAAGTGGTTGGAGCCTTAGCTTAGGCATGCAAGTAGTGTCTCCATCCAAATATGTCCAGTCTCAAGAGTTAGTCCTAAAGGATCACAGCATTTAAGTATTATTTATTTAAGGAACAGAATAATTATCAACATATAATAGTCACAGGAAGATGTTTCACGGATCTTCTTCATTTAATCTGCATAGTACTGTATAAAAATCCCTACCACATCTGGCAAAATTAAACATCACCACATCTGTCAGAGAAACCTGTCTGAAGACAAAATTCCAATAGTATCTTGAATAAAGATCAATCATTGTTATTCCCACAACACAGAAGGGCTCTTCGGTTCTGTTCTTTTTTAAGAAATTCAGGATATGCCCTGCATGCATTTGCAGGTTTTGAGTGTGATCACTGACTCTAAAGAAACATCTGGTTACAGAAACAAAAACTGGTTCTAGGAGTTTTACTGCCAGACATAGAAAACTGCCCTGAGCCACTTAATACATTCTTCACTTACAACTCTGTTGTTTTCTAGAACCTAGAGCTCCAGTGGATTCTGCGATTCTCTGGAGAGGGTGTCTAGTAGCAATCAGTGCAATACTCCTCCAAGTCTTGGGAAGCCTCAAGGCAGGAGGTGATTCAGTCTGAGTGCAAGGTAATGTGTCCAAGGAGATAAATAGCTGGCAGGAAGGCTTCATCCATTAGAACTTATTCTCCATTGCCCACTTTCTCGTAATGTGCTATAAGCGTTGAGTTCACTGAGATTTGAGCTGTTCTGAGTGTCTATTCAGAGTGCAGTACAACGTGCCTGTCTCGTTTCTTCCATTGCACAGCGTGTAGTACGTAGCACTTTCATTCTTCCATTCAGTGAGTCAAATAGATGTTCCAGCACCAGGCTTTATAGGGGAGGAAGGCTTTCACTGAAGATTTTATCTTACGAGGACCAGCATGTCCAGAAAAGCGAGCTTGAGGGTGCTCTCACCCCTGACGAGCATCCACACTGCTGCAGGATGCCCACGGCCTTTCTGTGTGTGAGCACAGTGCCTTCCACCTCTCTCATCTTCATCCTTTATGTGGAAAAAGACCTTTCAAAATAACTGCTTCAGAATGTCATTCATATCATTGAATCCATTTCTCTAATCCATGTGAATGAATTTAACGAGTCGATGAGAATGACTGATGTTACATTACCAATGATAGTGGATCATAAGTGATTCTCTGTCAGCAGCAAAACAAAGAATTAATTTCAGTTGACCTGAAAGTATGATTTTCCTATCAATCACAACATTTATTACAAGGTGTTGCATACCATTCACTATATTAAGTTAAATGAGCTTTGTGTCTCATCTTTGTATTCTATTTTTATTGTAGAAAATTACAATTTTTTCATCTAGCCATGATTGCTTTTGTTGTGCTTTAGTGTAAACAATTTATCATTTAAAAAATCTGTATATTACTTTGCTATCTTTGAATTTGTAGCTAATTTTGTTGAAAATTGTATATACTGAACATTTTTATTTTTATCTACTAATGGAATTATTTTCATTTTATGCACTTGACTGGTAAGCAATAAAATGTTTTCTTGACATTACTAGCGCAAATTGTATACATTAGTAATGAATCTGAGTGATACAGTTTAAGAATGCTTGAAAATATAACTATTATTAATGATGAAGATCTTTTGTTATTTCAGCCACAATTAGACTCCTGTTTTAGTGTAATATGTAAAGCAGACACATTCAAACTTAAAAAGATTTAAAAGTTTAATCTTTAAACCTTAAAAAGTTTAAATTCTTGATGTATCATTCCAAAGGTTTCTGGAAAATAAAATTAACTTACTGCTTTTATGTTTACCTCTTTGTCATGATTACTTAGCATCTACTGAAAACATTCTACGAATCCACTTTTCAAGTACACTTTAAATTGACTTATGCATGTACCTCCTTTATGCTATATTACTTCTTATATTTCTTTAAGAGAAAAAAAATATCCTGTGTTAAACTTCTTTGCCTCAGTTACATAAAAATGCTTATAAAACTCACAAACCCTGCTATTCACTTTATATTTATCATATACAATATTGCATTATATGTTAATAAATATAGAAAATCATGCTTCTTGAAAACTGTATAAATCTTCAAGAAAACCAGTACTAGGTCTAAAATTTATTTGATTTCTATGCAATAAAATTTATTGCTGTTAAAATAAGTAAAACTTCATTAAATTAGGATCACAACAGTGTTGTTCTATTTATTTTCTTATTTAACTCAAAATGCTTTATGGAATCTATACCAATGTTCCTTCAGCCATAAAAACTAATAACTATCATTCTGAAGATACGTTAAAGTGATCCATGAGTACATTTTCTAAAAGTGATACAATGAATGTTAGGCTTTAAATTCTAATCCCATCTTCCTTCTGCTAAAACAGCTTCAGAATTGAAAATTTTCTTTGATATTGATATAGGGGAATGAAACTCCCAACCTACTATGTCTGGTGTGAGTTTGTGTTCTCTAAAATCGAAGAATGAATTTTAGGAACAATGGAGGTAAAGAGTAGAATATATTTATTGAGAGAAAGAAAGCTTCTGTCTGAGAGAGACAGAAGGGGTCCCAAATAGGTTATCAGGGACTCTGTCTTTTCCGGGAAATTTTATAGAGTAAAATCATGAGGTGAGATGGGTTTAAGGTGGGGAAAACGGGGAACTCACAAGGCAGATGGGCATAAGGTGGGACAGAACTATGGTTAGCCAATAAGATTAATAGTTCGGGTAAAATTGATTAAATTGTGGACAAATGGGGAAGAGAGTCACATAGAAAGTGGGCATTCATAGACAGCAATAACTCTTCCCACAATGGGTTGGGATGGTGAGTCCTGACTTCCTCAGGGTGATAGGAATATTTAGAATATCAGTCCTTAGGATCTGGATGCATTTGCTTGGTCTTTTGTCTTGAGGCCTGGCCCACAGCAGAAGATATCTGTCTCCCCCATTGTTGCAAGATATCTGGGCTTCTGCGCTGGCTCCTTCAAGGACATAGCCCTGTCTCACTGCCTATAGCATTTCTAACTAACTCAGATGCCTATAACAATATGAAAGATAAATTGTTCAAATATGTTTATGTAATATATTCATTAAATAGTAGATATTATTTAATCACAAGAACTGTTGAAAACAATGCTTATAGTTGATTCATAGACACAGTAGATACCTCCGTTCTACTTTATATTGCACTTAGATCTGCAGTTTACTAAATATGGAATGTGTGACAATGGTGATCTGAAGATTTGGCCTTAGTTCAAACTTTCATGTTACAAAGCTTGGGAAAATATTACCTAAAACTATTAGTTATTTTTACATGATAAAATAAAATTGATAATAAGAGGGTGAGACAAAATGGCAGACCAGTGAGCAACAAAAAACAGAGCTTCCCGGGAGAAACAACTCATATGCCAGAATAAAACACCCTGGAGAGACCCAGACAGAGGGAAATGGATCCTCTTGACACAGGAAGAAATGAAAACATAAAAAAGCTTGTCAAATATGTTGGAACTACAACTGGAACAACTGGACACAGTGTTTTCACTGCAACCAGCCAATTTTGCAGTGGACTGAATTTGCACCAGCCTGAATCCGCCATGGCTAGCAGAACCACACAAACTCATTTCCACCATGACTCACAGGAAGCAGAGCAGTGCTGAAGTTGGGGGTTGGTGAGCCCAATGGAGAGCAGAGCTGGCAAAGGCACTTTCATTGGTCCATGGTCAGTGCTGGGATTGGGACACCTCCCCTCCATGAGAAGGGCATGATCAAATGGGCGACATATTGGAATCTGGCAGGAGGAGCCTGAACTGGGATCAACAGTGACTTCAGTTGGTTCCTCCCTCCCCAAAGCAGATTCGTAGGATTTGCTTGGACTGGGCCATGCCCCTGGCTGGGACCCAATGAGCCATCCCAAATCGATTCCCTGCACCTAGCAAGCACTAACTGGGGGAAGGCCTCTGTAATTTGGTTGGCCTGGTGGGGAGGGGCAGGCTTAGGCAGCCACTGCTGCTTGCACCTCAGTGATAAGAGCAGTCAGGAGAGGGGGGAGGACCCTAGCAAGAATGCTTTGGAGGAGGCATGGCCAACAGGAAAGGGGGCTGGAACCTGCAATGTAACCTGTGTGGAGGAATCCAGGACCATGACAGGAGAGAGAGGCATGAAGAGGCTCCCAGCCCAGAACCCTGAGAGCCCTGATCCAGGAGAGGGAAAATCAAGGGCGACTGAGGGCAACAAACACGCAACAGCAGGCATGGCTTCAATGGACATTAAAAGATATCTTCAGGACCTTGTAGATGAGCTCAAAACTGAAATACTAAATCAGGTAAAGCAAGATATGTGTAGAGTAATAAAAGAAATGCTCTCAGGAAGCATCTCTCAGGAAGATACAGACAGAAGAAGGGGGAAGACAAAAAAAGGAGAGAAACATTCGATAAAGAATATAAAGAAAATATAGAATACATGAAGCAGATTCAAAGAGACTACCAGGAAATTAAAAATTCCATTGAAAGCTGGCAAAACTCCCTAAAAGAAACTAAGGATAGACTACCAATGAAGCCACGTCTAATGTTTGCATGTGCCCTCAATCTCTTTTGTTTTTCACTCTCCTGGATCAGTGCTCTCAGGGTTTTGGGTTGGGGGTTTTTTCTTGTTTCTCTCTGTTGTCATGGTTTTGGTTTCTTCCATACAGGTGTATAGTGGAGGTTTCAGGCCCTTTCCTTGTTGGTTATGGTTGTTCTGTAGCACACTAGTGAGGGATTTCTGCCCTCTTCTGTTTGCTCTTGTAAGCAGGGGCTGCGTATGCTGGCCAATCCTCGCCGGGCCAGTCAAACTTCAGGGGTCTTTACCAGGTTAGTGTGTGCTAGGCATGGGAATCAATTTGGGATGGCTCATTGGGTCCTGGCCAGGGGCATGACCCAGTCAGTACAAGCAAATCCATGAATCTGCTCTGGGGAGGGAGCAAACAACTGAAATCCCTGTTGTTCTCAGTTCAGGCTCCTCCTGCCTGATTCCAACATGATGCCCATTGGGTTGCACCCTTCCTGTGGTGGTTGGGTCTTATTCCCAGCACTGACTGTGGATTAATGAAGGTCCCTTTGACTGCTCCATTCTCTGTTGGGCTCACCAACCACTGACTTCAGTGCAGCTGTGTCTCTTGTGAGTGGTGGCAGGAACAAGTTTGGGTGGCTCTGCTGGCTGGTGCTAATTCAGGTAGGCACAAATTCAGGCTGGCCTGAACTTGGCGGGTCACAGTGAAAGCACTGTGTCTGGTAATTTTAGCTGTTCCAATTATAGCCCTGAGACTACATGTTTGATGAGCTTTTTTGTTTTAATTTCTTCCTGTGTCAAGAGGATCCATATCCCTCTGTCTGGATCTCTCCAGGATATTTTATTCTGGCCTATGAGGTGTTTCTTCCAGGAGGCTTTGTATTTTGTTGCTCACTGATCAGCCATCTTTAGCTCCTCCTCTGTCCATGTATTTTCTTATACAAGGAGTTCACATGTTCAGGGGCTTTGAACAATCCTAGTAACCCAACTTTCCTGAGAGCAACTTCTTTCCTTTGATTTGAGTTGTGTCAAAGACAAATCTAAGACACCATCTGGTACTCAGGTGCCTTGTTCTGGCTGAGCTCTTACAGGATGAGTAGAAGTTTCAGATGGTGGCATGAGCCAGATACCTTCATAGAGTCAGGGGACACAAAGCAGGACTCTAACTACAGACATTGTCAGGGTTCCAGGAGCCTTTCCCCTTTTCATATGCGTATATTCAATCTGTGTTAATTCCCAGGTTGCCACAAGGTATTTTATGGCTTTTTGAGAAAAGCAATTTAAACTGTGTGTATCACCAAGGATTCTCCAAGAGATTGCAGTAAAAGAAGTAAGATGGTTAGGTAGGTAAATAGATAGGTAGGTAGGTAGGAAATAGATAGATAGAGATACAAAAAGATGAGGAAAGGTAAATATAGATATATGAGGGGGATTTATTAGGGAAATTGTTTCATATGACTATGAAGGCTAAGTCCAAATCAAACTTTCTAGAAGCTGGAAAACTACAGAAACCAGTAGCATGGCTGAATCAAAGTTGAAAGACCCAGAATCAAAATGTAAATTTTAGTCTATCATTAAAAATTGGAAAGAGCTTTCGGCAGGCATAAATATCAAACTTCAAAGGCTAAAGAAATTGGAGTTTTGATGTGAGAGAGAGAGAGAGAGAGAGAGAGAGGAATTATACTCTTTTGGTGAATAAGGTCCCTACTCCATGCTCTGACCCTAAAGGAGTTGATAATTGAGAGGCCATCTAATGTTGAAAGTACAGTCAACACTCAAATCTCATGAACCAGGGTCTTTTTGTAGGAGAATGAGGATTAGTCACAACATGATGAATGATAGGAGAAATACAAAGACTGTAGTAGAGTTCAGAATGTCGTGGAGACAATACAAGTCCAATCAGATAGGTTGAAAGAAGAGAAAGATGTTTCTTGGATATGAGTGATGTTGTTAGTGATATTAGTGTGGGTTTTCTTAAGGTCTTCGATAATGTGAGTTATCTTTTGGATGTCACCTTCCTGTAAACAGCAAGAGTGACGGGCCAAGCAACAAATTCTTCTCTGACACAAAATGAAGGTTAAGGCCTACACATAGGAGGAATTAGTGCTTTTGCCCATTACTCCAACCTTGCAAGCTGAACAAAATGCATCAAATTTTGAGACTTATAATAAAAAAGTTTTTAAATAGAAGGATACTTATTACTATTTCTGCTATGAATTATTTATATAAATTCAGAAATGTAAAGTGAAATGTTCAATGTCTTCTGATCAGTTGCACCAGGCTTCTTTACTTCAATAACTCAGGAATTTTGATTATGCTAGATGCTTTTCAAAAACTTTTTTTAATACTCCCATTTCTATTTTTAAATTTTTATAAGTATACATGGATATACATCATACAAAGATCAGTCTAACTGTGAATTTAATTAAACTATTAAACTCCTTAAGATTAAATATATAATATATTGGTTTATCCTTTTAACATACTTTCACTTTATAAGAAAACCAAGCTACACACTACTTTGAATTTGAATTAAAAGCATACCCTGGTGGGGTGCACAAATAAATGCTAATTATAGCTCACAGTTTAAAATGAATGAATATGTCTCCCAGTTTTGACTATGAGTCAATTTATGAGGCCATATCAGTTCTTATAAACATTTTTCCACCAAGTAAATGCTTGTTCCCTCTAGTGAGAAATATCTGTTTTCCTCAAAGTTATATTAAAAGACTAATTTCTCACAGGTGGGTTTTATATAAAGTTTTGAGATTCTACAAGACATCTGGGTCAGCTACAATAATCTCTCTGCCAGGATTGTCCTTATCTGTGCCTCTCATTTTATCTCTTGTGGACTATAAAATCTCTATCCCTACAACTTGTTGTTAAAATAACTCTCATTTTTGTATTTCATTGTTTACATAAGGCTAAGACAGTGACAGTGACAGTGTAATGTCAGAATTCATGAGCTACGAAAGCTTTTACTTGAAAATAATTGAAAGTCAGGACATGAATTATTGGGAAAGAAAAAAAGGGCATTAAATAATCACCAACCCAGTCAAAAAGACATAAAGAAACTCTGTTATAAAAGGTAAAAAAATCAATAACAGGAACATAAGAACAGTATTTTTGAGTTTTAAAAATAATGATCAAATTGTAGGAATAGCACATCATCATGTAGCAAACAATTTATATAAAAAATATAAGACAGCTATTCAGGAAAAAAAGTGAAGAATACTTATGGAATTCAGTTGGAACATGCAAAACTCTAAAATCATAAAAAAATAGAGGCATGTGATATTAAACTAAGATACTTAATATGTATGAATTAGGAGTTAGAAAAGTAAAGGTAATCATGAAATAGATTATCAGTGAAGGGTGTAAAAATAATTTCCTAAAATTAAATACCAATAAAACAAAATTAGGTAGAAATCATATAACTAAACTGGGAAGAAAAAGTATGTGTAGCAGAAGTCAGGAATTAAAAAAATATGTTCTGTAAATTTTGTTACAGAACAAAAAGACAAACAAAAAGCAGGCATCATACTGAGTCTGATCAAATATTATGAATATTTAAATTAAAAATGTTTCACAATAAATGACACGTGGCCATACCTGTCCCTCAGAACACTCTCACTTTGCTTTAGACATTCACCATACAGTCTGACCAGCCTTTATTTTTCTATATGCAATATTGTCTCTGTAAGAAGCATCTAAATAATTATGACTGTAGTAGCTAGTAGTTATTGAGATTTTTTAATTATAACCCAGGAGGTCTTCTGAGAAAAATTTATGTTATTCTATAATAATTATTATTCTATAATAATTAAGAAAAATCCTATGAAGTCAGTTAAATTTTGTTTTAGAACAAGGAAGGAGTCTGAGCCAGAGTATTAAGGTTTAAATTCTACCTTTGCAATCAATCTTGTGTGACTCACCACAGATTTTGCTGTTTCATCCTCTGTATCTCTCATAAGATGCTTAATATGAAGCATAAATAAATGATCACCTGAAAACTTCCTTGATCAAGAACCAGTACAGGATAAGGACTATGAAAATGTTAACATTTCATCATAATCACCATTACTTTCTCAATGTTATAGGTAAGAAAACCATCACAAAACTAGTGGAGTTAAGGAACTTACCCACATTTACATGACTAGCAAACAGTGGCTAAAATGAATTTCTCTTCCAAATTCAGAAAAAAAAAATGTATGGATAGGGACGCACAACCATATATTCTTTCAATATAAGTATCTATAGCAAAAAAGAACAGGAAAAGAAGATGAGGTTAAGATGGATAAAAACAAAATAAATGAAAAGGAAAATTGCTTCCCTTACCTTATCGCAATACCATTCTGACAAGCTAGAAATAAGATAGGAATGATTCTGAGCTGAAAGGTTGAGAAAGTACTCTGCATTGCTTCATGGTTTTCCTCAGAGCTCTGTGATACATGGGTGTTGCACCCCTTTTCTACTTGAACTCAATGGGAAATAGCACAGGCTTGCTTTGAGATGACTGGTTATTTCTGATGATAGAAGTCTACTCATTAAGGTCATGTAGACTGATGTAGCCTGAAACAACTGGGTAACATTCAAGGTAAGTTTAACATCAAAACATATGCAATGAGCAATGTCCTTTCAGTTTATGTATACATAAATTTAAGAACAAAGTTTTTTGCCTCATACTTTTGCTTCTTTAGTCATAAGCAATAATATCTAGAATGCATGTACTTTTTAAATAATTGTGAAAATTAATACATGTGGAAGTTGTTCAATAATCATGAAAATTTTGTTTTTGTATTTGGATGAATAACATTTATGTTTTTAAAATCTTATTAGCATTGATAATTTGAGCCATGATGAATTATTTTAAACTGTTTTACAACAAAGGAAGCAAAGTTACCTGCAATATAATTGCTATCATATGACTCAAAATATCAGAATTAAGTATACAATTTTTAAAAAATGATGCCAGTATTATTTGACAGTCACATGTGCAGTGGCCGCCCTTGGCATTTATTGATAGTGATTTTCATTAAGAACAGTTTCAAGTGTGTAGTTTGAATTGTACTTGCCTATCACACTTGTAAGATTTCAAAAGTACTGAGGAAGTAGCATTTCAAAAAGCCTAGAAAGATTCTGTTGTGACTTTCCAATTTAAAAAGAATACATTATTCAACTTTTTGAATTAATGAGAGAATTTTATCTTAACAATCTTTTGGTGTTGGTTATGGGTATTATAGTTTGCTTTTCCTTTCCATGTTGTATACATAAAGGACACACAGCTTTTTCCAAATTGAGAAAGCATTCTTATTTTTCCTTCATTAAATCTTATCTTTTGCAGCTAACGCAATGACAGTTCATGGGCTATAATCAATCATTGTGTACTAAGTATGTATACAAAAATATGACAACAGTAACAATTTAAGAGAAAAAATGTTTCAATGTAGGTAAATTAAACAAGATTTCAAGAATATGAACATTTTATTTTGAGTATTTCCTCTGAGTTTTAGGTCCAGTTAAACTGAGGGCCTTGTATTGCCACTAATATTTCATCTTGAGGCTCACAGTGTCCCCCTGCTCCATTAGCATGGAATGACTTTGGGAGTTGCCATTTATGTATTCACATTAGAAATGGCAATGCGTACTGTGAGAACACTTCCTCCTGAAGGAGTGAGAAACGATTAGCTTTCATTCTCTGGTAGTAAAGAGAAATGAAACTTTATTTACTATTTGAATGTAGTTTGTTCTTTTCTTATTTTTTTTTTTGCCACATATCTATTTCTAAATGTCTATCCTCCTCCTTTCGCCAAAGAAAACGTAATAACCGAAATCATCATAATGTACTTAGTCAGCAGAATTTTCTCATTTATAGTTCCTTTTATTGACGAGTTGTTTGTGTATAACCTCACATACATACATTTCAAGTTAGATAGTTAATAATACCTTATGTTAATTTTGATTATTTTAATAAAATTTAAAAAGTCTGTAGATTCCTCCTTTAATACCATCTGTATATGCATTCTGATCCTATCCTTGTATACGTAAGAACAAATTTCTATTTTTTCTATATGCAATTATTATAATATGCCTCAAGGATGTTTCAGAACCAGTGTGATACTTCAAAGAGATGTTCTTTTCAACCAGTGCCCATAGAAACTCATGAACTTGTAACAGGCACTCTTACATTTCCATCTGTGTAAATATGCTTCAAAAAATTGACTGAGAGCAAGAGTTCCCTTATAGGTGCGCACTATTGACACTTCCGAGCCCTACATTCAATCAGTTTCTTTCAAAGAATCATAAAAAAAGACCAGGTATATCAATACCTCAAAGTTCAAAAATGTTACTTTTTGTTGATTTGGTTGGCTGAAAATAATAAAAGGTGATATTTCTAAAATTAGCAGCATCAACTCTGGTGATGATCAAGTATAATCTTTCTTGAAAGAGGGAGAAAAGTAGCAAAGCTAAATGGTGATGACTCTTGTTCATATAATAATTTTTAGATTTTTTAAAAATATAATGGAGTATACTATTCAACCATAAAGAAGGATAAACTTGAGACTTTTACAGGTAAATGGATGTAACTCAAGACCATACTCATAAGTGAAATAAATCAGACCACCTGTATAAACATCGTATAGTCTTACTAGTGCGAGAAACTGAATGAGTAAATAAGATCCAAAATGTATAATAGATATTGTAAATTGAGAAGAAACTGTTCAAAAGAAAAGAGAAACCATGATGGGGTAAAGGAAGAAGGAAAGAAGGGAAAGGGAAAAAACATATATATTCATGCACAAGTTAGTTAAGATAGTTACATGGTTATTTTCTCTTTACTGAAAGAAAACTTTAAGACAATATGATTTGAACAATATTTCATGCCTTTATGTTCTATTCTGAATAACTACCATGAGGATAATGATATGCAATGTAAGAATTATTGTTACTCTATTAGCCTTTTTTGAAACTCAGCTTTATTGTTATTTTTCTCTTCAATAAAATAAGCTGAAAAATTATTATTTATTTTATAAACTATTAACCTTTATTAAAATGTGTGCAGTCCAATCATTCTCCTTTGTACTCTGTTTACAATGATAGGCTGTGCTTTACGAGCAGACTTATAAATTTCTATACTCCTTGAGCTGAAACAGTGAGTGTGATGCTCCCATAAATGAGTTCTGGCCACATGTTTGTGCAAAACAAAATTGTTCATTCAGATTGTCGACAGGCCAAAGACAGAAGACACCTACAGTATCAGTCTCACCTTTCTTGTTCTGCATTATTGTGCCCTTACAGGTCAATCCCTTGAAGAGGAATCAGTGATAAAAAATTACCAGAATTGTAGAGTTACATATAATGAGATATAGTGAAGAACTAGGCGGCTCATAATTTCCAGAGTCTATGAAAAATCATTGTTCTTTATAAGTGTCTAACAAATCTTTCTTTCACACTCATTTAACTCAACACTAAGTTTCTTATTCTTTATCACTTTTTTTAAAAATAGGCAGATAGTTTTATATACTTCATCCTTTTTAGGTGACCTAATTCTTCTTAGATCATGGTCCTTTTGTGATTCCCTGATACTGCTTGCTTCTTCTTACATTCTTCTAAAATTCTGATTAATTTTAGAAGGAAAGTATGCATAGTTGATGAAAGAAAACAACTGAGTCACATTTGAATGATGAGCACTTTTACAGGTCACTATTATACAGAGTACAGCAGAATCAGGAGAGAAAAGAATGCATTCCCAGGGGAGGAAAGAGCATTTGTTGTATGTAAGTGTGTTCTCAGCACCCAAAATTCTACTGCCATTCCATATTTCCTCTCTTTTGAATGTAGTAACATTTCCTTTTGTATGCATTACTGATAGAAAGTTATCTAAGAAAATTTATTATTAAAAAGCTTCTTATTTTAATATGCATTCCAACTCAATTTAATGTGAAAGCTTTTATTTTTTCCTAGATTCACAGAACTCAGACTATTCAAAGGGCACTGAAGTGCTCTATGTTATGTCTATAGTGATAAAGAAAAACCCTAAATTTCCAATGAAAAATATATTTGCAATTCAAGGACTTTTACTAGCCTAAAATTACTCAGCCTATACATAATACATGTAAGAATGTGATAACACACTTACCTCTATAAACTATTTAATTACCAAACAATATTTTATGAAATGTAATCTGAAATAAGTAATGTTTCCATCAAGCACTACATTGAGCTTAATATTATTCAGTTCACTGGGTAAGCTCTGTTATACTTCAGTACAATGAGTATGTTTATCCATCCAAATATTATATCCATGTTATTTCAAGTGCACATAACTGCCTGGTAAGTTTACCAGTATTTGGAGAGGTTTTTAAGTAATACAATGCTTTTCCCTTAATAGAAGTATTGACATAAAAGAGTAACTAATATACATTGAAACTTTTCAGAATCATAAAATGAACTCCATGTCTTCACTTACTTGAAAAATTTAATCAGCCTCAATGATTGATCTGTGGACATACTATTTTTAAAAGAATTAATTCAGAGGCTTAAGGAGTGACCAGGAAGATGAAAACAGAACAGCAGACACCACAGGGGGTCCAAAAACAGAGCACTTCTGATTGGAGACTGACCGACAGCATCAACCACTAATGAGAGGCAAGTCAGGCAATAAACCTCAAGTTGCCTTGGGTTTTTCATTTCAAACACCAGTCATTTGCTAAAACATTAAAATTACTGAAATATTTTGATTGAGGAGAATAGTGTTTAAAAAATAAAACATTTAATCAAATTGTAGGGATAAGGATTAGAATAGTACAGTGATCATGCCTGGCCATTACTAGTTTGACATGGGTCTAACTTTAATTCCATAGCCAACAGCTAATTTATATATATACATATATATATATATATATATATATATAATAAAATACACACAAGCATATATATATATGCATTTTAGTTTGCTTCTATATTGTAAAGGTAAATAGTAACCATACATATTGGGTTAAATATTGAATATTTAAAGTATACCAACACCCAAAGCTAAGGCCTTGACAGTAAGAACTCAACTTTTCTCATTAAAAACATAACACCTGAGGCCTATAGTTGCTGATTTGATTTAGAGGTAGGCTGAGAAGTATAATACACTGGGTTTTTGACTTCTCATCTTCTCAAAACTTAGCCCATCATTTTTGTGAAACTTTTAGTAGCTACCGTCATGTAAATTTTATTTACTTTACTAACATGTGGTATAATTTAAACCTTAAAATGTTGTGAAGACTAAATTAATGAAGCTTGAGTGCTTAGGAAACTTTGAAATGTTTAATACCATATAATAGATATTGCTGATTCTAATGGAATGTTGTCAGTAAGTATTTTAATGATTTTATTATAATATTGTCATGAGAGTGAAGCATATTTATTGCTTCAGAGTGGATATTTTATTTTCCTTTTCTGTGTAAAACAAACCATCACAATTTAGTGGAGAATCATAAACTCTGGAAAATGAAAAGTTCTGAGAATATCATAGCTTTCTTTGTTACAATAAAATATTAATGTTTACATTGCTAAAAAGTCTCACTTTAATATTCCCATTGACCTTTAGTTGGAGTTTTCAGTAAACATATAATTTTTTAGCCTAAATTTAATCAATTGTGACCTTAACAGTTAAATATTAAAAGAAATTAAATGATTTGGAAATTAAATTTATGATACTCATACACCGTATCATCATTGGAAAGAAATAGGTTGAGAAGATGAGAAATTCCATGTTAGTATACACAAGAAATAACAATCTATATTTGACTTACTATTCTTACATCAAGATTACATTTTTTCAGTCATGTATGATATAACAGATAAGCAGTGGTTTGGGTTCAGAATTAGTAATGTATAAGTTTAAAAATATATACTAATGGAAAGAAATATTTCATTTAAATTGGAAACGTTAGTTTAATATTTTATTCATTAATGCTTAATTTCACTTTTCAATACATGAAATATGCAACTCGTGACACCTCAGCTTTTCCCCTTTACTAATATGCATTTCTTAACAAGATCACAGTTACTCTTTTCCACAACACCACCATTCCATATATTAGATGTAAATTGTGTCCCTTCAGTTATATAAGAGAAATAGCTTCAGTGTCTGATGGAGAAATATACTACCCTCTACAGTGCTTTCTATCTAGATTTTCACTTCCATAGGTTTGGCAAAATTCAAATGAACCAAAAGAACAATATTTCAAACCATTACAGCTTCCTTTCAAATTGAATTGTCACCCTACTTTCCTCCTGATCAGATCACTACTTGTTTATGTATCCAGCTAAAAGCTGAAGAAAGTACAAGAAATATGCTGCATAATCTTTCTGTCTTAAACCTTGCAAGAAAGCTATAATTTGCACAACAAGGCGTGCTATAAATCCTAACATCTAATCGCACTGAGTAGCTGAGAGTATCAAACGAAAATTCATTGCAACTATTTTCCAGAGGAATTCAATCTTGATATTGAAGAGCATTTCTGGTAAGCCAGACAATTTCAATATATTTAGTTTCTCAAGTTCGTGGAACATAAAGAAGCTTTTGATCTATAACTTTTATCCTTCAGATTTTTTCCTACCCAGTTGTCATTCATTAGCTTGCAGAACAGGCACCAATTATTTTGCAAATGCAAAGTAATGATTTAAAGTATAAGTATTTATTAATCTTCACTAACCTAATTGTTATTTAATGTTGACATATTTTCCCTAAATGTTCTTAAAAATTCAAGTAAGTTGTTTAGAAATCTAGTGTTAGGACTTTCTGTTTCTTAAATAAAATAATTTCATTTTACTCTTAGTTTTTTAATATTATAAATATGACATTTCAAGAAAGTAAACATGAACTTGATACAAAATGAATAGATAATATATAACATAATATATAATAGATGTAACATTTTGACAGTAGTAATAATTTATGTGAAATACATAGATCAAAATACTAGCATCAGGTAAAGGTTAAGATACTATCACCATTTTTCTTGACAATATTCTTAAATTGAAATTAGGATGACTTTATAATTATATTTTCTGTATTCCTTGAGATGGTTACAAATAGGATTCTCTCTCTATGATTTTTCTTAGTTTTTATTTTTCCTTCCTATCTTCCATTGTTTCTTTGTTTCAAATTTTTCCTGTTATCTTCTTCCTTCCCTTCTTCCCTTCATTTTTTTCCTTTTACTTTTCTCTCTAAGAAGCCATGAATATTATTTTTTTAGCACAAATTTTTGTAATTTTGCTACAATATTGAGAAAAATTAAGCTGATTAATAAAAATTAATAAAATGTTTCAAGAGTTCTAAGTAGTTAATCTTTTAAAGATACTAAAAGGATATATCCACAAGGAATAAGATTTAAAAAAAAACTATTATGTTAAATGTTTGTGAATATATGTTAGAAATAAATTCTTACATACTATTAATGAAAACTAAAATTGGTGAAAACCATAGCCAGCACTTCCTTGCTATATGTAATGGAGCTAAATATATAAATAGCTATTAACACAAAAAAATCCATTACTAGGGATATTCTCATCAAAAGCACAAATATTCTCCAACACAAATTCACTAGTATTTGTTTATCAATGTTATTGATAGATATATAAAATAAATATAATTCTCACACTGCCAGATGTCAAATGCACTGAATTTATGCTCTTCAAATATCAAAGAATAAATTCCAAGGGACAAGAGAGATTAAGAATAGGAAAAGTTCATCAGGAGGAGCGCTGAAAGTATTGCCACTGAGGCTTTCCCTTAATGGTAATTTGTACAGCAAAATCACAATGGTTGTGCAATGTGGCTCAAACTATAATGAACCAATAGGACACTAAGTAATAATACCTGTAATAATGGTAGCAAAGAATTAGAAATTAACCAATATCATTAATAATGCAGGTGAGCAAATTAATGGTGTGTTAGCTCAGTGAGATATTCATCAACAAAAAGAAAGAGTAAATTATAACTGCACACAAAAACAAGGTAGAATCTCAAAATGCAAAAACATGAAAGAGATTAAAAAGCATACACTTTGTCATAACAATTTTTACAGGGTTTACATAAAAGAAAAACATTTACAGGATATTAGATGAGCAAGGGATATCATTCCACTTTCTCCTTTTCCAGAGTACTGTAACTTTCAATATGTAGATATTTTATTTCCTTTGTTAGATTTATTCCTAAGACAGAAGTGGTGACTGGAAGTGGAAGTGGAAAAATTCCAGGATGTTATTAATTCTTAATTTACATTAGTTTTCTAAGCAACAAACATTGAAAATAAAATTAGATAAATATATATTATTTATGTTTTATTTATGCCTTACATTGTAGTTAAAGATGTATGGGCACTTATGCAAAGAAATTTTTAGTAAACTTAATAAACAAATTTAAATTATACATGTAACACTTTCATGAGAATATGAAAATATACAAAGAATAAAGATGATAGTATTTCTGCCTATTATGGTTTTAAAATGAAGTGCTCCCTTCAGATTCACTCATACGGAGGACTTGATCCATAATCCAGCAGTATTAGGAGATTGTTCTTTGAGAGAGTATTGGTTTATTTAGGTCACTAAACTCATCAATGAATTATTCCTTCAGTGAGTTTTAGAGGGTGGGACACAGTTGGAGTAACTAGGTCACCCAAGATGCGCTTGAAGAACATATTCTTCATATTGTAATATGTATCTGTCTATAGTCTTCTCATCTCTGTCTAGCTTTTCTCATTGTGGTTCCCAGCTACTGAGAGATAAGCAGCTTTCCTCCACCATGCTTTTCTACCATGATTTTAGAGTCAGACATCCATGCGCTGAAATCTTTGACACGGCAAACCAAAATAAACCTTTATCCTCCTACAAGTCGTTGTGTCAGACACTTGGATCCAGAAATGAAATAGCGACTAATACATTCCCACAGATTTAATCATGTTATTTTCTTAACCATATTCAGAATTTTGGAGAAATCACTTTTTACTTGAAGACTAGAACATCTTCAAAATTCATGCATAAATTTTTTTTTTACAATTTTAAACATTACTTTTGAGGAAGAAAAGTCGAAAATTCTCTTATTTAATATACTTTTCATTTAATATTCCACTTTCACAAATGAAATAAAATGTGTTTCAATATCAGCATTCCATTTTCTCTCTGAAATGTCAGGTTTAGTTTTATTCCATAGCTGGGCAAATATTTTATCTAGGGCCAATATTTTTTCTTTGTCTGATTTCTGTAGTTCACAAAGAGTAATCTTTAAATAAATAAGAATTTGTCATTTGGGTGAAAGAGATAACTCCAGGTAATGTGCTACTCATTTCACAAATATAATTTTGAGAAATAGAATGTTCTCATAAGACTGTGTGAGACCTTTTTAGAGAAATTCTTTAAGATATTTTCATCTCTTAAAAAATCAGTCTGAGTGAATTTTATTCCTTATGCAAAATTAAATTATTGAAATGAGTGACACAACTTACAAAATGTAGCTGCTCAATATCTGTCATGGTATATTGTTCTTTAATAGAAAAATATTATATGTAAAATACTAGCTTTATATTATTTCATAATAGTTAAAAACTGTTGCTTCTTAAGTGTTTTTGAATGTCGGTATAAACAAATAATAGAAAACTACTGTGGGAAATTGCATAGGAAAGGAAATGAGAGTTTAGTAGCAAAGCTTTGAAAATTTTCCTCATAAGCATGCTATAATTAGGTATGCACCACATTCATTACAGAGAATTTGTATCTGTGCATGATATATCTTGGTTCCTTTCCCCCACATCCCCTCATTTCAAGCCCCCTTCCCCTCCCAGTTCACAAAGTTCTGTTTTCATTTTATTTTTATTTCATTTTCTTCTTTCTCTTTCTTCTTTTCCCCCTTCCTTCTCCTTAGTTCCCATTTCCTTTTTGTTAATTATTTTTATTTTTAAGAGAATGAAACCAAAGAAGACAAACAAAACAGAACAAAGCAAGTCAGAACAGAACAATGCAAGCAACATAGGACTTCACAACAAGACAACAGGACATCAACAGTGGCTACCATAATGCTTCTTGTTTTCATCAAAATAGTTGTCCATATCTATACACACAATAATATCAAACAACAAAATAGTCTAAAACCAGTCAAAAGAATGAAAGCTTTACAGGACCTCAAAATCAGATAATAGGAAATGAACAATGGCTACTATAATATATCATTTTCCTCAAAAATACCACACCATCACACATAATAAAATCAAATAAAGCACAATAGAATAGAACCAATCAAAACAAAAGGACAAAAACATGATAGGTCTTCAACACAAGATGATAGGAAATCAGCAATGGCTACCATAATGTCTCATTTTCTTCAAAATAGCTGTTCATACTATCACTCATAACAAAATCATACAAAACAGAATAAAACCAATTAAACAAATGAATGAAAGCATTATAAGACTTCAAAACAATGTAATAGAAAAACAACCATGATTAGCATCATACATCCCATTTCTTCCTATTTCACAAACTCTACTGTACCTTCTTGTTATTATTTACACTTTCAGTTTTTCACACCAGAGATATAATGTGATATCTACACTTGTGTCCTATTTATTTCACTTATGATTATAGTTTCAAAGTCCATCCATTTAGCTATAATTGTCACCATTTTTCTTTTTTTACAGCTGAGTAATACTCCATTATATTTTTAAAAAAACCCTCTTTTTTAATACATTCATTTGTTGATGGTATCTTTGCTTCCAAGATTTAGCTATTACAACCTGTGCTGCTATAAACATGAGTGTGCACATATTGCTGTGGCATGATGTTTTTAATTTTTCTGGAAAGATAAGCAGAAGGGGAATAGCTGGGTCAAATGGGACTTCTAATCCTAGATTTTTAAGGAATCTCCATACTGATTTCCACAGTGGTTGCACTAGTCTACACTCCCACCAACAGTGGAGAAGTGTTTCTTTTTTCCCTGTAACCTCCTCAGCATGTTATTAGCTGTTTTCTTGATAATAGCCATTCTTTCTGGAGTGAGGTGTAATCTTAGTGCTGCTTTAATCCGAATTTCTTGAGTGACTAGTGATGTTGAATATTTTTTGATACACTTATTTGCTGTTAGTACTTCTGAAAAGTGTCTATTCATTTTAGAAGGCCATTTCTTGATTGGGTCTTTGAATTTGGAGGGTCCGATTTTTTCAATTCTTTATATGTTCTAGATAATAGTTCTTTGAAGAACAGGTGGCATAAATATTTCTCAGAATTGTGAGTTATGCCTTCACTTTGTTGGCGATTTCTTCTGCTGCTTTTATTAAAACCTTTTTAATAGGATGAGATCCCAGTTGTTGATTCTTTGTGATATTTCTTGTGCATTCACTCTTTTGTTCATAAAGTCTTTGTCTCTCCCTGTGTCTTCCAGGGTTCTGTCCATTCTATCTACCAACAAATTTAGTGTTTCTGGTTTAATATTTAGATCTTTGATCCATTTTGATTTTAGTTTAGTGCATGATTATAGGCATGAATCTAGTTTTAGTGGAAAGCCAGGGTTCCATTTATAAAGAGGGTATTCTTCCAATGATTGTGTTTGTCTCCTTTGTCAAATATCAGGTAGCTAATTGCATTTGGCACTGTTTCTGCATCTTCTGATCTGTTACTGTTCCGCAGACCTATTTGATTGCCAGTGCCATGTTACTTTTATCGCAGTAGCTGTGTATTATAATTTCAAGTCAGGATTTGTGATGCTCCCTGACTTGCCTTTCTTGCCCAGAATTGTTTTTGCTAGTCTAGGTCTATTCTGGTTTCAAATGACTTTTAGGATCATTTTCTCTAGTTCTGTGTGGTATGCCAGTGGTATTTTGATTGTGATTGCAGTAAGTCTGTATAACGATTTTGGGAGTAAGGCCATTTTCACTACCTTGGTTTTTCCTATCCATGAGCAAGGGATATCATTCCACTTTCTCCTTTTTCAGAGTACTGTAATTTTCAATATGTAGATATTTTATTTCCTTTTTTATGTTTATTCCTAAGTGTTTCACTGTTTAATATATTATTGTAAGGAGTGTGGATTCCCTAATTTCTCCCTCTTTGAGTGTTTCTGTTGTGCACAGAAATACTAATGATTTTTGTGTTGACTTTGTATCCAGCTACATGGTTGAATTTGGTTTTTAAATCTAGAAGTCTCTTGAGGAATTTTTGGGATCTTCTATGTAGAATATCATGTCATTTGCAAATAGTGATAATTTAACTATTTCCTTTCCTTTATTCCACTTATGTCTTTCTCATGTCTAATTGCTCTGACTGATGTTTCCATAACTATATTGAATAGGACTAGGATAGTGGGCAACCTTGTCTTGTTCTTGATTTTAGAGTGAAAGCTTCCAGTTTTTTGACGTTTAGTCTGATGTTGGCTGTTTGTTGGTTTATCATAGATGGCCTTTATTAGATTGAGATAAAGAACATCTTCTGACTTTCTTTAGGGTTGTTAATCATGAATGGTGCTGAATTTTGTTAAATGTCTTTTCTATATCTATTTAGATGATTGTGTGATTTTTGTTTTTGACTCTGTTGATATGTTGTAATACAATTATTGATTTGTGTATGTTGAACCATATGGATCCCTGGGATGAGTCCTAGTTGGTCAAGGTGTATAATCTTGATGATTTGATTTTTTGTTTGCCAATTATCTTATTGAGTATTTTTACAAGTATGTTCATCAGGAAGACTGGCCTGCACAATGTATAGATCCTTAGCCAAACTTATTAATAAAGGAAAGAAAAGACTTATACTCGTGCAATTAGTAATGAAAAGGGTGAAACCATGACAGATCCTTCAGAAATCCAGAAGACATCAGTATCCTCTTTTAGAGCCTTTATTCTAATAAAATCAAAAACACAGATGAAATGGACAAATTGATAGATATATATAAACTACCAAAGCTGAATTAAGAAGATATAAAAATGTTAAATAACACAATATCAGTTAATGGAATTGAAAATGTAATTTAAATCTTACCAACAGTGAGAAGCCCAGGTCTTGATGGATACACAGTTGAGTTCTATGAGAAATTTAGAGATAATCTAATGTCCTCCTCAAACTCTATAATGAAATATAGAGTGAAGCCATACCCTGGAAGTAGGTATAATCCAGATACCAAAACTAGAAAAGGATTAAACCAAAAAAGGGAACTGCAGCGAATAACAATGATAGTGAGTAACTTTCTTTAAATATAGTGCCACTTAAGAAGACTGAATTTTTCCTCTGGCACAGAGAAAAGTGCAAAAGGGCTTTTCAAAAAGTATCCTTACAAAGTAATAGCACATTGTCACTTGGGTAGGTGAAATACAGGCCTATTCATTGAAACCCCAAGGCAGAAAATGCTTTTAGGCAAGACCAAAGCCAAGGCCACAGGGCTGCACTGGGCTAAGTTGGTGTTGTCAAAGGGAGTTGATGTGTGGCAATAGGAAGAGGTGAACCCTGGGCTCCCTGGGGATTGGCTAACTGGAAAACTTTCAGGTCGTAGGGTATAGAGGCAATTGCTAATTGTGTGAGCCATATTTCTGGGATGATTAATATTGTTTTTAAGAAAATGAAATATGAAAACTAGATAAGAGAAGTGAGTTCTATAAGGACTTAATTGGCTATTCAGGAGGAACCCAATCAGCCTCTGTCTTGGGCTTCAGTATTAGGTCAAGATAACATTTAAAGCAATCTATTTTACATTTAGGTTTAATTATAACTTTTGAGTGGCTATTTAAGCAGAGTTTCTGTTTCACATCCCAGATTAAGCATAAAAAAATGTTAGAGAACATCAATTGTGAAATCATGAGTTACCAATGAAATTGTACAAAAGCACACTTCATGTTTAAGGTAGAGCCAAGAAAGTAAGTTATTTATAAAATTATATTTTTAAGAAAAATTATTTTATAAGGCTATTTGTTCTTGTCAGTTACATTTTTTCATGAATTTGTAAATTTTTTCTTTCTCCTCCTAAGACCTCTTTTCTCCACCAAAATATATTTGTGTGTTGCATTTCTATTAGTAACCAAGCATTTTTTTGGTTTATTTACTTACCTGTAGTTATTAGAATAGTTCTTAACATATTTTTTGCATACACGAATGCATAGATATCTGCATATATGTGTGTCTTTCTTTTAACAGACTATCTAATACTTAAAAAATTCTTTTATATGAACAATGTAGTAATAATTGCATATGAAATTATCTTCAATTTACCTGCTAAGATAGATATAACTAACATTAAGGACACTGTAACCAGGAATTAACACTTTAAAGAAAATTATATTTCAAATATAGTCATTGAAATTTAAAAGGAAACATTTTCAATTAACATTATTTTTTCCATTGATTTATTAACTGCTTTTCAAAATATAAACAGGATTAGAAAGATTGTGCAACACTGAAGAAGGACTAATGGGGTTCATTGTAATTCTCACATCTGTAGCCTTTTTCTGCCTTAAGAGAAAAATCTATTGCCTGTCTAGCACCAACATGGCTGATTTTCATAAGAGAATAGTTTTGCATCTCTTTTATAGTTAATCTTCCTGCAGTGTACAAGGTAGTGCCTAAAGGTAGGGTGAAATTTATCCAGAATTGTTCAAAGACTCTACTTAGCTGTTTTTTGGTGCCTGGTTGCTAATAAGTATTTGTGCCTTTAGCAGAATTCTAGGATTTGTCTTCTTTGCATAAAATTATGTTGAAGAAAATGAATATTTCCTAGGGCTTTGCCCGATAATAATAAAAATGAGAAAGCAACCTATTGATAAGTGCATTGGCTCAAAGAACTTGGAAATGTTTAGCAGCTACTATCATGGTAACAGTTGCCTACATTATAATACATTTAAAACAGAAGACACATGTGTATTTTAATATCAAACGAATTGATAACAGCATTTTTATTTCACTGTTTAATCTTTTTGTTTTGTAAAAGGTAGAGGTGTAGGAGAAAGAAAAGAACCTCAGGCTGGTCTTTATCAGATCCAAGAAACTCTGTGAAAGCAAAATTAAATAAATACTAGAAAACTAAATGTTGATCTAATAAGGAGTAATCTGGTATGTTGACATTATGTTAGTTTGTTTGAAAATACAAGACATGATAATCAAAAGAGATTGTGGGCATAATTAACCTGATATTACTTTCAAATATAATATAGATTATACTAAATGATCTATATATACTTTCTAAAAATATATGTGATAAGATGCTAAAAGGATAATGAATCTTCTTTAGCTGTCAGAAACTTCACCCACAGCTGAGGAATATATCAATGTCATTCTGGCTGGAGGGAGCAGTCTCTGATAAGTGAATATTCTAAGTAAGAAACGATGTCAAAATAGGAAGTTAAACAAGGAAATAATGACAGAAGAAAAACTATATAAAAGAAAAGAAATAGGAAATAAGATTTGGATTTAATTTCTACAGTAGAAACTAAAGAGAGGAATTTGTCTATTTTTTGAAAAAAGTAAAATGAAAAAAATGAAAGAAGATATAAAGAGTGAGACAAAAACTCATGTAAAACTTAGGAGCCTTACTTAGACTGGGATACAGGGTTATATATGCCAGAGGGAGATGTACTCTCACTAATTAGGGAGTTACCTAACTTACCTAAGCCTCAATTTCATCTTATTAAAATCAAGAATAATAAAAGCAATGACTTAAAGTGTTTATTATGATGATTCACCCAATTATTTCCCTGATGCATAATAAGTGTTCAATATAATTTTTCCTAGTTAAGGTTAAAAAAACTAAGTAAATAGTTTACTAAGTAGTATACACTGGGTTAACTGAATAATACTATAATCAATAGTACAATCATGAGTGCCATTGCAAAAAAAGAAGCTCTCCTCTGCTCCTTTGTCCTTCAAATGGGCATTTGTAGTCCAGGCTAAAGTGTTTGACTGCATCTTCTATAATTACATCATGTATTTATGTTTAAAATATCACATTTCCAAATACTTATTCTGTTTGATAACAAGTTAAAATGCCAAGGTTTAAAAATAGTATTTCTTAAACATTTTGGGGACATGACTTTAGTCTATCAAATGAAATAAAGCAAACTGGAATGGTATATTTAAGCTATATTCAAAGCTTCATTTCTTTAAATTTTCAGTCATGTATAATCTGACAGTGAAAGGTAAACTGAGTTGTTTGATCTCTAAACTGTTAATTGGGAATTCATTTCAAACTTTCTCTATGAACGTCTGGCTATGGGATTTCATTTAGAGTTCAGTTCTTGTTATTAAGGAGGTAATGAACTTTAAGGACATCAAACCAAAGTATTCTATTATGCAGGGCACTTATCATTTTAAAATAACATGAAATTCATTTAAATTAATCAATAGGCAAGTATGTTAATGGAAAATGTTTTAATACAATGTTTCAAGTCCACATGGTTTTATATTTATAAAGAGAAAGGTGAACTCCTTAAAAATCATCTTCTATGTTATAATGAATAACATACTGAATATATTGAATTGCTTTATACTAAGTATTAATCAATATTAACACTTAACTGGACTTTAGTCTCATCCTTAGACTAGTCTTACATTTATATGTAGTACCAAAATAAGATTGGGAGAGATACGAATAGATTGGTTAATAACAGTATCTGGAATTAGAATGCCAAGGATGGACTCCTGGTCCACCAACACAGATGCTTAAGTCTACTGTAGTTGAATTATTTTATGAAGTTTTGTGAGCACTGAAGAAATGAAAACTCACTGAGATAAAATTATGTCTAGGTACAGGTAATGGTTATCCTGAAGAATTTCTATAAGACACTTTCTCTTCCCCCTTAAACATTTTGCCTCTTTATGACCCTTGAATGATATTGGTGCAGTTAAGATTAATACATATGAAAAACTAATGAGGCTCCTAATCTGTCTCTTAAAGCAAATTAAGTCTGAAGTGACTATTCCATTTTAAGTAAATTTTAATTAATTACATATATTAGAGAAGAAAGGGGTTTTGCCATAGTAATATATCCAGGAAATTTGATTATTGATTTGGTAGTTATTTTGTGACTTAGGCAGCAGTTTTAAGTTTTATAATTTTAGAAAATGAAAAGACTTAAAATTTTAAATATTGCATTTTAGCTATTTAGTACTGGCTAAGCTTTCATAGGGTGTGTTAGACTGATAACTGTGGTGGCCAATTTGTAATACCAGCTGAACTGAATCAGCATGGTGCTGAGCATGGATGGTCCACTGAGGATTGCTGCCAACATAAAAGAAGGGCTGAGGAGGGAGAGTTTTTCATTCTTGGTTCTCCTATTGCTGTTGGTTCCCCTGTTGCCATTGGCTCTCCTGGAGGAGCTTGTTGAGCTTATTTCCTGATATGAACTTGGCTGTTCTCATTGTTGGAGGAGCTTGGAACTTTGTTGTCAAAGAAAATGGTTGTAGTTCACTTTGGGGGAGCACTGGTCTTGTCTTTTCCATTTCCTGGCTCTAGAGGGGAAGCTGATGTGCTGTTCAATCTCCAGGAGAAGCTCATCTTGTTGGCTTCCTGATATGAACTTGGCTGTTACCATCATTGGAGAAAATTGGGACCTAGTTGTGGCTGAGGATAACTATGTTACTTTTCAGGAGAGCCCTGGTCTTTATTTTGAACATTGCTCCTTTGCTCCAGTACAGAACACCCAGCCTACTGGCACAGATCCTTCATCCCACTGTTGCACACTTTCTACCTTCTACCACTGACCTTTGGGCCTTCTAAGTGTAGATCTATGGAACAGTCTAGTCATTGTTGTGGGCTCTAAGTCTCTAATTGGACTCATGAGGGGCATTGTCACGGGCTCTAGGTCTTCATCTAGACTCATGCAATATGATGGCATGGGATCCAGGCTCTCAGCTGGATTTTTGGAGTCTTAGTGTGTATTCAGATTTCCTGCAGTCTTTCTTTTGTATTTGACTCTTTGGGTGATCATTGCAAAATAATTCCATGGATTATGTGTTCTATATAGAATTATTTTACTTGCAATCCATAACAACAATGGGGGTATTTTTTACTGGGCTATAAAAGTATTTGTGTAAATTTTAAAAACATATATGACTGAAATATGGAAATACAATGTAGATGTCAATTACCAAGATGCTAATATTAATTCGTTTGAGTAGTTATATTCATTTTCATTTTGTTTTTATTTACTTAACATATTTAATCATAGTTTCATATTTCATTTATATTCACTGTCATTGTATACATATTTGATCTTTTCATAAATATTGCTAGAGTCAATGTTCAAGCATAGTTTGCTATGTAAATATGGAATCTGATAATCTCTAGTAATAATCAGTTTTCATTCTACACTAAACTCAGATACTACTTATGAACTTACTGTTGCGATCAGGGTTTGCAAGCAAAAAGATTTAATACAGAACACATCATTTATAGGATTATTTTGTAATATTCACCCAAAGAGTCAAGTGCAAAAGAATGAAGATCTTTCCACACTAGAGACTCAAAGAATCCTGGATCCTATGGCAGTGTCCTGGACGAGTCCAGCTAAAGACCTAGAACCCAAGACAATGTCCTCCGCGAGTCCAGCTGGAGTCCTAGAGCTTATGACAATGTCTCATGCAAGTCTGTTTCACAGATCTGCTCTGGGAAGGCCAAAAGTTTAGTGGTGGAAATTAGAAAGTCTGTGCCAGCAGGATGAAGGAGCTGTGCCAGTAGGTTGAGGGATCGCCAGTGGAGCCAGGAAGTGACACTCGAGGTAAGGACTAGAGCTCTGTGAAAAGAACCACAGCCATTTTCAGGAACAACAGCTGTTGAGCTCCTCTGAGGTTGAGAACAGCCAAGTTCACATCAGGAAAACTAGTGCAACAAGTTTCTCCAGAAGAATCAGCAGCTCTCCATCTTCCCTGTGTGTGTGATATTATTTTATTTTTTAATGCTATTAGCAATAATCCTCAGGTGGACCTTCTACTCCCAGAATCATGCTGCTTCAGTTCAGGTGGGTGTTACAAGTTGTCCATTAGTTAATCCCCCACGCATATATTCAATCTAATTATCATTATTAAAGGTAATTTGTGAGTACTTTTTTAAAAAGATTTTTATAAATACATTTCCTTCAACTACAAATTACATAACCAAAATTTAAAAATAAAGATAATGTCCCTCTTTTCAAGTGAACAAAAGTGATAATTAGAAATCTGTGGTGCGCGGACCTTAATTTTAACAAATCTTACATTTTTGAAGCCTACGCTCTGCCAAGAAATTTAGCTTGACATCTGATGTCTACCTTAGTGGCTGAGGATTCATTTCTTGACTGTGAACAGTGTCTTTCAGTGTGTTTTTCTTTACACTTTAGGAAATTTAGTTACATGGGCTAGAAACTCTCAGGAACCCCCTGTAACCAAGGTAGAAGTGGTCTGTTAACTTGTCCTCCATGAACCCTACTCTCATTAGTGGTTAAAGTAGCCTTTGGGCCTTCTGGTATGGGTGAGTCTTACATTGCCAGTGTATAATAAATACCCAAAGTCTGATCATTTACCTTTCCCCATGCACTGTCACCCTGAAAAATGGTGCACGTATCTTTACACTAGCATATTAGTCACTTTGTTATTATGGGGACAAAAGACCCATATATAACCTATGTCTTGAAGGAGAAGAGATCTTATATGGTTTGTGGTTGTGGAGGATTTAGTTCAACCAGCTCCAAGGCTGGCTGGCTCCAAGGCAGATCTGACAAATGGCTAGCTGTTCAGCCCATTGTGGCCAAGAAGCAGGGAAGAGCCAGGGACAAGAATACACCCTTCCAGGTCATTCCCTCAATAATCCATTTCCAACCAGGCAACATTCTGTAAGTCACATTCAGTCATGGAGTTATGAGTGAACTAACACATCAATCCATATACTGCATTGGACCCATGAGGTAATCACAATCGCCTTCCAAAAGCATCACCTCTGAACACCTGGGACTTTGGGGAGACATTTTGTAACTATACCATAACAACCAGGCCAGAAAAAGATTAACAATAAAAAACTGCAAGCAGAACTTTCTCAACAGGAACCTGACCTCCTATTGATTTGAGAGATTCTTTGCCTCAAAAATGGCTCAATTCTGGAATTAAATGTAAGATGTGATACACATTTTTTTCAGACTCAATTTAAAATTGTTTCCACCACCTAATATTCTTTTGCATATACAGACCAAGTAGGATTTAATAGATTGGTATCTTTTTGTTTCTAAGGAAAGCATGATCAAGTAGACAATATTATAACTCTATGTGGACCAGAAAGATGATTCTGTTTAGAATTATTTCTATTCCATTACTGTGACCATACCCTTGCCTTTGGTGATTACACCATTTGACACCTGCTGTACTAGAACCTTTAATTCCTATTGCATTTAAGAATTTTAGTTTGGTAGTAGCATTCCACATCCTAATTTTTGACTTTCAGAAAAGGGAGTCCAAAAAACTCTTAAAGAAAATTAGGGACCTCTACACAATTTGTTTATACAGAATTAGCTAATGGTACATGTCTGGATCTTGCTTCAGTAGGTGACTGTGCCTTCTATGACAAATGTTCTGTAATGTGCCAATTTCCCTAAGCCTTACGATAACTTGCCTTACAATCTACCCAAGGAGTTTTGTTGTTCCAAATTCATTTAGTATAGTATTTTTGTCTTTGTTTTAGCTAAACAATCAAATTATTTGAAACTGTTCCAAACTTTCAAGCTAAGACTGAATTTAGAATCTTAACTAGTTGGCTGATGCCAGTATATTTAGTTTAATCCCTCTTTATGTTTCTTCCATCATCTATTCCACACCTTAAGCATCTATTCTTATACACATCCCACACAATGCAGTATACCTAAACTTTAAAAATATTATACAATCAATTTTTGGTGTATAGCATCTCTCTTGGGAGTCATAGTTTGTATCATCTTGTGAGACACATTGGTACTAGCACCTGAATGAAATGATAAATCTAGAATAGAAGAGGGGCAGTAGGGGTAGGTCATAAAAAGAATCAGCAGTGGATTTAACTGAGCTGCATCATGTACAGCATTACAGTTTCTGCAGGAAATGCCATTTCAGTCACCTTGCAGGGAGGAAGAGGTTTGATTTTTTTGACAGTTCTCAGTAGAATTTTGGGTGTTTAACATCTCTAGCTTCTTTGGGATCTTTCTGCATGTCCTCATTCTAATAATCAGGAATTCATTCCTTTCTAATCTATGCCTTCACTTCAACAGAAGATAGTCTATGGACTGAGAAGTCAATTTGTTTTAAAATCCAGACATTGGCAGGTTGAACTTTAAGGTTTCATTTTCAGGGATGTTGGTCAGCTCTATGGCTATCTAGGATTCTATGAGTAAGATAAAAAAAAAAGAAAAGAAACAGAGTTTTTTCCCAGGCACACTAAGTTTTTGCTCAAATTATGTAGAATTTGATTTTAAACTTATTCACTTGTTTTCTCACTTTCTGCAGAGCAGTTAGGAATATCCATCATCCCATAAATGTCTTCTTTTAATAATATATTCTAAGGTACAAATTTATGTCAACAGAAACTTCTTTGCCTTTTTGGGTATTTAATCAGTAATATCCAGTGGTGGGTAGAATTTTATCTGTATCACTACATCATGTTGTGTTGTATATTCGGAAAGTTATTCATGTTTTCAATATAATCACACTAGAAAATAAATTAAGTGAACCATTTCACAAAACTCATCTACATGATTCAATTTATTTAGAATCTCTCCTTAAACCAAAATCTGTATCATACAATGTTTCATCACAGAAGATAGATAGTAAGGTGTTTAAATACCTGAGTGTATATCTGTGCTTATGATAAGACAGAAACTGAAGGATAGGGAGATGGTTATATATTTATTGCAAGGAATTATTTAACAACATTTTTATTGAGGCTGGCTAGAAATCTGGAGGGCAGGCACTCAGGATGGAACAACAGGTTAGGTGTAAATCATGGAGCTCAGTGGTAACTCATAGGAGAGATTTCTTTTTGAGGGAAAGCTCAATATTATTAAAACCTTTTAAATGAAAAAATCAAGTCCAATCAAATTATATAGTAAATCTCCTTTATTTGAACTGATTGTTAATCATATCTATAAAATGACTCCAAAGAAATACCTATTGTCTTAGTTACTTTTCACCCGTCACTGAGACAAAATACCTGATGCCCAAAGTTGGGAAAGGAAAGGCTTATTTCTTACAGTTTTTGGAGGTTTCAGTGCATACTCAGTTGGCTCCAAGGCAGAGTGGCATGGCGGGGCTGCAGTTCATGGCGGCTGCAAACAGCAAGGCAGAAACTGGCAAGAGAGACACACCTTCTTCCAGCCATTACATCACATCCTGGCTCCACCCCTAGGCTGGTGTAGCACTCATAACCCCAATCCAGGCACTAGACAATGAACCAATCACAAATGCACAAGGCAAATGCATGAGGCTTGGGGGCCACCAACATAAACCATGATACCTACATTGGCATTTGATTGTGTAATAGAGACCACAAATAAAATGGGCTCTCATACCTACTTTATTATCTGCTATTTGTTCTTGATTTTCTGAACTGCTTCATCTTCTTCAGCACTGAGGATCTTTTCAATGAGACAGTTTTTAGTTACATTTTTTTTTATTTTTGTTCTCATATTTTCTACATTCTGTTTTTGTTAGTGAGTTTTAAAGTTTCAATTAGATAAGGTTTATTTTTCTCTATTCATTTCCTAATTTGGAAGTTTAAAGTATTAACACTAAATGTTTTATATTTTTAATATATACATCACATGTTCTGTACTTATAAACTCTTGTTGCAATGCACACACTTGGCAAGTTGTTTAATCACTGATTTGCCATTATTTTACCTTAACTTAATTCATTCCTTTTTTTATGCTTGTCCTTCATGATGAAGTCTAATTTTCTAATCTATCTCATTTTTCTTCTTCCTGAAGAACTTTTTTTGACATCTCTTGCATAATGTATTTACTGATGATGAATATTTTCAGTTCTATTTTAATGGAGTCTATCATTTAATAGAGAATTCTAGGTTAGTGGTTGTGACAGTCTTCACTGTCAGCTTGTTTGGCTTGGTAGCCGCCTAGGGGTTTAGTAAAGTACTTTAGGGTATGTCTGGGCAGGTCATGGTGGTGTGGCTTTTGATACTATGTATGGTCCTTCTAGCTTGAATATGACATTCCTAGGTACAGATTTATTGGGTTTCTTCTTTTTTTTTCTGTACTCTTGGAACTTTCTGGTCATGGAGTTTTATATTGAAGACTCTGGTAATACATTTTTGAACATTTCTTCTCCATCTTTTTTTAATCCTTTTGGAATTTAAGTCATATGCACACTACTCCTTTTAGCATTGCCTCATATACTTTGTTTTCTTTTTCTTTTTTTGTACCAAGGATTGAACTCAGGACCTCATGCTTGCCAGGCAGGCACTTACACCACTGAGCTAAATCCCCAGACCCATACACTTTGTTTTCTTTTTAAATTTTTTGTTCTGTAATTGGGACTTTGTGAGTCCCAATTAACCTGCATTCAAATTCAATATAATACTGTTTTAGCCATCTTGAATCTTGGTGTTTTTAATTTAATTTTTAAACTTTTAATTTATTTTTTATAGTTCCTACCTCCAATATTACCCATGTTTTCTACTTTGCTTTTGAGACAGCTCATGTAAAATAGTTTTGTTAATTAGTAATTCCAAAATCAATTATATATGAATCTTGCCCAGGTGACTGCTTAATTTCTCATGCAACATTCCCTCCATTTTGTCCTTTTTTTGGTCTGGGAACTGAAACCAGGGCCTTGTTCCTGCTTAGGCAAGAGCTCTACCACTGAGCCATACTTCCATTGCATTTTGTATTGCTAGCCTTCCCTGCAAACCGATGCTGGGAAGGAGTCTGTGGCTTGAACTTTTACACTGAAGCCTACCTTTCCTATACAGGAGCTGTTTTGAGACAGTGATGTAGGAGTAGTGTGCTAGGTGTGGAGGCTGGAGGTGTTCTATACTCTTTGAATTACAATTCTCCAATCCTTAGATCTTCCCTGAATTAGTGCTGTGCCTTGAGGCTATAGCCTTAAAAGTTGTCTCGACCTGCCCTCTCACCTATTACTTTTATTTTCTCCCATTTTTTAAATTCTATTTCCTGGTTGAAGCTTTCCTGCTCCATTTCCTTAAATCTACAATCACTACTCATTAGTTTCTTCTCCTGTCTTGTGCTAGATAGGAAGAGCTGGACTGAAGTACATGGGGAGAAATTTCCGTACCCTTGCAGGTGTGATTTTTTGAATTATGCTCTGTCAAAATCTTTCTGTCTGCAGTCTTTATTTTACAGAAATTTATTGGCATTACCACTTTGGATGTTCTTCAGTTTCTAGAATCAAAGTGATGAAGGAATCTTTCTTTATATTTTTTCTTTATTAAACTAAAAATCTCATGTATATTTTTTTACATAACTGTATTTGGCTGCTTCATATAAGCACAAAGCTCATCTTTTATGTTTTTCTCATCCTTTGTGCTCCTCAAACCTGTCATTAACTTGCCTTACATCCAACCTTTTTTGTGAAGATGCTCCTCTAATAGCTAACATGGCATCTGTCCAACATTCTCCACTACAGAAACTGAGATCATTTAAAATTTTGAATGGCTGTATAAACATACAATAGCCTTGAGGTATTCTCTTTTTAAATATGCTACAAACTTGAGTAATACCTCTGAAAATAATTAAGAACTGGCATATTGATGCAACCTGCATTTTGCATATATTTTGAACAATAAAACACTATAAGATACCTTAAGCTTTATTCTTTTTTACTGAGTTGATATTTCTTTTTATATATTTATAAGGTATATGTTGTATGGTGTATATTTATGGAATATATTTATATGTTATATATTATATATTTATAAATATACATTTATATATTTATAATATTCTGTAGAGTTTGTGGGCAACACTTCTTCTCATTTTGTCCTTTTTTGGACTTTATATATTTACAATACTTTCCACCCTGTGGGTCTCATCTTGAAAGTGAAGTTGTACATTTGTTTTGCTAGTCCACAGCCTAAGGCAATGTTATGTGGCCTATTTCCTCTAGTCAGAAGCTTGCACTACATATTTCAATTTAAAAGGCAAAATACCACTAGTATACCTCAAAAAATTAGATAAAACATTTCAAAAATTCATTTGGATCTGAAGAGACCTAGAATAACAAAAGCAATGATTGGCAACAAAGGCAAGCCAGGGGGCATCACAAACCCTGACTTGAAATGATACAACAACAGAATGGTGCTGGCAGAAAAGTAGAACTGAGGATCGGTGCAACACGTTTCATGATGCAGAAACAACTCCACTAATAGTCATCCACATTATTTTTGATAAATCAGTCAAACACATTTACTGGAAGAAAGAAAGCCTCTTAAAAAGTAGTGCTAGATGCTGGCTGTGGTGGTGCATGCCTATAATCCTAGCACTTGAAAGTCTGAGGCAGGAGGATCCTTGCAAGTTCGAGACCAGCCTGGGCTACGAAATGAGCCCAAGGCCAGCCTAAACTGCATAGTGACACCCTGTCTCAACAAGACAAAAAAAAAAAAGGCAAAAAATTTGTGCTAGAAAAACTGGCTTTCCACATGATGATAAATAAAACTAGATTCATGAATTCATGATTCAACATACAATAAACTAAAATCAAAATGGATCAAATATCTAAGTATTAAAACAGAAGCATTAAATATGCTGTGAATAAAATAGAACACAGGAAAATATCAGTGTAGGCATTGATTTTATGAACAAAACTTGACTGTATGGGAAAGAATCAACGACTGGGATTTCACCTTATTAAAAAGCATTTGCCCATCAGAGTAAAAAAAGCAACCCACAGAGTAGAAAAATAATCTCAGCCAGTTGTTCTTCAGGCAAACAACTTGTATCTGGAACATATAAAGGACTGAAAAAAGTCAAACCCCAAAGATAAAGATAACTATCCAAAACTGGATATCTAAAATGAATGAACACTTCTTAGAAGAAGTAAAAATGACAAATAATGACACAAAAATGTGTTCAACATCATGGCTCATTTGCAAGGTGTAAATTAAAACAACACTGAGATTCTATCTCAATCCAGAAAGAATGGCTATTATCAACAAATCAATCACTAACAAATGCTGGTGAGGCTGAGGGTAAAAAAAACGTTTCTCCACCTTTGGTAGGGGTGTAGACTGGTGCAACCCCTATTGAAATCAGTGTGGAGGTTCCTAAAAAAACCCTAGGATTAGAGGTTTCATGTGATCCAGCTATTCTCTCCTTCGTATCTTCCCAAAATAATTAAAGGCATCATACCACAGAGGTATATGCACACCCATGTTCAATAGCTTTTATATATATATGCACACAGATTTGAATAGCTAATTCTCAGAGGCAACTCAAGTGTTCATCAACCTACGAATGGATAAAAAAGAATGTGTTTTTTTATATAATAGGGTAGAGCTCAGTCATGAAGAAAAGTGAAACTGAGACAATTGTAGCTAAATAGATGGTCCTTGAGACCATACTTTAAAATGAAATAACTTGGACACATATGTGTAAATATCACATTGTGTCTCTGGTATGATAAACATAGTGTAAATAAGAACCAAAATGTATAATAAATATTGCAAAGTGAGAAGTAATTATTCAAAAGGAAAGGGGAGTTTGGAGGGTGGAAGGAAAAGAAAAAAATGAGAAAAAGGGTAAAATGGAAACAAAGCTTTATAAATGAGAGGAAGAGGGGTCAAAAAGAGGGGTAGGAAATGGAGGGGAGCACTAAGATATATCATGTACCGGTACAAATTTCTATAATGAATGTGATCATTATGCATATCTAAATTGTATGAACAAACGTAATTTTTAAAAAAGGTAGTGGCACTAAGGTCGGATCACCTATGATCCCCTCATGGTGTGCAAGAGAGATTAGAGGCGGCAACTTGCAGAGGCAGAGATGTTCTGTATGTTGTTATTTGCACATAGTTTCCAGCTTTACACCCCAGAGACCCAGTTTTCCTGACTCCTCCACTTTACATACTGTCCCTAATATATATATATTTTTTTTTTCTGCTTAAGTTGACTAGAATGATTTCTGTTGGTTTTATGTATGATTTCTGACTGATAAGCTTTGGAAAAGGCCTTCTAGTTACTCTTTGTACTTTAATTAAAGAAAATGACTAGAAATGAAGAGTCATAATGGGAAATAGCATTTTTCTTATTTGGGAATTTTATTTAGTTTTATGTTTTTTATTTTTTTATTTTATTTAAAGAGAAAAAGGAAACAAAACAGAGAAAAAGATAGCAACAATATAGAATTCTAAAGGGAGGGAAAAAGCACTATGAAATCACTAGTTGATGAATTACATATTGTCATCTTGGATATGCTTGTTCATGTTACAAAATTAAAGGATACATAGTAGGCATTCAAGCAGTCAGACTGCAAACAGTTCTGCTCAAAGATCCAACAAAGATTCAGCAATATGGTCATCTATTTTACACACTCAAACATACATGCATTTATTCCCCTTAGTGCACGTTCTTTCCTCTCTTTTTTACAATAGCAATTACACACTTGGGGTTTTGTTACTCTTATAGTTCTTACTACTTTTTACACTAAAGAAACAATGTGATATTTATAAATCTGTTTCTTATTTATTTCACTAATGAGGGTAGTCTCAAGTTGTCTCCATTTACCTATAAAGACCTCAAGAACATCCCTTTTAATAGTCAAGTAATGTTCCATTATATAAAAATACCACATCTTTTTCACCCACTCTGCAGCTAATGGGCATCTTGGTTGTTTCCAAGATTTAGTTATTACAAATTGTGCGGCTATGAACATGGGTGCACATATATCACTGTGATACGAACTTGTCAGTTCTTCTGGGAAAATACCCAGGAGAGGACTAGCTGGGTTGAATGGAACTTCCAATCCTAGTTTTCTGAGAATTCTCCATATGGATTTCCATAGCAGTTGCACCAGTCTGCACTCCCACCAACAGTATAGCAGTGTTCCTTTTTCCCTGCAGCCAACATTTGTTATCAGTTGATTTCTTGATGGCAGCTATTCTTTCCAGAATGAGGTGAAATCTCAGTGTTGTTTTAATTGGCATTTCTCGAATGACCAGTGATGGTGAACATTTCTTTATGTATTTATTTGCCTTTTGTATATCTTCCTCTGAGAACTGTGTGTTCATCTCAGATGCCCATTTTTGGAGAGGGTCTTTGAATTTGGGGGTTTGATGTTTTTCAATTCTTTATATGTTCTGGGTATAAGTCCTTTGTCTGAGGGGTTGCTGGCTAAAATTCTTGCCCATTCTGTGGGTTTTCTTTTCACTCTGTTGCTGATTTCTTTTGAAGTGCAGAAACTTTTCAATAATATGAGATCCCAATTGTTGATTCTTTGAAGTGTTTCCAGTGCAGTTTGCGTTTTGTCCATGAATTCTCTGCCTACCCCTATATCTCCAAGACTTCTATCTACCTTGTCTTCCAGTAGATTCAGTGTTTCTGTTTTGATATTTAGGTCCTTGATCCATTTGGACTTTAGTTTTGGGCATGGTGATAAGCATGGATCTAGTTTCAGTCTTCGGCATGTAGAGAGGCAATCTTTCCAACACCATTTATTAAAGAGGCTATCCTTCCAGTGAACATGTTAAGCTCCTTTCTCAATATCAGGTGGTGAGTGTCTTTGTGTTTGCATCTTCAAATCTGTTCCATTGATCCTCAGGTCTATTTCTTTGCCAGTACCATGCTGATTTTATCACTCTGGCTTTATTGTACTGTTTCAAGTCAGGAATTGAAATGCCTCCTGCCTTGCCTTTGTTGCCCAGAATTGCCTTTGCTATTCTAGGTTTCTCCTGCTTCCAAATGAATTTTAGGAGAGTTTTCTCTAGATCTGTGAAGTGTGTCAATAGTATTTTGATTGAGATTGCATTAAATCTGTATAACAGTTTTGGGAGTATGGCCATTTTCACAATGTTGGTTCTTCCTAACCAAGAGCAAGGATTATCCTTCTATTTTCTAATATCCTCTTCAATCTCCTTTTTTAGCATAGTATAATTTTCAGCATATAGGTGTCTTTTACATTTTTAGTTAGATTGATTCCAAAGTATTTCATTTTTTTAGATGTTATTGTAAAGGGTGATATTTCCATAATTTCTCTCTCAGTGAGTTTTTTGTTTGTGTGCAGGAATGCTATTGATTTTTGAGCATAGACTTTGTATCCAGCTACACTGCTGAACTTGTTTATTATGTGTAGTATTCTTTTAATGGAGTTTTTTGAGTCTTCTATATAGAGTATCATGTCATCTGCAAATAGTGATAATTTAACTTCTTCCTTTCCTATCTCTATTCCTTTTATTTCCCTCTCTTGTCTGATTGCCCTGGCTAGTGTTTCCAGACTACATTGAAAAGGAGTGGTGATAGTAGACATCCTTGTCTTGTTCTTGATTTCAAAGTGAAAGCTTTCAGTTTTTGTCTGTTTAGTATAATGCTGGCTGTTGGTTTGTCATAGATGGCCTTTACAAGGTTGAGATAGACACAAGACACCATGTATTCCAAGTTTCTGAAGAGATTTTATCATGAACATGTGTTGGACTTTATCGAAAGATTTTTCTGCATCTATTGAGATGACCAAGTGGTTTTTGTTTTTGGCTCTGTTGATGTGGTATATCACATTTACTGATTTGTGTATGTTAAACAATAGCTGCATTTCTGGAATGAACCCCACTTGGTCACGATGTATAATCTTCTTGATGATTTGCTGCATTCTATTTGTCAATATTTTATTAAGAATCTTTGCATCAATGTTCATTAGTGAGATTGGCCTATAGTTGTCCTTTTTGGTTGGGTCTTTCCCTGGTTTTGGTATGAGAGTTATGCTTGCCTCCAGGAATGACTTAGGGAGGATTGCTTTTTTTCTCAATTTCATTGAAGAGTTTCAGGAGTATTGGCATCCAGTTTTCTCTAAATTTCTTACAGAATTCAGCTCTGAATTCATCTGGACCTGGGCTTTTCTTTGTTGGTAAGTTTTTAATAATGTTTTCATTTTCAATAGATGAAATTGGGTTTTTCAAAATTGCTATATCTTCTTGGTTGAGCATCTGTAGTTCATATGTTTGTAGGAATCTGTCCATTTCCTCTGTGTTTTAAACTCTATGTGTGTGGAGATTTTCAAAACAGGTATTCATGATCTTATGAATTTCCATGGAATCTGTAGTAAATCCCCATTTTCAGTCCTTATTGCATCTTGCATTTTTTCTTTCTTTCTCTTGATAAGGTTAGCTAGGGGTTTGTCAATTTTGTTTATTCTCTCAAAAAACTAGCTTTCTGATTCATTAATTTTTTGTATTTTTTTTAGTTTCAATTGCATTGATTTCTGCTGTAATCTTTACAATTTCCTCTCTTCTATGAGCTTTGGGTTTGGCTTGCTCTTATTTTTCTAGAAGCTTGAGATGGAGCATTAGGTTGTTTATTTGCGATCATGCTGTTTTCTTGATGTGACAATTTATTGCTATATATTTCCCTCTTAAGACTACTTTCATTGCATCCCACAGATTACAGTATGTTGTTTCCATATTTTCATTGAATTTTAGGTATTGCTTTGTTTCTTCTTTAATTTCATCTGTAGCCCACTGGTTGTTCAAAAGGTTGTTATTTAATTTCCATGTATTTATGCAACTTTTGCCATTTATTTTGCCATTAATTTCCAATTTCAGTGCACTGAAGTCAGATATTATACATGGGATAATTTCAATAGCTTTGCATTTACTTAAGAATGTTTTATGGGGTAATATATGGTCTATTTTGGAGAATGTCCCATGTGCAGCTGAGAAGAATGTGTGTTCTGTTGTAGTTTGGTTGGAACACTCTGTAAACATCTAGTGAATCCAATTGCTCACAGATATGATTCAGTCCTATTATTTCTTTGTTGACTTTTTGTCTAGTTGATCTATCTCTTTGTGCCAATGTGGTGTTAAGTTCCCCTGTTATAATTGTGTTCTTGTGTATTTGGTTTTTCATGCCCATTAGTATGTGTCTTATGTAGTTGGGTGCTCCTGTGTTTGGTGCATATATATTTATAGTTGTTAGTTCTTCCTCTTAAATTTTTCCACTAACAAGTATGTAGTGACCTTATTTATCTCTTTTAATCATTTTAGGTTTAAAGTTCACATTGTCTACAAATAGCATAGTTACCCCTGTGTTTTTCTGGCTTCCTGTTGGCTGGAATACTGTTTTCCATCTTTTGACTTTTAATCTATGAGTTTCCTTTTGGGTCAGATGTGTTTCTTGTATAAAGCATATTGTGGGATCATGTTTCTTGATCCATTCTGTCAATCTATTTATTTTGATAAGTGAATTGAGTCCATTTACATTTATGGATATCACTGATATGTACTGGTATGATTTGACCATGTTGTTTTCCAGTTGTTTGCTTCCTGCTTTTCCTCTTATTTAATTGTTTTTCCTACATGGTGGTTTCTTTCTGTTGTTCTGGGGATTGTGGTCATTTTTATCTCTGTCTAGTATGTCTTTCAATAATCTTTTAAGGGTTGATTTGGTGGACATGAATTTCATCAGTTGTTCTTTGTCATGGAAGTATCTTGTTTCTCCATTAAATGTGAATGAAAGTTTTGCTGGGTACAACAGCCTGGGTTGAAAGTTGTTTTCTTTCAGGGCTTGAAATACCTCACTCTAAGCTTGTCTTGACTTGAGGGTTTGTGCTAAAAAGTCTGCCATCATTGTAATGGGATTTCCTTCATAGGTGAATTGTGTCTTTTCTTTAACAGCTGTCAATATTCTGTTGTTCTGCTGTATGTCTGAGATCTTAATTATTATGTGTCTGGGTGTGGATTTATGTTGATTGTGACTGTTTGGTGTTCTACATGCCTCACTTATCTGCATATCAGATTATTTTCCCCATGTTTGTGAAATTTTCTGCTATTACTTCTGTGAATATTTTACGTATGTCATTTGCATTGCCTCCTGCATCTTCACTAATGCCCATTAATCTTATATTGTTGCTTTTGGCATCATCTTGAAGCTTCTGGATTGTCATTTTTTGCTGCTTTGTTATTTTTTAAAATTTCTATCCTTTCCTGATGAGTAATTGTAATCCTGTCTCCAAGGTCCAAAATCATATTCTCAGCTTCATTTAAGCAGTATTGCATGCTTTCAATAGAATCTCTTGTTTCTTGGATTTCTCTTTGGATTTGTTTCATGTTTCTGCATGTTTTCTATATTGTTCATTCAAGGTTTCAATCATTTTCCCATGCTCCTGTACTTTTTCCTGTTTCTTCTTTAGCTGCATTCAACAACTCCTTTACTAAGATTGTTATTTCTATCTTTACATGGGAGAGTACTTCTAATTTGATTTCCTCTGTAACCTCATGGAGTTTTTTTTTTTTTTTTTAATTTCACTTGCTCTGTTTTCAGATATTTCCAGTGTGTTACTTCTGGAGTCCTCTATTTCATTGTCTCCTGTACTTGCTCCTTGTGGACTAGATGTTTGAGATTTCATTTTGCTTTTTTGTTTTGCCATTTTTTCCTTTTCAAGTTAGTATTTGATCCTTTAATCCTGCTAGGCTGCCCCCAGACACAGGATATATTATTACTGCCTGGGAGCAGTGTGCAGAGTCTGACCCACACATTGGGATGCTGCCACAGCACGTAGTCACTGCCCAAGGTTGGATTCTGGGCCCTGCTCACCACCTGGATTTTGCTGGGCATGGCCCAATTAGGGCTGCCAGTCCCTTTCCTGAGTTTTAGGCTGGCCCCAGATGCAGGGCATATATTTGGTCTTTTTAAATACATAAATTTCCTTTATTGTTATTCTGATAATAAAAATCTTTACATTTACAGTAATTTAACTCTTAATTAAATCCATATAATGTGGCCCTATGAAATGTGAAAATTAATAATATATAAAGATGAAAAGTAAACACAATTTTCTGTGTGTCACTGTAAAGAAGTCTTAAACATATAAGGCTATACAGTCTATTAAAATGTTTTACTCGAAATATTTGAAATTGATTTGTTTTCTAATGAAATTTAGAAAGCTATGTTTCTTAAATTTTCATTATCAGCAGAAAAGACAGACTGCCCTTAGTGTTTTATTGAAAACTAGTACTTGGTATTCAAATAATTAAGAGAGCCAATATTGACTAGCCAACCTCCTTAATCAGCATGAAAGTTTTATTTCTGTTTTTCTTTATATAAAAATAAAGGGTAATGTTTTAGTGCACATTTTCTGTGTACAAGGCTTAATCAGATTTGGAGAGTCTGAACTCTGAACCCTTTGGAACTATTTAATATAGTTTCTTAATTCTCTTTAAATTAGAACTAATTTGAAGAACTTTGCACTTCACTTTGATTTCAGGATATATCATCAAAATATTTTGTTTCTTCTTTTATCTTAAAAGATGAAGAACTAACACAGAAAATTAGAGGATTAATTTCAGCAGTAAATTTTTCCCAAATGTTAGTAACTAAAGAATAAGAAATAATAGTAGGATACAAGTTAAATAATGTAAGAGAAGAACATAATTTTGTAAAATAAATCATAAATACATCACTGTTATAAATATACACATCTACATCTCTATTTCTATATGCACACATGTACGTGCATATGCAAAGAGCTCTCTGAAACTAGTAAAATCAAGTGATATTTAAAACATATCAAATATATCATCTGTAGAAATGGTAAATTATATAATTATACTTTAAAAATATATAATAGTTATTTATATAAATTATTTTGAACTGCTAATGTACAATTAATTTTATATTAAATTGAATTTACAGTGTAATGATGTATATGATGAATAAATATTATTATGCCACATTTAACAAGATATTTTACAAACAAATATATCTAGTTATTGCTCTTGCCAGGCAGGTGTTTATACCACTGAGCTAAATCTCCAGCCTTTATTAGGTTTTTAAAAAAATATATATCAATTTAATTAGTTTTAAATAGGCTAGTTTGATAATATTCCTATAAATGACATTCTTTAGGATTTGTTTGAGAAATATTTCAATAGCATTAGTATCTTAAGAAATATCTTTAAAAGCAAAGCTTTAAAGACATCTAAAATTTTGTTGTTTTTTTGTTGTACCAGGAATCGAACTCATGACTGTGTCCTTGCAAGGCAAGCCCTTATGCTGCTGAGTTAAATCCCCAGTCCCTAAGTGTAAGTTCCTTCAAGCCAGATTTCAAAGACCCAATCCAAAAATGGGCATCTGAAATGAACACACAGTTCTCAGATGAAGAAATACAAATGGCAAATAAATATATGAAAAAATGTTCATCATCATTGGTCATTACAGAAATGCAAATTAAAACCACACTGAAATTCCATCTCACTCTGGAAAGAATGGCCAGGATCAAAAAAACTACCAACAGCAAATGCTGGAGAGGCTGTGGGGAAAAAGGAACTCTTCTGCATTGTTGGTGGGAGTGTAGACTGGTGTAACCACTGTGAAGTCAGTCTGGAGATTCCTCAAAAAGCTGGGATTAAAAGTCCAATTTAACCCAGCTCTTCACTCCTAGGCATATTTCCAGAAGAACTGAAAACATCATACCACAGTGATATATGTGCACCCATGTTTATAGGAGCACAGTTTCTAATAGCCAGATCTTGGAAACAACCTAAGTGTCCATCAACTGAGGAATTGATAAAAAAAAATTGTGGTACTTTTATATGATGGAGTACTGTTCAGCTATAAAGAATGATCACATTGAGATATTTATAAATAAATGGATGCAACTTGAGACCATACTCACAAGTGAAATAAATCAAACTCACATGTATAAATACTGTATAGTCTCCCTAGTTAAGAAATGGTAAGAGTACATGAGATTCTGTGGTAATCATGGTTCCCCATTATATTGCTTTGAAGTCTTATAATGTTCTTATTCATTGGTTGGAATGGCTTTTATTCTGTTTTGTTTGACCTTATTATGTGTGATGGTATGAACAGCTACTTTGAAGAAAAAAAGACATTATGGCAGCCATTGCTGATTTAATATCATCTTTCTTTGAAGTCCTAACATGCTTTGGTTCTATTATGTTGTGTCTTACTGGATTTTAATATGCGTAATAATATAAACAAATATTTTATGGAAAATGAGATATTATAGTAGCCATTGTTCATTTTCTGTTACTTGGTTCAGAATGCCTTGTAATAGATTCATTCTCTTGAATGCTTTTATTCTATTTTGTTATGTTTGATATTATTATTTGTGAATCTATGCTCAACTATTTCAAAGAAAGAGATATTATGGTAGCTACTGTTGATATCCAATTGTCTTGTTGTGAAGTGCTATGTTGCTTATATTGTTCTGTTCTGATCTGCATTGTTCTGTCCTCTTTTGTTTTATTCTCCGTAAAATAAAATTTAAAAACTTCTAAAATTTAGGGTCATTCATGATACATATTTTGTAACTGAAAAATTAAATAATTTTCATGTTAAATACTGTTTTCAGGGAGAAATATGTGGTAGAAATTTATGTAAGAATAACTATGTAACATAACTTCTATTAGTAAACACCAACCTAAATTTGAATTTTTTATTGTTTTGAAAATCTCTCTAAAGTTGAGTCATCATTATAGAAACTAACTCTAAATTCTTCTTGCTCTTCTGATTCTTTTTACAGGTGTAATTTAACATCATTTGATATAAAACTGATAACTAATCTTTCCCTAATCCACAGTCAGAAATATATCCATTCCCCTCTTCTATTGCTTTTACTGTAGATACCAAAGTTAGATAGAGATTTACAGGCAGTTAGAAAAGGATGAAGCCCAAGTTAGATACAGAGATGAGGCAAACGAGGCCCGTGGTACAGGACTGAGTTGATAGAAACTAGGCTCCAAGATGGAACCACAGTGGTGAGACCTGAAAACCTCACCAGAGATAAACAACAGCTCAAAGCTATACTGCAGCTAGTAACATCTGGTCAGGTAAGCCAGACAATAAAACAAACGAGGAGAAAAAAGGTAATACATACATAGACTGATGTCTAGAACTCATCATATTGGGAGTTACTTCTCTGTAGCGTTTTCATGCAATGAACATCACATCATTTTTACTAGCTTACATTTGCATATTTTTGTTCTTTTTAGGAGAATTATGCATTCATTTGTAAACACTATCATTGCTTACATTAGATTCAGCAGAATACTATCTAATTTAGCCTATGATTAGCTGAGACCTGTGTGTGTCTATAATGTCACTCCAGGAACAACATTCAAAATAATTAATATTTATACAATATGCTATTTCAATATAATTCAGTGTTAATTTCATGCTTACCATCCTTAAATTATTTATATTTATCATAAAAATTAAAATCTAAGAAGCTTAAAGGGGATACTTAGTCAATTCTTGGACAAGGAAAATTTTAACTTTCACAGTACACAAACTAGAAAATTTGTGACACTGAAAGTTTTGTTTCAAAAAGTTATTATAGTAAAATGCACATATTTATTAATCCCTCTAAAAATATTCCTCATCATTTAAAATATTCCTAACCCATCTTTCCTTCCACTTTCTAAACTGGTTCTAGAAGTCCTGTTTACTGAGTATGTTTCTTAAGGGGAGAAAGAGAAGCAGTGAATTGCTGCTAATGATTGCCACTCTATATTGCCACTCAGAAAAAGGCATTATCATTAAAATATTACAGTATGTCTTCATCCACCTAATTTGCAAAGTGAAAATAAGCATAAAACATAAATGTTTTGAATCAATTCAGAGCATTGAGGCAGCCAGAACTCAACCATTAAAGGCACCCATAAGAGCAAGCTTCCAGAACTATTTCATAAAATTGCAATACTGATGGGAAAGGTGGCTCAAATTCTGAGAGATGTTAATGGCAATATGTCTCTTTTTTAGTAAGTTTAAAAAATGTAAACATTTACCATATTTTTACCACATCATATTTTGAATATGTCTAATATTTTTATATTTTTCATAAAACTTTGTGACTTATTTAATACCACACATAGATATGTATATTTCTAACTCAAAATGATATTGCAATGAATAAGGGAATAACTTACTTATAGTATTTAATACCAACAACTGGAACTAAGTGTACCAAAACTTTGTAAATTTTGTCGTAAAATACCTGACAAAAGAAAAATGCTGAAATATGTAAAGAGCTAGTTAATCATAAAATTAAATTTAAACCATATTTAAAAAATCTAAAATCAAATATAGTCAGAAATAAAATGATAAATGTGATAACACATAGCCATTTCATTAGAGAAAAGATAGAGAAATATAACTACACTATTATTAGTTGTGGAAGAAATGCAGAAACATTAACATCCTCACCTTTTTCTAGAAGTCACTTAAGTTATAATACTTTAAAGAATAAATTGACAGTGACAAGTGAAAAGCAATAATAACACATGTTTAAGTATGTAAAACAAATCCATTAATGGAAATATATTCATATATCTCAAAACATAAAACTCTGATCAATGATGTGTAATATGCATTTGAATAATGATAAAATGTGACTAAAGGTAAAAAAGCACATTAATACAGGAATGGCTTACTTGTTTATATTCCTGTAGAACTATTTTGTGTACAGTTGATCTTATGATGATGCCCTAATACTTGATTGCTGGATTGTTGTGATATATTAATGGGTGAGAAAACAATATGAAAAGGAGTGTGTATAATCTAGCCCCACATTAGTTCTCTTTTATAAGGCTAGCAATAATAAAACGTGTGTATGTGTTAATGGGGGCCATGCTGTATGACTGCTTGAAAACATGACACTGCGGATTCTGTGTGTTGTGTGTTTACAGTGTATACAGTGAAAGATTAATACTATTGGATGATAATACTAACATTTCAGCTCAAATCATCAGATTCGTGCTCCACAAAAGCACAGGAGAAGGCAACTGTGCATTTTATGACTCCCTATAGGGCCTTCCATATCTCAGCTAATCAGCAATGGCCTTTGCTTTGCTTCAGGCTTCAAAATAGTCAAAGACCTTATATTGACAGTCTTGTTTCTAGAAATTGTTTTATGGTACATGTAGATTTCAGATTCCAGACATTGTTTTCATTTCATTTCAGCATCCCCATCCCCAAAAGAAGATATGGAACTTTCCCTTTATAAATTCATATATACTTTCTGTAGTACACAAGTTAGTTTTATCATTAAATGTCAAAGGAAACTCTAAATTTTACAGGTACTCATAATACCAAGACTGACTTATATCATTGCTTTCCTTAATTAAATCCCTATAAAATGCTAGACACCATGGCTTTGAAATACATAAATTCATTTGTACTGGGGCAAGCTCTGCACATAGATTCATATAACATTTCATGCAAAATGAATAACTATGACAGCTGGATATGGAAAAAAGAGAGATAAATTTCACCAATAGCTGTGTTTGACTCATTTTGATTTGAAAACTGATGATGGAATACCCAGTTGAGCAGGCAACAGTTAAGCAGCTGGGCCGGATATCGTTTAGTACTAGTACGGCATCCTCAAAGAAAATATGTACGGGCCAAGTAAAGAAGGATCAATGGCAGCCATTACTGTTCAGTTTCAGAGACAAACTGATGTAGTGGAAATGGATTTAATTCAGTTGGTTCTCATCGATATATTTATACCCATATGAAAATGGAAATAACTTCATGAGTAAAGACAGATGTTGCATTGCACATATATGCAATGAAGAACTACTTTTAAATACTAAATAAACTTATTTGTACATACTCTTTCATATATATTTAAAAGATACATTCATGCTGTGAAATAGGATATATATTTTTTTGGGGGGGTACCAGGGATCAAACTCATGACCTTGCACTTGCCAAGCAGGTGCTTTGCCACTAAGCTACATCCTCAGCCCCAAATAGGCTATTTTTAAGAGAAACTTCTTATGTCATATTAGGTCAGCCACTGCATATATATGAGAGAATGTGTATCTTATGCATACACGTGTATATAGCATGAATGCATTTCTTTTTACATGTCATATACGAATATAATTTCTAAATTAGTAAAGAATAATATTTTCTACAGCACTTGCATTTTAGAAAAGTTGGTGTCATACAAAGTTAGAATATGTATTTTTCCTAATTATAGTTTGTGTCTGAACTTCAGAATAATATGTTAGAAACCTGGTTCATGAAATTTTCTTATTTTTCATGAACATGCTGCAAACTATTGCAAAAGTTTTGCTCAAGTAAACAGCAATGATTCAACAAATTTATTAAATATAAATAAAATTTACAAATGTAATAAATGTAATATTGAAAACAAAACAAACTAAAGGAAATAAAATTTTTAAAATTTACATATCTATAGGAAAGAAAAGAAATTATAAATGAACCATGACCACAGCCTGAAAACTTGGTGAGGGAAGCACTCATATGCTGCTGATTAAAATTTTGACAAATACTATGAAGGTGCAAATGTTTTATGTGAAATGAATATTAAGTTAAAATAGCTAAATAAGATACTTCATGCATGAGAGGCAAAATCATGCTTACGTCAATATTTATATGCTAATCTAAGTTCAGACAGAGTTCAAAAGAAAGTGATTTATGATCATGAAAGAATATTTGCCTCAGAAAGATTTTAAATAAGTTTTCTACCCCAGGGAACTGCTGTTTATTAGATTAACAGTGAGTTTTGTGACAATGAATAAGCAAGCAAGGTGGACATTTATTTTTCTACTTGACGTTTTGAAAAAAAATGATAGTCCTTTGTGAAATAATGAAAAAGAACTATTGAAACCAAGGTCTAAGCCATTTATATTCTTTTATGCAGTTTCTTTTTACAATCATTTGTTCTCTCTCTTTTTTTCTGTTTCCCTGTATCTCAAACTATTATCCGTATTAATGATTTATTGATAAATATGCAAAGTTTGAAATACATTCAATCATCTATATGCATGTTAATTTATTATACATTTATTAACATTATGAGAAAAATCAAGATATCAATGAAGGAAATAGACTTGGAAAAGTAGCTAGGCATGGCAAATTATCTTTTTCATATTGGAATTTTTAAATTTACTATTACTATTATTATTTTGTGGTCCTAAAGATTAAACCCAGGAGTTTTACACTAATTACATCAGTTCATTTTTTTTTTTTTTTAGACAGACTATCTAGTTCACTAAGTTGCCCATGCTGTGATTAAACTTGTGCACTTCTGGCCTCAGCCTCCCAGAGGGCTGAGAATATTAGTGTTCCCCGATGCCAAATAACATTAGTTTTTGATAGTAGTAAGTTAGAATATTTTCTAGGCCACAATCTTAAATCACACTAAGTAATTTCTTTCCACAGTTTAATGCCTGGCAAATATGTTTTCATAAAAACCAATCAAATACTGAAGTTGATGACATGCAACTTTTAATATATACATGTTATATATTAATATACAATATATTTATATATTGTATATTAATTATATATGTTATGTATATATTAAAAGAGAAGAGCTGACAAAAATTATATTCCTATGAAACAGAGCTGAACACATTTCAGTAGGAAATGTATAAAGCTCTCCAATAAACATCAGAGTATCTTCTCTATTTCTATTAGAGCATTATGGTGTTTTAAAATATCTCCTTTCATGTGAGAGTTCTTTTTTTTTTTTTTTTTTTTGTCTTTTTGAGACAGAGTCTCGCCATGCAGTTCGGACTGGCCTTGAATTCACTTTGTAGCCCAGGCTGGTCTCAAACTCGCAACAATCCTCCTGCCTCAACCTCCCGAGTGCTGGGATTACAGGCGTGAGCCACCACACCCTGCTTATTTGTTTTTCTTTCTTTCTTTTTTTTTTTTCACTGACTTTGTCTTCTGGGAATGTGACAGCTCCTTATTTCTCAGCCAATATCGTCTTAGATTCTGGCTGGTTTTCTTCCAACCATATTCTGATATAAATTAATACAAATAAAAGGAACTAAGCCAGTGGAGAATTTGTTTTCAGGGATCTGGATCTTGTTTGCAGAGATCTGGATCCATACTGCAGAGGTAAGTGGAATCTTTTGCATTCTCCAAGAGATTTGGTTACCTGTTTAAAACTGATATAAAATTTAATTTAAAACAGGCCTCAGTGAATTATTAAGGAAAGAAGAGAGAAAGGGACAAATTTAGAAAACAAGAATGTTAATTGTCTAACAATTTGAATATAGACTTGGAACACATACCTCTCATGTACAACATATAAGAGCGTTTTATAGTAATACATATTTTGACTCTGTTTGGAGAATTCAAAACTGACACAGGATGCAAAACAATAAATGTGGAGTAGGGATTAAAATATTCCTTTCTCCTCTTTAAGCTAAAATTATTCAATGCTTGACTGATTTTATGAGGTCACAGATTATAATTTTTAAAAGACTCTATTACTTTTAGTGTAACAAAGTGAATTTAGATAATCTTTCTGGAGTACATTAAATCCCCAATTTGGGAACATACTGTTTCCAGGAAGATTGACATAAATTGGAGTCATTCCTAAATCAGACAAAGCAAGTCTTACACACCTTTGACACAACCATCCAGTGTGTGTTCCTTTGCACTTCCTGTCCCCTCCTCGTCACCACTGTGCTTGCTCTTGCTTCCGGACATCAGGGCTCTGACTGAGCTCTTTGCAGCTGAGCAAAGCACAGTGCAGCAGAACTGGGATAGCGGCAAACACGTGAGCTACTTCAGTGATTCATTCAAGTCTACGAATGTTCATACTGTGAGGTCCGTTCATGTCTGTGGAAATTCACCACTTGAATGTTCAAAACCAGAAATCTACTGGATTATCTTTTCATCATCCAGTTTTACTCAGTGTTGCTCTGATTTTAAATTACAGTTGAATGATGCGAACAACTTCATCGTAAAATGTCTGCAAAAAATACACAGTAGCCTTGAGAAATATCAAACCAAATAAAGAATGAAATGGTTCTGTGTGAGAGTGGGAAGCAAGGAGGAAGAGGTCTGTTAAGCATGGCTTCAAGAAACAATCTAAGGAATTGTGGCTACAGCACTTACTGAGATTAGCAACATTATGGTAAGAAAAGCCTGTGAATAACGTTGAGTTTGAAAAATAAATGCTATTTCACTGTTAGTGCTATATGAGCAGTGGATAAATGTAAGATCTGGTGACAACTAGTGACAGAAATTATGAAAGTGGTAGTGAATAGCAAACCAAGACTGTTTAAAGCATGGAATGGCAAGACAGGATACAGAGATCGCAGAAGTTCAAAAAATGGGGTCCAGAGTCACTCAGGTATTCAGAGGCAATGAAAAACAAAATGAGTGTAACAAAACAAGAACAAAAAAAGTTGTGAGAAAAACAAACTTAGGAGGCATATGGAGGGTTATGGAAAGTCAACCAGAAGAGCAACAGCCCAGTGGCCCTGAATCTGTATAAATTTCTGCTGATTGTGATTTTACCAATTTTACGTACTCCAGTTATTAAGATATCTCCAGGTTTCCTGATTCCTAAAATGGCTTCAATAATAATACAGAATTCAATACATTTAATTTTTATTAAATGTATTATGCATTAACTTAATACATTTAAATTACTGCTACTTACATTTGATTCCAAAACATTCATCATTTACAAATTTTATAGCTAATAGTAATCTTAATTTGATAATTTTGCTTTTATAAATTATATTTTAATCACTGAGATTTTTGTATAATTCTGAAGCAATTTCCAATAATTTAATTTTATAGACTAATTTGTTGTTATTCTAAAGATAAAATGATGATGACTGTATTTGAAAATAAAAAGTGGTAGTGAATAAACTCATACTGTCCAACCTTTGAATTTGATAGATCTGTAGTACTGTGAGGTCAGATGATTCACATTATTTCAAAATGCTATGAAACTTTCCATCCAAAAGTGACCCTTGATGTAATGTAGTACTTAATATCTTATGAATGCATTTGCTTATTCAGTCCACTACAGGAAAATATTTTTTTCATAAATTTTTATCTATCCCATTAACTTAGACAAACAACTGACATATTTTGTATGATAGCACATACTGTAAATTAAGAATGAAAGTAATAGTTGTCTTTTTAAATTTTACAATAAATAAAATCATAATGCAACTATTGTGTTTCTTTTTTAAATTGAAGTATATAAAATTAAGGCAGTTTAAATTGTTTCCAAGCATGCATAAACACTGACATATTTTCAAATTAATTTGGTAAAATAAAAAAAGATGACCAAAACCATGGGACTTGAAGACAGGTTCAAATATTATCAAATTTTATTTTTCTTCCTAGAGGAATGCTTTGTACCACTTTCTGATATATAAGCAGCCAACTTGTTTTTTTGTGGGACTCTGTATTGTCCTCTTCAATAAAATGTTGAGTATAAATAGCACATTAAGTACAAATGCTGTGGGTGTGTTTTGTTTTTGTTTATTTGTGTTTTGTTTTTTGGTGTTAATTATTGCTGTTAACTCATTGCCATTGAGGTTCTGCTTCTGAACGCATTTCAGAACTATGGAGGAACTTCAAAAAGAGGTAAGAAACTGTTGAGATTTTGTCATGACAATAAGAACCATACCTAGATTCTAAGGCTAAAAAGCTCTGTACCCACCTCTTCCAGTTGTGCCCATAGTGTTTAAGGCATTATCAATCCTAGAACCATCTAAGGACTTTACCCTACACTTTAGTTAAACTTTACACAAATTTCTTTATTTGAAACTACTCACATTTCTTTGAAACATTTACTTTAGAAAATTTTCAGTTGCGTAATTTCATTATCCTTTTGATACGTAAATTTTCTTCTAGTCTCTAATCAGTTTTACAACCCAACACTGTGTGTCTTAAGGACGCGGGAGCTATACCACAAAATGTACTCATCAAAATGGTTCTTTACCAAGTTTCTTTGGAAAGGTTTCAGCCTAACTTCAGTAAGGGAGAATTTGTAAAAAAAGATGGATTATAGTGGAATTACATAGTGTGGGAACATTGTGCTGGAAAAGGGGACCCTTGCGTGCTCTTGGTAAGCAAATAATATACAGACATTATGGAAAACAGTACGAAGATTCTTCAAAGACTTAAAACTAGACCTGCTACCACATAAGCTGGCAATTCCACCACTAGGTATCCTTTTCACTGGAAGCAAAAGCAGTGTGTTCAGTACTTTCACTCCAGTGAGTGTCAATTGATAGATGAATGGATGAAAAGGTGATTTAAAATTAATATTATGTAAGTTAGTTAAATCAATGCTACTCAATAGGATATTATTCAACCTTATGAAAAAAAATGAGAGTTCCATCTTCTCCTGATATTGGAGGGCACTTTGAATAATGAAATAGTTCAGTCACAAAAATCCCTAATTATGTCATGATCTTAAGAAGGAATCACCACAGGGATAAAAGCAAAAGAAAAAACCCCAAAGCCATATCCCCTGCTGGTCACCCATTAAAAGAAGGGTGTTCTGAAAGGATGGGAAAATACCTAAGGCCTTAGCCCCAAATCATTATCCCTACAAATGGCACCTTTTTCACTTCTTAGTCCCTGTCACATTTTGAATGACTCACAAGGGACCAGACAGAGCACAAGACTAAGTTCAACTTAAGAGCCAGGATACTGGGGCCAGAACAACTCCAAGAATAAACTGAATGACCACTGATTAATACTGGATCCTAGCCTCGTCTAGCAACCCAGTAAAGACGCTTGTCTCTTACTCTGTTCAAGGGGCAGATTGTTTTATCTGCAGTCAGGCTGTCCCCCTTCTGTGAGAGCTAAAGTTCCTATTCAAACTTACACATATATGATGCCAATAGTTGGTTTGGACTCATTTTGTTCTTTCCCTATATCAAAAGACACTGTGTCTGATGATAATCTCACTTACATGTGAAGTCTAAAAAATCACATTCATAAAACAGAGAGTAAGATGGTGATTATCAAAGGTTGGCTAGTGAGGGGGTGGGATAGATGTTCAAAGGAGATGAGATTTCACTGAGAAAGATCAAGTGGTCTATTGTGCATCGTGGTCCTATAGTATACAGTGTATATTGTATTCTGCATACTTTAAAAGTACACAGAGCAGATTTTTAAGTGTTAGTGTCCAGAAAAATAATCAATATGTAAGAAATATTTTGAGTTACTGATTCAACTACTCTACAATGTATATGATGAAATAAAATTTATAGAATGTTATTTTTGTGGACTGAGTTCCTGCTTTAGGGCCTGCAGAACAAACCAAACCAGACTCTCCCTGAAAGTCCAGTTCACTAAGCTGAAAACAAATTATTTATATGACCTTAGAAGAAATCAAAAAGAGAGCAAGGTAATATTCAAATCTACACACAAGTCAGTTTTAGATAGCATCATAAGGGAATCTGCTATGCTTTAAAATTTACAAGGAAAATAATTGTGAAATAACCAGGGTGTTTTGTGGTTATTTCTGCCTTCTTCAGCTCTTTTCTACCTATAAAGTTAACTTAATGCACTCACTTCAACAGGACACTCATTATTTTTACAGGATGACATTTTCCCAGTTGGAGAATTGTACAGAAATTTAATATTTCAACTATATTTGTTGAGATATCAATATATATGTGTATATAGTTATATAGATATGTATTAATGTTATACACCACAAATATTCAGAATCAGTACTTGTCAATTTTGAGAAACAGCTCTCCTTCATTTTATTTAAATAGTTCAATCTTTCTCTTGTAATTATCTTGATAGCTATTGCTTAATTGTCTTAAATAAAGTCTTACTGGAATTTTCAGCCCTTTTCTCTTTCTTGTTATTCAACTTACTATTTTTGTTGTACTCTCAAGATAAAAAAATTCTCAAAGCTTATTTGTTGGAACTTGGAAACATTAATAACAGCAACATACCCCTACACACATGATCATCATCATCATCAGGGCACCATACTTATCTCCAGAGTCAGAAATGGAGAGTTTCCACATCAGTTTTTAGAGCTGCATTTACATGTTATATCTATCCTGTAGAGACCGATATTAGAATCTGGCCATTCAAAAAAAAATCACAAAAAATGGCAAGAACATATAATCCATGTTTTCAATAAGTTAAACATAGTGCTTTTTCCATGTAAAACATCATTGACATTTATGATTATTTTCTTAAGCAAACTATGGAGCTATAATTTTTACTGATTTTTATCATGATCTAACTGAGGGTATATTTTTGAAAAGTTTGTGGTCTTTTTTTGGCAAAATGCACAGCACATCTTATATTTCTAGATGGCAATGGCTTTCCAAGAAAGATTTTAAATGCTTCTTTTAGGTGAAAATGAAAGTACCTGTCATACCTTAACCTTGGGAACATTAAGCATTGTCATATGTATCTGGAGACTATAATGAACTAAGTATTCAGAAAAAAAAAAACCTTCCTGCAACAAAACAGCTAGAAAAACTGACTAGAAAATGTAGCTGAACTTACAAAAATATCTGCAGGAGTCCATATTGGAGAGAAAACTGAAAACAAGAATGAAAAGAGGCAATGACCATCATTTCCCTGAAGAAATTCTGTTTAACACCCCAACAAAGGAGATTGAAGTTTATTTTATGAGTAGGATTGGAAATTTGACATGGGACCAGTCTTCACAAGCAGAGTGAAGACCTAGACACATTTTATCCTCATTTTTCACATAAAATCAAAACATAAGGTATAATTCATGGACTGAGTGAACTAGAAAAAAATCTACCCAATGGTAGAGGAGTAAATTAGAATGCTTCCTTGGTTTGTTAACTCAGGAGTAAGATTCTAGATATGTTCTCTGTAACTATAGACCCATCTTCAAAAGATCTTAAGTTTAAAATTCCTTGAGAGTTTTAGGGAGACCTGAACTACTGAATTTAACATAGTTTTCAGCATTCCAAATGAGCAAAAATAAAGTATTGGAAAAGGCCATCCATTCTAAGACAAATTTATTTCGACAGGCCACATGATATTGATCATGACCTCAGCAAATTTGTAAATTAAGAAGTAAACCAATACAAAAGAGAATAAGAAAAACAATCTGTGGATTTTTTAATGGCATAAGAAATGGAACCAAGAAATGCTGTATCACATTGAACTACATCCTTCACCCTTTACTTGATTTTTAATTTTGAAACAGGGTCTTATTAAGTTACTCATGTGGGGCTCAAAATTGTGATCCTTTGGCCTCAGCTGGGATTGCAGGTGTGAACCACTACACTCAGCAGCCTTTGGTTCCAAACCTCTGAAACAGAAACTTTTAATTAGGGTTTATGTTAGTCTCCTTTCTTTTGATATAAAAAAATACCTGAAACTGAGTAATTTGTGAGAAACAGAAGCTTATTTGGCTACTGGCTGTAGAAGCTGGAAAATTCAAGGGGTTGACATCACTTTCTATCAGTGAGAAGCCATCAATATGAGGGGCTTTGTAAGGAACCTACAGAACCTGGAGGTCACCAGTAGGGGTATCTTCTAGATCAACACCTACGGAACCACAACTGCTGAAAGAGCTTTGCACAAAAAGAATTCCAGAGAATTTAAGTGAGTAAAGAAAATTTCGTGAATTAGGGAGCACGTGTGCCCATATCATGTTCAGAGAACTTTGCTGCAGCAGACAGCATGTTCAATGAACTTTTATACACTGATGCAGAAAAAATATTTTGAATGCATAATCCAGTATTTGTCAGACTAGGAAAACCTTCTTAGAGGTAAATTCTTATTGATAAAATCTCTAGTTTTGCTTTATCAGTTATATTGTGCATCAGTTTGCTTACATAGAAATATAAAAGTTACAGCTTCCCCAGTCTAATAACTACACAGTAACTCTTCTTTGAGCAGGTTTCTGGAATTATCCCATTCTTTTGTGATGTGTTTATTTTCTTTTTATTTCAATTGATACTACTTATTCAACTGATTTGAATTAAAATATGAAACTTTACATCTTTCTGACAATCTTTTTTATCAATACGAAATATACTTTGTCTACACACGTTCATCTTGAATAAAAATCTGCTATCTTTATTATTAGTTATATCATTTTTTTCAAGTAGTGTTTGCATAGTACATGTCTTTCCACTATGTTGCTTTCCATAGATTTATTTATAAATCTACATATGAGTTGAATATAGTAGGCTTCATTTTTTTTTTTCAGTTTAGGCCAATGATAGATATTTCAGTGGATCTTTTGCTTGTTTATGTTTAATGAAACTTCTGAAATATGAATGTTCTATTGATTCATTCTTATTTCTATGACATTTACTTGTAGATTATCTTCATTTTTCTTTACTCAGTCACTAAAAAAAAGGAGCTAAAATGGCAATGTGATTGTTCAAAAATGAATCTTATGTTACTTCAGGTACAAATTAAAAAAGAATTTTTCTTTTCTCTCCATTTATTTCTGTTTGCTTCCCATTTTTCTGTTAAATAATTGTTCCTAGTGTTATCTAACAGGCTATATTCTCAGATGCAATTGTGATACTGACCTCAGCAATCAATATAACAAAAGCATGTTTTCATTCAGGCTTACAAATACCTATGAATTATTAAATATCTGATCTTTTCAAAAATATTGCAGACAAAACAGTGGTCCTTCATGGGTAAAAGATTAAACAGAATTATCTACAGAATTTAGTTGTTTTCCCACCTGTACTTGTCTACTTTATTCAGAACCTCATTATCTCATTACAAATGATTTTTAATTTGCTTCTTTTCTAGCATTCTACCTTCTACTTCTATCCATATTTTCTATTTTGGGGCAAAAATCAAATAAATCCACATTAGTCTTCTGCTTAGAATTATCATTTTGAGCTTCGCTCTTCATAACATGTACCTAAAATTATTCACAAATCAGCCAATAATCTTCACAATTTGGTTCCAAACTAACTCAGCAAGTTCTCTGAACTCCAAAGTGTTACATTCCTTATCTGTTCTTTCAATAACATCATTTTTTAAAATGAGGCTTTCAAATGGGTCATAGTTTTTTGTTCGAAAATGCTTTCCATCTTATCACCACAAAAACAACCCAGTGTATTTCACTGTGAAGAGCAGCCTGTGTTCTCTCATGAGTTATTCTATGTTGTATAAAATAGCAGCTTTAGGCCATACAGTGTCTGGGACACTTCATCTTTCATAACAATAGTTTGACCTGAGTTATTCCTCTTTGAGTAACTTTTACCATCTTTGTACGAGTAAACAAGCACCATCTTTCCAACATAACCACTGGCACTAATTGATAACTTACACTCATCAATAAAATATAACTTATCAAATTAAAGTAAGAGTACATGGGCTTGGCATTTTAAAGCATATTAGAAAAATAGCTGCAAGCATGAGTTCATTGATAAACTCTCATACCCATAACTTGTTTAGAAGACTCTGTGGCAGCAGGCAGCATAGGTGAGGAGACTTCATAAGCTGGTGTGAAAGAAGGACATGGGAAACATGTTTTGAAATATATATTGCCAAACTTGTATTTTGTTTTATTTCATTTAACATTATATTTTCCCATGTATCCATTTCCCTACAAATGTGTTAAATTTATCCTATTTATACTCCATTATGTATAGCTGCAAAATTTTCTTCCTCTATTCATTTGTTGATGGACAGGATGCTTCCAGAAACAAGCTATTAACTATGCTACTGTGAACACTGATGTGCATATATCACTGTAATACAATGCTTTTAACTCTTTGGGGAATATATATATAGGTATGTGGGTCAAACAACCAGGTCAAATCAAATTTCTGATTTTATATCTTTGAGAAATTTCAATACTGATTTTCATCGTGGTTATTTAAGTTTACATTCAATCCTATGATTCAGGAGAGTTTCTTTTGCACTCCAGCCACACCAGCGTTTGTCATTATATGATTTCTTGATGACAGATCTGCTTTTTGGTGTTAGATGAAATGTTTAATTTGAATTCCTCTAATTGTCAGAAATGTGTAACATTTTCAGATGTTTGTTGGTGATTTGTTCTTCTTCATTTGAGAAGTATCTACTTATTTCACTTGCACAGTTTGTGATTGGCTTTTTTTATTTTTAGTAGTCTGAATTTTTTAGTTCTTTATATATTTCAGATTTTAGTCCTCTGAGGAACAACTGGCAAAATATTTTTATCCACTACATAGGTTTCCTTTTCACTATGATTGTTTCTTTTGGTATGAATATACTTTATTTTATTTTTTTATGAAAATGAAAAAAAATAAAAATGGTGGTACAGAATATCCAAGCTAGATAAGAAGTTAACAATGGTTAATACATTGCATATTGTTTTCATCAAAATAATTGTTTATATTACAAAATATAGGCATAAAAATGATCAAACAATCAAACAATGAAAGCACAAATCATTCTTTTTGATTACCTAACAAAGATTAGTAGTATGATTTCCTGTCTTGTATATTGTCTTAGTTACTTTTCTCTTGTTGCTGAGACAAAATGTGCAACACCCAAAATTAAAGAAGGAAAGGTTTATTTAGCTCACATTTTGTAGAGGTTTCAGTTCATAATCAGTTGGCTGTAAGTCAGGGTGGCATGGTACAGGGCCAATACTTATGGACAGCAGAAAACAGCAAAAGCAACAACTAAAAGGGGAGAAGAACAAACACTTTTTCCTCACTTATATTGTACACAGGCCACCACTTACTCCAGGGCCAGTGTAGCATTTATAAACTCTTGCCCTTCTCTTGCACAGGATGAAAATGTTTATTAAGTAAGGATCCTGGCTCCCTACTGAGTCACTTAGTTCAAGTTCTAAACTTCTTAAGTTGGCAGAATATATCACTCATAGTAATCCACCCCTTGTCAACTGGACATATTTGTTTGAACATGTTTGCAGGTACAAAGACATGCTTATTCTTACCATTTCACAACTTGAACATTATTACACAGGTTTAAAAATTATTGAGGACAAGTATAAAGTCTATTGAAATTATATTACATTAGAGCCATAACATTTTGTCCATGGCTTTGAAAGACTCAAATATATCCCTTTATGCAAAAGGCATTTAGTCTATCTGTAAGAGTTGCCAGTCTTAAGAGTTTTAGCAAGGCTGAAAAGTTCAAATTGCAAGTCTTCTCTGAGATTTAAGAAAAACTCTTAGCTGCAAGCCCCTGTACAAATGAAAATAAATTTAAACACTTCCAACATACAATGGCACAAGATAAACATTTTCATTCCAAAAGTTACAAACAAGGGGATATAAAGGATTGGGACCAAAACAAATCCAAAATCCAGCAGGGCAAACATTAAGTCCCATAGTTCCATGTCCAGCAGCTGATGCAATCTATGGCAAATCATGAGCTCCAAAAGTCTTTAGTAACTCTACCTCTATGGCACTTGCAGTGGTTACAGTCCCCATAGCTTCTCTCTTAGGCTTATTCTGTTCCCTCCTTGCAGCTTTCCTTAGATGATTCACATTCCTGGCTTTTACAAACTTCTAGGGACTCTACTGCACCTTTGGCTTCACACTCACAGTTTCGCACATTGCCCTCTCGGGGAACACACTGCCTCACCTCTCCGGCCTTCTGAAATTGAGGTGGAAGCCTTTTAAACTCCATAACTTTTACATTCTACATGCACCTAAAACCAGTACCACATGGATGATACCAAGGTCTGCTCCCAGTTGGAACAATAGTTAGGCTTTCCTCTCTCTTCGCCATGGGGGTCAAGAGCCTGAATCAATGGGCACCCTGAATCCAATTCTGAGGAACAAATTTGCTATGCTGCTACCATTCTGCAACATGGTCTTCTGTGGCTTTCTCCTCAATGCAAAGCTTTCACTTTTGCAATTTTGAGGCTGCAAAGGTTGGAGACTTACTGTTTTTTTGTGATGCCTTTGGGCCATCTTTTCTATTCTCTTGTTCCTTCTCAGCAATCAATCAAGATTTCCTCAGCTCTATCTTTGCAGTCTACAGCTTTACTGGAGTCTCCTTTCTGCACAAACTCACATTTTAAATCATCCTGCTGGGCTCTTGCTCTTGATTAGCAATGTAAGGCTTTTTAATGAGTTTTCAGTTGTTGATTCTGTGAAGTTCTTCTCATTCTGTTTGCACTTTGCTCATGGACTCTTTGCCTACTCCTATGTCTTCAAGATTTCTACCTACATTGTCTTCAGTATATTTAGTGTTTCTGTTTCTGTCTCAATCTGTTTTCTCAATCTGTTTCTGTCTGATTTGTTTTGACTTTAGTTTAGCCCATTATGATAGACATGTGTCTAGTTTTAGCCTTTAGTATGTGGGTAGCTGACTTTTGAGCACTGTTAATTAAAGAGGCTGTCTTCCAGTGAACATGGTTTGCCCCTTTGTCAAAGACAAGGTGGTTGAGTGACTTTGGAGTTGTATCTGCATCTTTTAATCTGTTCCAGTGATCCTCAGGTCTGTTTTATTGCCAGTTACATGCTGATTTTATCATAGTATCTTTGTAGTATAATTTCAAATCTGGTATTGTATCCTCCCTGACTTGCCTGTCATGTTCAAAATTGCTTTTGCTATTCTAGGTCTCTTTTGGTTCCAAATGAATTTAAGGAATGTTTTCTCTAGGTCTGTGTGATTTACTAATGTTATCTTGATTAGAATTGCATTAAATCTGTATATCAGTTTTGTAAGTATGATTATTTTCATAGTGTTGGTTCTTCCTATCCAAGAGCATGGAATATCTTTCTTTTTCCTGATATCCTCTTCAATCTCCTTTTTCAGATTAATGTAATTTTCAATATATACACCTTTTACATCCTTTGTTAAATTGATCCCGAAGTTTTTTTTTTTTTGGATACTATTGTGAAAGGTATTATTTCTATAACTTCTTTCTCAGTGTGTTTGTTGTTTGTGTACAGGAATGCTATTGATTTTTGAGTTTTGATTTTGTATCCAGCTGTGCTGTTGAATTCACTTAACTCTAGTAGTCTACTTTAATTTGATATAATTTCATTTGTTGATTCTTACTGTTATTTATTGTATAATTGAAGTTCTATTTAGAAAGTCCTTTCCTATGCCTATGATTTCAAGTAATTTACCTATTTTATTTTCCAGTAGTTTGACTATTTCTGTTTTATTGGTTAGATTTTTTTTATTCATTTTGGTGAAAAATATGGATCTCATTTAAATCTCCACATAGATAGCCAGCTTTCCTAGTGCTATTTTTCAACTTAATTATTTTTCCTCCAATGTATATTTTTGAGCCCTTTGTCAAAGATCAAATATCTGAATGTGTCTGGGGATCTTTCAGTATCTCTGTTGTATTCCGTTTACTCACATATCTGTTTTCATGCCAATACTATGATTTTTATTACTGTTCCTTTATAGTAAAACTTAAAATCAGGTATTGTGATTTCTGTTGCTTTGCTCTTGATCCTTAGGATTAGTTTTGCTATCCTTGTCCTCTTCTTACTAAAGCAGAGTATAGATAAAGAATAGAATAAAGAACTGAGAAGAAAACAGAAAATGCATCTTTTGGAAGTGGAAGAAATCCAGGAGACTTAGTGAAGAGAAGAGGGGAGAGAAAAGGGTTGTCAAAAGATTTAAGATATGTCATATCCATGTATTAAATACCCACAAAGCAAGTAAACATTATATGTCATAAATATTACCCAAAAATATTAATAGCAATAATAATGAAACTCTCAAAAGGGGATTTAGTGATGGAGAGAGGTAGGTTGGTGGGCATGTGAGGGAAATTAAAAAAGAATCAAGGTATGTAATGCACATGTACCTACTTCCTAAAATGAATATAAACATCATGTACTGCAAACATGTACTAATATAATAAAACTTTAAAAATAAGGCATATTTTTGAAAACATCAGATATAGCCACCTCACCTAAGACTTATAAAAGGAGAAGTACTCCCAAACTGGAATACTGGCAAGCCTGACCCCTTCATCTGGCCATCTACTAACCATGAACCTTGTCCCAGAGAATCATTAGGTGAAGAAACTCCATCTCTCTGTCCCGAGTGTTTAGCTTATTGTGGTTTCTTTGGCTTTTGATTCATGCATGACCCACATCAACCTGTCACTTTCAAAACTGTGGCCCAGATTCAGTCCCAAACTAGAACTTTTTCTATAGATTGATATCCCTGAGGGCTCTCTACCTCTGCCACCAGCTTCTGCTCTGTGAAATCCTGATCTGTACTTGTGCAGGAACTTTCTCTCGTGTGTGTATCAACCTTGTGCTCTACTTTCCTCTGTAGACCTGTTTAAGCCCAGTGGCCATATTTAAATCTTTGTTTACCTTTCCATTAACTGTATATTGCTTTGTGATGTGTAATATGTGACTTGAATATCATAGATATTGGCAATTAAGTTTGTAATGGAATGAAAGATCTTGTATTAGTCAGCTTTCCCTTTGATGAACATAATACCTGACACATACAATTTAAATAAGGAAAGTTTTAATTTGATTCATATTTTAAGGGGATTCAGTCCATGGTCATCAGGCCACAAGTTAAAAACATCATAGCACAAAGGTATGGTGGGGAAAAGAGGTTTAGTTCACACAGGCGAGAAAGCAGAGCAGGGCAATGCTGTCAAGTGAGGAAGGGACAGAGTAATAGACATTGATCCAAAGAGCACCTCTCAAGGATTTGTGCCTGTACACCAAGAATTGTATTTCTCTAACTTCCCGTAATGAGCCCAAAACCAATCTTTTTCACACTCCCTTCTAATTGCCACATTTCACTCCTGTCATTTTCATTCCAAACACATCTGTTTAAACTATACTTAATCTCAAAATAAGGACAATATAAAGTTCACAATTTCATTTAAAGTAATGACTATCCTTCACACAACAGGAATTGCAATAATCCTATCCCAAAAGTCTTCACAATTATAGCACTTTTCAAAAATCTCTGAGACTCAAAGCACACTCTTAGTTGTGAATATCTGTGAACATAAAAAGTTGCATAATTCCAAATTATCATGGCAAAAAGGAGGAACAGAGTGATAGAAAAAAATGGTAGCAAAGCAAAACAGAAATGTAGCAGAAAAAGCATTGAGTCTAGTAGCTGCATATCATGAATTCAGAGCATGTGGCTGTAAAATGTGACTTCCAAATTGATTTGGATATCCTCACCCTTAATACCTTGCTCTATATCATCTCTTTTGGGATCACTGCATTCTTGTCCTGCAATTTCCCTCCACAGAAATTCCATGTTCTGGAATTTCAGACTTCCTAAGTTCTCAATGGCACCTTCAATTTCATTTCCAGTTTTATGCACTGCTGTTTCAAGGATTACCTGTCTGGCTTTGTCTGATCTTCCTTTGATTTGGATGGGACTATCTCTAACCCCACAGCTCTTCCATATTGCATGCTATTAGAATCAAAAAAATGGATGATGCCAAAGTGTCCAGTCAGAGTAGAAGAAGCCAAATCCCCTTGGACAGTGGATGTAACAGCCTCTGACTGCCCAGGTGACTCAACAAGGTATCAATCCTTTTGGAGTCCTTTCTCAGGCAGAGGGCCCAGGACTCTCTTTTAATAACATGTTTACATTTTTACATCCTTGAGATTAAAATGGGTGGGTTATGCTGATTGTTTAGATATCTTCTCTAGGTATCTTTTTTCTTGTTCCTATAAAACATATTTTATGTCTTTTTTAATGATATTACTCTTTGTAGCAGCAATAGCCCCCATGGTTCCAGTTTTACACATAATTTCTTCCAGGCCAAACTTTAAGCTTTTAAAAAATCTCTGCATTGATTTCTCTTCCCTCTTAATTCTTTCATTAATCTGTCAAAAAGCAACTGGATGTAGTTAATCTTGAATACTGGGCTGTTTTGAAATTTTCTCCACAATGTAAATTAGTCTATTGCCTTTTTTCTTGGCCTTATTCAAAGTCTTACCGCATAGAAAAAATGTAGAAATTTTTTTGCCAGACTTTACGTGCACAATCTCTAGTGCAACTGCTAATGGAGACCTTGTAATCAACTGAAACCTCAGCCTGTCCTTTACTATCTACACTCTTATCTGCATTTTGATCATCTAAGTTCTGAACAAAAACATCCATTAATCTCTGTTTATAATGTTCTAGGGCTTTAGTATGCATTTTAAAAAGCTTTTTAAACTCTTCCCACAATCCACCTCCAAAGATTATTTAATGCACATTCAGGTAGTGCTCATATCAATGAGCCCACTTCATTGCTATTATTAGTCAGCTTTCCCATTGCTACACATAATGCCTGACCCACACAATTTAAAAGAAGAAAGGTTTAGTTTCACTCATATGCGAAGCATTTTTAGAGGATAAAATCTATGGCTGGCAGGTTCTAAAGCAGAAACATCATGCTGGAAATGCCTGTCAGGGCAAACGCTGATTATTTTATGCCAGCTGAGAAGCAGAGCAGAGGAACAGGAGCAGTAAGGAAAGGGAAAAACACTAGACGTAGACACAAGACCACACACTGACCCACACAAACACACCCAGAAGTGTATTCCACCAATTCCCTGTGTGGATTCCAAAACCACTAAGGAAACACTAACCACCACAGAATTTTTGATTGCCTTGGTCTCAAACTGAGAGAGATTTAGATTATTTATTAAAGTAAAGATGATTAAATTTCTCACTCTTCCATAAATTCTGACAACATATATAAACAAAAATGTATTCAGTGTAATGAATGCCTTAGCCCCTGCACTGAACTGACCTGGAATTTTATTATCTACATCATATAATAGCATTTGTATTTAGTATTTTTTGGCCCTAGGATGAATTACAGGTTACCTTTAGTGCCCAACCTAGGGATGGTAAAGCAAAAAACAGTTGAGAAAAAATCAAAGGAGGCACCCTTTGTTAGATTCTACTTCATTCACAATGATGTTTGTATGCATAAGTGACTAACTCAGCTCTTTTCTTAATGATAGAGAACATAAGGAATTCTTTTCACTTTTCTATGACATTGCACTTAATTGTTTTTTAGGGAAAATCTGTTATTAAAGCTTCAAAGTACTATTTATTTTAACCTATGTTAAAATGACTTTTTCTGTCTTTCATTTCAGAACACATAATTATTTAACTTTCATTAAAAACTTATTATATATTTAATACAAACACACACACGCATGCACACTATACATACCTGTATTAGGTTAATTATAAGGAAGAGTGGTATCAGCATACCACTCTTAAGAGAGATCTAGGAAATTATTCAATTATTCACCTACTCTCTATGTAAGTCGGGGTGGATCATAAGCATGTGACCTGCAAGAGTACGTCTTGTCCCTGCCCTTCCACCGGGGTGTGTTCCCCTGAGCATTGCTTTATAGCTGCTCCATCTTTGTTCTGCCTTGTCCTTCCATCATGATAGTCCACTCTTGGAATCACTGAGCAATGGACAAAATCTTTGAAACTGTGAGCCAAACTCACTATTTATTTCAGTAGGAGGTGACAGGTATTTTGTCCTAGAAATGGTAAACTAATATAAATGTTAATACATTTATTGTTAATTGAATTTGGTAATATCACATAAGCATGACACCAAAATGAGTTGGGAAAGTTTCCCAAATTGAAATGATTTTTCAAATAATTTTTGAAGTTTAATTTCCTCAAAACCCATGTAAACAATAATTATTTTTAAAATTATTTGGTACAGGGATTGAACTTTTCACAGAGCTAATCTCTTACTTTTGATTTTTTTAAATTTTGAGATATTTTAAGTTCCTCAATTGTCATTTCAGAGCTCAGTCTTAGCATCTTCATGCCTTAGCTTTACAGTGTAAAGATTAAAAGTGTGTACTTCTTCTGACCTGCTAACAATTATTATTTTAAGTATATAGTAAATTTTATATAAACCTCTAGTTAATTGATTTTAATTAAACATTTAATTCATGTCATACTTTATAATACTTTATATAATTCAGCTTCTCTTGGTAAAGTTACATTATTAAAATATGAAGCACATGGTTTGAAATAAGGCTGCAAAAGTACTAGCCTCAGGAAATTAAACTGAGGAGTACTTTAATGTTTAAATAAAATAACATAAAATACTTATCCACAAACTTTCCAATCTTCTCGATTCAGTCTTTTTCTGTGCAAGGTGGGATTATGCTTCATGAGCAATCATCTTGATTTTTTCTTGTGAAAGTAATCATTTAACAAAGGTGTGATGATAAACTTCAATTGGACTTTTATTCATGAAAATTCATGCAGCAATTAAATCAAATTATTTTGTTTCTGAAGAGTTCTTAAAATCAATTAAATGGAATACATTTCACCAGAAAAAGTAGTTCTCTATTTTCTGAGTAAACATGATATATCTTGACATGATAGTTCTCTTTCATCTTCTTTCCTAAGGAACTGAACAGACACTAATGGTCTTGTCACCAGTTTCCTCTTACCACATCCATGTATTTTTAAAGATTTTCTTTTATTGTAAATTCTGTTTGAAAATATGTGAGAAGGTTTTGGCATGACCCAGAACAAAATTACCTTTTAAAATCAGGATCTAGCAATTGATTCATGACCTAAAATTGGTATACCTGTGTATTAGGAGCCATTGAAGCTGAAAATGGAACACACATGCAGGGCTGTGGTATGACTGAGGCATAGTCATCCTGAGAACAAAAAGACACCTCAAAGGGCACGATAAGGCCACAGCTGAGGACACCTGGCTCCAACCCCAATTAATAAGATAGAGATTGTAGCTGCAGGCATTTCACTCCTATAGAGAAAGTCAACCTAGAAACTTTCTCCTAAGATACTTCTGCTAAATTAACACAGTCTGTTACTTGGGAAAGTCCTTGTACCATTCCCAAAGTCCTACTCAGTTTCCTGCTCTATGTATTCTAACCTCTGACTTGCTTGAAAACCAAATAAATATGGGCCACACAGAGACATTCCTTGTCTCAACACCCATAGTCTCAAACTCTGCTAGAGGGTTTTGATCCTCTTGGAGCTCTAAATTCATACAGCTTGTCTTATTTATTTATTTATTTATTTATTTATTTATGCTTTTGCCATATACTTGTTTGGGAGATTGGGGATCTTTGCTAGGTCCCCAATAGCTGTATAGCAAACAGACTTTATACAAAATACCTGTATATAAGAATTTGTTAAAAATAATAGCAATTTGATTCATAATCAAACATTTCTATATATTTTCTTTGCTTTTCAAAATAATAAAGCAACTGTTTAAATTGATATATTACCAAAATGTTTATTATAATAATTTCATACCACTAAATTTTAAAAAATGACTTCTTTAAATAGGATATACTATGAAGAAAGCTCAATGGAGAAGTCAGGAAAGATATGATCTTATTGTTTAAGACCTGATTACAGCAGTAGAACATGAAAAAGATCCAGTTACTTTGCTGCAGAATAAGAATACCAGAGACCAGTGAGTGCATGTATCCTCTTATTTAGAATTATCCATGGAGTGCCTGATGCTACCACATGTGGCAAGTGAATAGAAAGAAGCAACATCAACTGAAGTATCTGAGTTAATGGCTACTGTTTAGTCTGAAAGACTGAGAAGTTTACAGTTTAAGATAACAAAAATATTAAGCACATTAAAAAAATCTCTCAGGGCTGAACATTATTAGACTTCTAATTTAAAAAAAAATTGGAATTTTAAGTCAAGAAGTCTCATAGGAATGTTGAATGACACCAAAACATCTAAATATCATTGTTTATCATTACTGTTAGGACTTTCCAGTACAATAGAGAGGAAAAAAGAAGTCTTTATTGAGGACATGGAGAGGAGTGCACAACTCTTCCAGTTGGGCTTTTCCCCTGACCAGAAAAGTACCAGGCAGGTTATAGGTTCTCTGGCCAGAGGTGGGGTTTGGACCATTATTGATGACATTTGAGGAATTGATTGGAATTTTCTTCACGATAGCAGGAAAGGAAAGAGGAAGATGTCATTAGGGCTGCGGGGGAAGGAGGAGGAAGTGGTCTTCAGTTTAACTGTCTTTTTTGCTTTGGTCTTTTGCCATGTTAGACCATTACCATAATATTCAGTAATTCATACCAGGGCAGAAACCTTTCAACTACATGACTATATTTTTATCTTTTTAAATGTTCCAAAACAGGGAAAATTTATTGGAAAAAAGGAATTGGGGAGTGGGGAATAAGATTAGCTCTTGAAAGATAGAAGGAGTCCCGAATGGGTTAAGTATATTTTTAAAAGTTTGACGCCAGCCTATCTTTTGGGAAAAGTCAATGTCATGAATTACAATGGATGACAGGTTGGAACTTGGGATGCCGGGAAAACAGGCAGCCAGCATGTTGCTCTGGTAAGGGGCTGTGGCCTCCCAAGTCATGGCCGCCCTAGGGCAAGACCCATATCAGCATTTCCTGAGATCCATGTCATGTTGGAACTTGGGGTGCTGGGAAAACAGGCAGCCAGCTCACTGCTCTGGTGGGTGGCTGAGAGTCTACTGGTGCGTGGGCTAAGAATCAAACATCCATCTCAAATCCCCCCCCGCAACTAGCAAGTGAGAGCCAGAGTTCTGAGCATCTCTTGAAAGTTTGACTATATGCAATATAGCAAATAAGGGGGATTTTCTTCTGCCATTCTTTGAAGGCAAACATTTTTATCTTTGTTTTGCTCTGTTCTGATCAATGGTATTGCTTTATTCAATATTCTGTTTTTATAATTTTGGTATTTCCTTCAATATTGCTCTACCTCATTGAAGGAACAACTATTGTGAAGAAAACCAGATATACTATTGTACCTATTGCTATTATGCCGTTAACCTGCTGTGAGGTTCTGTACCAATTTCACTGCACTGCCTCAATTGGCTTTGTCCTCTCTTTTTCTGCTGTATTTTACTACCTTCAAAATAAAATAAATTAAATTAAAAATAATAATAACAAGAAAAACATTTAAAAAGTAAATAACAGCAACAAAACAGATCAGTAAGGTACTGAGCAAGCTGAAACATGATATAACTAAACAGATAATGGACTAAAAAAGCAAAAGGAGGAAAAGAAAGTGTTCTAAAGGATATAACTGCATATATATTTAAGTGCGTAGGATTGATAACCATGTTGCTAGGTTTTTGTTGGATCACTGAACAGAACTGTTTGCAGCCTCACTGTTTTAATGTCCACTTTGTATGCTTTAATTTTTTAACTTGAACAACTATATCTAAGAAGACAATATGTGATGTATCAACTAGTGATTTCTTACTGTTTATGTTTTTTAAAATTCTGTATTGTTTCTACCTTTTTTTCTGTTTTGCTTTGTTCTCTCTGCTCTTTAAATAAGATTTTAAAAAATGGATGACAAACATTAAGCAGAAGATAAGTAACAAGCAAAATGTGCAAGTTTCTCACATGAGAAGAATTGGATTCATAGTCTATTGAATTTGGGTCTAAGAATACCCTCTAAATTAGAATAAATCCCAATTTAATGATTTTCTAACATGCTATTTTGAATTAAATGCAAGTTTAAGTTAACATTTAAATTATAGGGTAGTTTAGAAATTTATAATTGGAAACACATTACCAAGTAAGTGGTTGTGCTTCCAAGTAAAACAAATGCTCACTTGCCTCGCTGACACCCAGGTAGCTCTTCCTCCACTTCACTCTTGGCCCCACTGGACTAGAAATGCCCATATTAGCCCATTCCAGACCCCTGCTTGGCTGATATTCTCTGGACCCATAACAAGACACCCCAAAATACATCAACCTGACACATGAAAAATTGCAGAGGTATGAATGTTGCTGTTTCTCTGCCCCTGCTCCAACACCTTCCAAAGCATAGTGGTAAAGAAACTGACCTACTTCCACTAAAAGAGGTCATGTGACCTTTATTCCAAAGCACTCTTACCCTATATTCATCAGGAATTTGAAAAAAAAAAAGGCCTTGCCAATTTCTCTGTTACCAATAAGTCATATTTCTTTTCTGTCTAATCAAACTTTTGTAGAACAATAAATTCTTCATTGGACCTAACTGTCAATGTAGTTTCCTTGGTGTTTAGATATTCATTTCTGAAATTTCCTAGGTTGTATAGAACATAACTGAATTTACTATGTTTTTTTTTCTTTCTGATATGCCCTTTGTGAGGAAGGGTATCATCTTTTAGCAAAATCCTAAAAATATCTTGAGAAGTGGAGTGCAATACCCCACTTTTTCTTCCAACAATGGTATGGGAAACATTTGCCTCCTTTTTAAAAATTTTATTTAAAGAGAAAAAAGAAACCAAACAGAAAAAAAGGTAACAACAGTATGGAATTCCAAAGGAAAAACAAGGGGAAAAAAAAGCACTAAGAAATCACTAGTTGATAAATTACATATTGTCATGTTGGATATAGCTGTTCACAAAATTTAAGGATACATAGTAGGCATTCAAACAGTGAGACTGCAAACAGTTCTGCTCAATGATCCAACAAAGATTCAGCAATATGGTCATCTATTTTACACATTCAAACATACATGCAGTTATTTCCCTTAGAGCATTTCTTTTCCTTTCTTTTTTACAATAGCAATTACACATTTGGGTTTTTTAAAAAAAAATTTTAAAGAGAAAAAAAGCAAAACAGGAAAAGGGGTAGAAACAATACAGAATTTCAGAAAAAAAATAAACAGCAACAAATCACTAGTTGATAAATTACATATTGTCTTCTTAGAAATAGTTGTTCAGGTTACAAAATTAAAGCATACAAAGTGGACATTCAAGCAGCAAGACTGCAAAGAAGTTCAATGATCCAGTAACAACTTAGCAACATGGGTATCAATCCTACACACTTAAACATACATGCAGCCATATCCTCTAGAGCACTTTCTTTTCTCCCTTTTACTTTTTAAGTAAATTATCTGTTCAGTTATATCCTGTTTCAGGTTGCTCAGTAGCTTACTGACTTGTTTTGTTGTTGTTATTCACTTTTTAATTACCTTATATAATTCTGTTGCCTTGTTTTTGAGTTTCCCCTCATCCATGCTCCATGGATCAGCTTTGCTGGAGTTGGAAGTTTTTTGGACGTATTTTGTTACTTTGTTATCTACTTTTTTTTTGAAGGTAGCAAAATACAGCAGAACAAGACAGAACAAACCCATGCGACCACAGTGCAGTGAAACTAGCACAGAACCTCGCAGCAGGTCACCAGGACATGAGCAATAGGCACAATAGTACATACTATTCTGTTCATATTAGCTGAACTTTCAATCAGGTAGAGCAAAATGGAAGGAAATAGCGAACTTATAAAAAGAGAATATTGAATAGAGCAGTACCATTACTCAAAACTGAGCAAAACAGAGATAAAAATATAAATATTTGCCTTCAAAGAGATGGTAGAAGAAAATACCCCTTACTTGCCATGCTGCATACATTCATCTTCCCAAGATATTCTCAGACTGCCAGTGCTGACTTGCTAATGGGGGCAGGGAGGATGGATTGATGTCTGATCCTTAGCCTGCACACTGGCAGGCCCCCAGCTGCTTACCAGGGTGGTGAGTAGGCTGCATGTTCTCCCAGCACCCAAAGTTCCAACATGATGCAGAGCTCAGGAATCACTGATAGTTCTCATCCTGTTGTGCCGGTGGCTTGCTAGACCGCCAGCTGTTTACAAGGGCAGCGAGTAGGCTGCCTGTCTTCCCAGGGCCCAAAGTTCCAATCACATTTGGGGTTTTGTTACTCTTATATTCTTATTTTTACACTATAGACACAATGTGATATTTATAAATGTTTCTTATTTATTTCACTAATGAAGATAGTCTCAACTTGTCTCCATTTACCTATGAAAGCCTCAAGAACATCCCTTTTAATAGTTGAGTAATATTCCATGGTGTAAAAATACCACATCTTTTTCATTCACTCTACAGTTGATGGGCATCTTGGTTTAGCTATTACAAATTGTGCTGCTATGAACATGGGTGCACATATATCACTATGATATGAAATTTTCAGTTCTTCTGGGAAAATACCCAGGAGAGGAATAGCTGGGTTGAATGGAACTTCCAATCCTAGTCTTCTGAGAATTCTCCATCTGGGTTTCAACGGTGGTTGCACCAGTCTGCACTCACACCAACAGTGGAGGAGTGTCCCTTTTTCCCCGCAGCCTCGCCAACATTTGTTTTCAGTTCATTTCTTGATGGCAGCTATTCTTTCCAGAGTGAGGTGAAATCTCAATGTTGTTTTAATTTGCATTTCTTGCATGACCAGTGATGGTGAACATTTCTTCATGTATTTATTTGCCATTTGTATATCTTTCTCTGAGAACTGTGTGTTCATCCCAGATGACCATTTTTGGAGAAGGTCTTTCAATTTGGGGGCTTGATGTTTTTCAATTCTTTTTTATGTTCTGGATATAAGTCCTTTGTCTGAGAGGTTGCTGGCTAAAAGTCTTTCCTATTCTGTGGGCTTTCTTTTCACTCTGTTGGTGATTCTTATTGAAGTGCACAAACTTTTCAATAATATGAGATCCCAATTGTTGATTATTTGAAGTGTTTCCCGTGCAGTTTGCATTTGGTTCATGAATTCTCTGCCTACCACTATGTCTCCAAGACTTCTATCTACCTTGTCTCCAGTAGATTCAGTGTTTCTGTTTTGATATTCATGTCCCTGGTCCTTTGGACTTTAGGTTTTTGCATGGTGATAGGCATAGATCTAGTTTCAGTCTTTGGCATGTGGAGAGCCAATCTTTCCAAAACCATTTATTAAAGAGGCTATCCTTCTTCCAGTGAACATGTTTAGCTCTTTTCTCAAATATCAGGTGGCTGAGTGACTTTGTGCTTGCGTCTCCTAATCTGTTCCTCAGGTCTATTTCTTTGCCAGTACCATGCTGATTTTATCACTCTGGCTTTATTGTACTGTTTCAAGTCAGGAATTGAGATGCCTCCTTCCTTGCCTTTGTTGCCCAGAATTGCCTTTGCTATTCTAGGTTTCTTCTGTTTCCAAATGAATTTTAGGAGTGTTTTCTCTAGATCTGTGAGGTATGTCGATGGTATTTTGATTGGGATTGCATTAAATCTGTATAATAGTTTTGGGAGTATGGCCATTTTCACAATGTTGGTTCTTTGTAGCCAAGAGCAAAGAATATCCTTCCATTTTCTAATATCCTCTTAAATCTCCTTTTTTAGCATAGTATAATTTTCAGCATATAGGTCTCTTACATTTTTAATTAGGTTGATTTCTAAGTATTTAATTTTTTTAGATATTATTGTAAAGGGTGATATTTTCATAATTTCTCTCTTGGTGAATGTTTTGTTCATGTACAGGAATGCTTTTAATTTTTGAGCACTGACTTTGTATCCAGCTACACACTGAACTTATTAATGCTAGTACTCTTTTAATGGAGTTTTTTGGGTCTTCTATATAGAGTATCATGTCATCTGCAAATAGTGATAAATTAACTTTTTCTTTTCCTATCTCTATTCCTTTTATTTATGTCTCTTGTCTGATTGCCCTGGCTAGTGTTGCCAGACTATATTGAAAAGGAATGGTGATAGTGGACATCTTTGTCTTGTTCCTGATTTCAAAGTGAAAGCTTTCAGTTTTTGTCTGTTTAGTATAAATGCTGGCTGTTGGTTTGCCATAGATGGCCTTTACAAGGTTGAGTTAGACACGATGTATTTTGAGACTCTGAAGGGTTTTTTATCACAAACATGTGTTGGACTTTATTAAAAGCTTTTTCTGCATCTATTGAGATGACCAAGTGGTTTTTGTTTTTTGGTCTGTTGATGTGGCGTATCACATTTACTGATTTGTGTATGTTAAACCATTGCTGCATTCCTGGAATGAACCCCACTTGGTCACGATGTATAATCTTCTTGATGATTTGCTGCATTCTATTTGCTAATACTTTATTAAGAATCTTTGCATCAATGTTCATTAGTGAGATTGGCTTATAGTTATCCTTTTTGGTTGGGTCTTTCTTTGGTTTTGGTATGAGAGTTATACTTGCCTCCAGGAATGACTTGGGAAAGATTGCTTTCTTTTCAATTTCATTGAAGAGTTTCAGGAGTATTGGCATCCAGTCTTCTCTAAATTTCTTGTAGAATTCAGCTGTGATTCCATGAGGTCCTGGGCTTTTCTTTGTTGGTAAGTTTTTAATTATGTTTTCAATTTCAGTAGCTGATATTGAGTTGTTCAAAATTGCTATATTTTCTTGGTTTAGTATTTGTGGTTCATATGTTTCTAGTTATCTGTCCATTTCCTGTGTGTTTTAAACTCTATGTGAGTGGAGATTTTCAAAACAGGTATTCATGATCTTTTGAATTTCCATGGGATCTGTAGTAATTTCCCCTTTTTCAGTCCTTATTGTGTGAATTTGGCTTTTTTCTTTGTTTTTCTTGATAAGGTTAGCTAGTGGTTTGTCAATTTTGTTTATTCTCTCAAAAAACCAGATTCTTGATTCATTAATTCTTTGTATTTTTTTTAGTTCCAATTACATTGATTTCTGCTCTAATCTTTACAATTTCCTCTCTTCTATGAGCTTTGGGTTTAGCTTGCTCTTCTTTTTCTAGAAGCTTGAGATGAAGCACTAAGTTGTTTATTTGTGCTCATTCTGTTTTCTTGATATGACAGTTTATTACTATATATTTCCCTCTTAAGACCACTTTCATTGCATCCCACAGATTACAGTATGTTGTTTCTATATTTTCATTGAATTGTATGTATTGTTTTATTTCTTCCTTAATTTCATCTGTAGCCCACTGGTTGTTCAAAAGGCTGTTATTTAATTTCCATGTATTTATGCAGGTTTTATAATTTCTTTTGCCATTAATTTCCAATTTCAGTGCACTGCAGTCAGATATTATGCATGGGATTACTTCAATAGCTTTGTATTTACTTAAGAGTTTTATGGGATAATAAATGTTCTATTTTGGTGAATGTCCCATGTGCAGCTGAGAAGAATGTGTATTCTGATGTGGTTGGTTGGAACACTCTGTAAACATCAACTAAGTACAATTGCTCACAGGTATCCTTCAGTTCTATTGTTTCTTTGCTGACTTTTGTCTAGTTGATCTATCTCTTTGTGATGATGAGGTGTTAAGACCCCTGCTATATTTGTGTTCCTGTGTATTTGGTTTTTCATGTCCATTAGTATCTGTCTTATATAGTTGGGTGCTCCTGTGTTTGATGCATATATATTTGTAGTTGTTAGTTCTTCCTCTTGAATTTTTCCACTAACGAGTATATAGTGACCTTATTTATCTGTTTTAATCATTTTAAGTTTAAAGTGCACATTGTCTGTAAATAGAATAGTTACCCTTGTTTTTTTTTTTCTGTGTTTCTGTTGCATGAAAGACTTTTTTCCATCCTTTGACTTTTAATCTGTGAATTTCCTTTTGAGTCAGATGTGTTTCTTTTATGCAGCATATTGTAAAATCATGTTTCTTGAACCATTCTGTCAATCTATTTCTTTTGATAGGTGAATTGAGTCCATTTACATTTATGGATATCACTGATATGTACTGGTACGATTTGGCCATGTTATTTTCCAGTTGTTTGCTTCCTGCTTTTCCCTTATATAATTGCTTGTTCTAACTGGTGTTTTCTTTCTGTTGCTCTGGGGATTGTGGTCATTTTTATCTCTGTCTAGTATGTCTTTCATTACTCTTTCTAGGGCTGGTTTGTTGGGCATGAATTTCTTGAGTTGTTCTTTGTCATGGAATATCTTGTTTCTCCATTAAATTTGAATGAACATTTTGCTGGGTATATCCCTCTGGGTTGAAATTTGTTTCCTTTCAGGGCTTGAAATACTTCACTCCAAGCTCATCTTGCCTTGAGTGTTTGTGCTGAAAAGTCTTCCATCATTCTAATGGGCTTTCCTTGATAGGTGAGTTTTGTCCTTTCTCTAACAGCTTTTAGTATTGTTTTTATGCAGTATGTCTGAGATCTTAATTATTATGTGTCTGAGTGTGAATTTATGGTGATTATGACTGTTTGGCATTCTATATGCATCACTTACCTGCATATCAGCCTTTTTCCCCATGTTTGGGAAATTTTCTGCTATTACTTCTGTGAATATTTTGGTTATGTCATTTGCATTGGATCCTCCACCTTCACTAATGCCCATTAATCTTATATTGTTGCTCTTGGCATCATCTTGAAGCTTCTGGATTATCATTTCATGCTGTGTTGTTATTTTTAAAATTTCTATCCTTTCCTGACCAATAATTGCTATTATGTCCTCAAGGTCCGAAAATCTATCCTCAGCTTCATTTAAGTGGTTTTGCACACTTTCAATAGAACTTTTTATTTTTTGGATGTCTCTTTGAGTTTGTTTCATGAGTTCTACTTGTTTTCTATATTGTTCATTCAAGGTTTCAATTAGTTTCCCATGCTCCTGTACGTTTTTTCTGTTTCTTCTTTGGCTGCATTAAAAAACTCCTTTACTAAGGTTGTTATTTCTATCTTTACATGGCAGAGTACTTTTAATTTGATTTCATCTATAGCCTTATGGAGTTGTTTTTTTTATTTCACTTGCTATCTTTTCAGAGATTTCTGAAAATCTCTATTTCAATGTCTTCTGTACTTGCTCCTGATGGACTAGATGTTTGAGATTGCATTTTGCCATTTTTCCCTTTCAAGTTAGTGTTTGGTCCTTCATTCTTGCTAGGCTAGCCCCAGACACAGAGCGTGGTCTTACTGCCTGGGAGCAGAGTTTGGAGTGCATTCTGTGCACTGGGAGGCCACTGCCGTGCATGGTCACAGCCCAGGGTTGGATTCCAGGCCATGCTTGCTGCTTTGAGCTCACTGGGCGAGGCCCTGTTAGGACCACCAGTCCCTCTCCCCCATCTCATGCTGGCCCAAGACATAGGGCATGGTGCCATTTGCCTCCTTTTAAACATTATTTTAACTAAATTTTTTGAAAGAAATGGTAATGCTGAGATTTTAATTTCTAGACAAAGAAATCAGTAATTTCCAAATTGTCTCTTAAATAGTTAAAATATCTGAAGTTTTGAAATACATATTCCTTAACTTGTTAAATTTTTCTGTCATAGAAAAACATAAAATTTTTCTTTCTGACACCAAAAGTAAGCAGAATGATATGATTGTAAGAAAATAAACAGATGAAAATGATCAATAAGATATAGAAATAAAGTTCAAAATCTTATAAATCAGTAGGTAAATGAAGAGAGGGGAGAAGGCAGGGAAGAAAGAAGGAAAGAGGAAAGGAAGGAAAAGAAAAATGAAAAAGAAAAATATTTACAAGTATCTTCTCAGAGTGATTTTGGTAGGGTAATGTAAATGGCTCAGGTATTTCGGGAAATTTATGAAAATCAGATTATAAAGTACAGTGCTAGGGACTGAGAAAGTACAGGCCTTGAGGATTTGTTCTCAGAGGATAAACCATCACAGAGCTAAACTTTGGGAAAAGATCAGGCTAGTGAAGAAACACAGCACCAAAACAATCCTGCTGTGCATATTCTTTGCAGCAAGGGTCCAGAGCAGTGTTCCCTAAACTTCCTCAAGCTCTTTACAATCTAGAGAAAGGTAGCTATGCACTTTTCCTTTTTACAACTCAGACATAATCAAATAAGAGAAAAAAATACCAGAGTTGTATCGCTAAGAAAATTCATGTAGGATGTAGATATGTTCACATCACATTTCATCATTATTTCAAAATTATGTCTGTTGTTTTTCAAAGCAAGGACTTTTACTATATAAGAAAATTCAGTTATATCATGTATATGACTTGTATCTCAAGTGTTATTCTTTTGTTTTTGTAAGAAAAATAAGCAGAGGTCCTCAAGCACCAATAACAGTGAAAAATCTTGGTCATCTGTATTCTATATAAACCAAGCACACAATTTCATGAAAAAAAGTCAGTATTATACCTTGATATTATTCAGATGTGAGAATCACATTTAAGAGGTGCACTTATACTCATGAACTGGATCTTTTATACAAAGAATTCCTAATATTTTACATTTAATATAACTGTCAGTAAATTATATTAAAAAATCTTTCTGATAAAATGATGCTGAAAGGTTAAGACTATATCACTCCCAAATATCTTGCCAGGATACATCGATTACTTTGAGTTACACGAGATTGAAAATCATCCAACACAGGAACAGTTCTTTTTCACATTCTCTTCTGTTATCTGAGATAAAACACAAAACTCAGCTTTTGGAAGGGAATTTTATCTTTACAATAGGAATTTTTAACAGTAGGGGAACATGTACCAAGAAGAAATCTGTTCTCAGACACATTTTATCACCTGAGAAATTAAACTTACATAACCAGGAAACCTTTATTCACTTACACATTTCTTCCTTCTATCATCAAACTATTCGTTGGTACCACCCCTAGGAGATGGAGCCCCTGTTGTTTTCTGGAGCACAAGAATCTATAACAGCTTCAGTCTTTTGATCCTTCTTTGAGTTTCATGTTTTTGTGGGATTCTTGTATATAATTATGTAATTATACTTATTTATACATTGTTAGTTTGCCTTATGTTAGTTTAATTTGTAGCCTGGACAAACAATCTAAAAAAAGTAAACAAACAACACTTTTCCCCACAATACAGTGATTCTTCAGTATCTGAAGCAAAGGACTGTTGCTTCATAGTCCTTCTTGTAGGTTCTAGTCATGTGTACAAAATGGCACTGAATTTGCATATAATTTTCACACATCTCTCATGTACTTTAAAACACATTTATATTATCTGTAATACCTAATACAATCTAAGTACTATGTGGTAGTTATATTGTACTTTTAGTGAATAATGACAAGAAAAATGTCTATGTGGGTTCGTGACAGACATTTATTCCAAATATTTTTGGTTCACGATTCACTGGCTTTGCAGATGTGGAACCATGGCTATGAGAGACTGATTGTACTTTTATGTTCTTAAGGTAAACACACTGCCAAGCTATTTCTTTTTAATAGCAATTGAGATATTATAAGAAACATTTTAGTTATAAAATAATATAAATGCTAGTTTTAGAAAAGATCAATTAAATGCTATGCATGTTCAGACTAGTACTTTACTCTTCTTCCCCAGTTAAATTTAATTTGTTATCTGCTTCAAAAATCTGGCAATTTTTGCAAAAATGTTCCACAGGCCTTGATTGCAGCACTTCTAGCAGCTATAGAAGTAAAATCTCATCAGCAGCTAGTGTGTGACTAATAATCTCAAAAAGCTATTCTAGTTAAAACTGGGAAGCAAACATAATCATTGAAATTAAGAAGAAAAATTGTGAAAGAAAAATCGTGTATTTATGACAAATTATATTTCTTTTGTCTTATGGTAAGATTATATGAGAAATCCACATTGAAATAAGATTTTCACCCATATACCTTGGTGAAAAACTTGAAAATGTGTTTTGTTTTTATTTGTGAAAATAGTCACTGCTATGGTGTGATCAAAATAAAATCATAGGTTAATACAGCAATAAACCTACTAATAACAGAAAAGGTATGGCATTAATTTATTGCTTGTCATTGATTATGCTGTGAATAATTAGCAAATCTTTTTTAATCCATTAAGTTGGCTTTGTTCCCCTCATACGGATAGATATATAGTGTTTACAGGTGAAAATAAATACAAAATTGTGTCAAACCATGTAAGCTGTGACAAAAATGGGTAAATACTTCACATTGTTATGAATAACTGCTAATATATATTAATTTTAAAATACAGAAGAAATTTAAGAAAAATTCTCTATCCATGTACATATTTGGAGAAAAAGTAGCAATTATCTTGAAAGGAAGACATGGGTAGATGAGAGAAATTTAGGAGGTATTTGATAGTATAAATATCGTATTTTCTGTATTTAGATCCATGTAGACATTACCTGTAAACCAACATTAAAATGGTAATAGCTCTCCGAATCGCTTTTGTCACATCATTCTTTTCCTGTTTACCATGGTTTAACCCATACATATGAATGCTTCAGCTGTTAATCGGGTGTCATTTTTTGATGTTCTCAAAATAATGTAACCGAAAATGCTTATCAGGCCTTTCTTTTCTTGGTAACTCCCTCCCTTGCACACATACTTGTGCACATGTGTGCACACCTCCCCCCACGCACACTTGCACAACTCATCTCGTACTGAGAATAATTAGATCATAGGGACAACATTGGAGATCTTTCCTCATCGTTACCAGTGACTATCGGTCTTATATCTTATTAGTTAAAATGACAGAATATGAATATATAAATATTCTTAAAACAATTATTGCTTCCTATGTATGCATTCTTTTTGTTTTTCTGAATGAAGAAAAAGTGAGAAGGGTCAAACACTAAATTTGAGTCTGTTAAAGAGTATGCTTTTATGCTTTTTTCTTGCATCTTAATGCCTATAAATTAGTCTAACTCTGAAAAACTTTTCAAAAGTTAAAAATTGCTTGTCGGTAGGATCATATTTTCATTTTACAAATGGAAAAAATAATGAGAGCTGAAATGTCAGTATAAAGGAATTTTTTAGAGACTCGTCTCAAAAAACCACGTTCTTTCAAGTTAGTTTATGAACTGGTTGATCACAATGACTAATAAAATATATATGTTCTGCTGGGCGTGGTGGCACACACCTGTAACCTCAGCACTTGGGAAAAAAGTTAAGTCATGCAGTTATAAATGAAATTCTAGTACGCCTATATTATTTTTGGTTGTGTGAACTTTTTAAAGTGACATGCATTTTTTTTCATACATGCCTTTATGTGTACACGTATTTTGGAAGCAGATGATCCAGAGCTCTCTTCATATTTTCTGCTATGCTAAGTAGTTTCCTAATTGCAGAATGATTGCATTCACTGAAAATTTAAGTAGATACTGGAAATTTTTAAAAAGAAAAATGAACATTCACAATGGATATTCTTTAATATAGCATCACCATAAATATCTATTGGCATAGAAAATTATTGTTAGTGTATTTTATAAATTAAAAAATACTTTTATGTTAATTTATCACTGATTTCAATATACTAATAAAACAGAAAATTGTGAAATGTTAAATACTCTGCTGGTCATTACTAGCTGCTCATAAAAAATAAAAAAATAATAAAAACAAATTCTTTTTGAAAAGATCCAAGATTATATATTCTTTCATAGTATCTATGGAAAAGTCATTAAGATAAATGTATGCAATTGTCACAAAAATTGTTGGTTGTGTTATTTTCCCTTTTTTGAATCAGAAAGACAGCCAACAATTTGTGATTCCTTGCAACCTTGAAAATGTTAACCCATTTCACAGCAGAAGGCAGGAAAAAGACAGTGGAGCAATCCTGGAAGACACCCATAGATATACACACATTGGTTTTTATACATCGCATGCATATACACACAGTACAAAATTGTTCTTCTAAGCTAAAAATCTTACTGCTAAAGTTCAGTGCTATTTTTTCTCTTTACTAGGACTGACTACAAGAAAATAAATTAACATTTAAGCAGTGGAAGATGAGAGACTTGAAAACAAATATGTACTTGTATTCTTTTTCGCCCTTTTACAAAACTGTTTTTTCCTCTACTTGTTTTATACTTCTGACACTTAGTTGTTTTCTTTCAGTTACAAAAAAAGGCTGCTTGTCTTAAAATTGATCAATGATGGAGTTTGGCATTCACTGTCAAGCAAGCCTGGGAAAGAAAGACTTTGAATGTCTTAGTATTTTCATCATTCTGATACTGGTTGTATTGATCATGGAAAGAAATAAGAACAATATTATCTATGTGAATGATGGGCATATTAAGGAATCATTGATGAAAGGAAAAATGAGAATAATTAAAAAAACTTTCAAAGAAATTTTGTGTGCTGCTCTAATATTTAAGAAATAAAACAATGAATAGCTTGGAAATAATGTGTACTTACAACTACCATAATACTCCTTGTTTTTAGCTAGTCTATTAAATTACTTTGTATGTATTCAAAGATGTGCACATCTTTCTACAATCTAAAGGTAATTTTTCCTAGAATAGTGAAAGTTGATTATGAGAGAATGAGGCCTATATCTAGCACATGCAATTTATTGAATACTAACAGATGAAAAACCCAGTTTTCCCAAATATATTACACATATAAGGAACAAAATAATTTAGCATCAGTTGTAGTGATTTAAAATGACCACTGGCAATCCCTGCTTTTTTTTCTTTGAAAAAATTATGTAACATTAAAATAAGCCAAGTGGTACCATGATGTTATTAGGTACATCCACATGATTTACCATTATTGTATCAATAATCATCTCTCTATTCCTATTCTTCCAACTGAAAATCTCAACTCAGAAAATGTGTTCATAAAATTTGAAGTAGATATACAAATACAATTAAAATATCTGGAGACACTGAGCAGCAATGCAAAATGTACTTTTCAGTTTCTGACATAAACATTTAATGCAAATATGACTAAGTTTTGCCAAGTCAAGCTATTCTTTCCACTTGGGATAGCATTAGTTTATGACAGTGAGCCTTTGTTCTAAATTTTGCAGCAAGCTTTTAAGTAATTTCTTTCTCTACATGAGCACAATATACAGTAATAAATATATATATTGTATAAATTTTAGACAATAATAAAAGATTTTTTTCTTCAAAGTAATTAACTATTCAAAGTATTAGATTGCTAATCTTAGCCATAAATAAAACAGCAAATTTAAAAATCTCTTTCACTGGGGAGTAGCTTTACTGAAACTGGTATAAAATCTGTGCAATGTGTTAAATTCTTCAGCACTTGCCATAGATTGTTTGTTGGATGAAGTTTAAAGACTCCATCTGTGGAGTTTTATGTGCAAATTTTATAACTCAAATTTTAGGTATAGTAAAATGAAGTAAAATACATAGATGTGTATATTATTCTTACAAGTGAAGACACATTATATGACGTGAATTTAAGATGTTAGATTTTTTCAAAAAAGTGCTCAAAACAGTATGTCAAAATTTGTTCCTGAGAGGTAGCATGCCATATCATAATACAATACACAGTGCAGTAAACATAGATGAGAGGCTCAATTTTTATCTATTTTTTTTTAAATTTTGTTAAACAGGAGGATTCATGCAGCCTAGGTAAATCCTCTATGGCTGAGCTACATCCCATGATTCATTCATTTTTTCCTTTCTCTCATTTTTGAAAATCAGTAAGAGGTAAAAATTTAAGTGAAATGATTCATTTCATAGGAAACACAGAAGATGGCAAAGTGCACAGTAATGATCTAAACAAATATCTAAATATCTCACAAATTATCATGATAAAACATAACATATTACAATATTGGATAATTTCTTTAAACATAATTGTTTTGATATGACTATTCCTTTTGGTCTATACAGCCTCACAGAACTTTAGAAATACTTTTACATATCTTTTTAATCCATTTAATTGCTGTATCAATATCACTTTCTTCCATGTATACTCGTCTCCTTAAAATGGGGGCAATATTTGCCATCCTTCCTCCCATGAGAAAATGCTCTGAGAAGAACAATCATGTCCTGGTGTTTACATCACAGTGCCATGTAAGTATAGAGCAACCTGGGCCAAGATTTAAAGGATTGTCAATGGCTTACAAAATTTACAAATAATTCAAATAAATATTCAAAAGAATAAAGATTTTCAGCTTTTTTATCTTGTAGTATGCCTTTCACTGTTTTTCACTGCATGATAAGTTTGATCATGTAACAGAAATCAAAGAATATACATGGACTTTTCAGTGAGAAATTAAAATAAACTCAAGTGTAAGAACTTATCTTTTTAATATTTGCTGTAGATACTGGTATCAGAAACTTCTATTTTCTCCACTTATTTTTTTCCTTTTTGTCTGTGTGTGTGCGTGTGTTTTTGTCCCCATGTGTGCTAGTGTGGTGCTAGGACTGGACCTGGTGTTGGGTAAACACTCCACCACTGGAGTGACATCCCTAACCCTTTTTAATTTTTTAAAACGTACCTTTTTTATTTTATTAGAGCAAATAAGTCAAATAGAATAGTCAAGTTCATTTTGGTATTCTCATATGTGCATATAACATACTTGATAATCTTTCAACTCCCATTATTACCTGCCATCATTTATCTCTCCACTTTCTCCCTCTTTCTCTCTCTCTGTCTGTCTGTCTCCCTCTCTCTGTCTGTCTCTCTGTCCCTCTCCCTCATTCTCTGTCTGTTTCTCTGTCTGTGTCTGTGTCTCTGTCTCTCTCCTCTGTTCTCTCCCTCTCCAGGTTTTATATGCAGAGAAGACATGAGTATGGTTTATGTCACCTAACATGATCTCCAGTTCCATTTATTTTCCTGCAAATTACATGTTTGTTCTATAAGACTAAATAAATTCAGTTGTGCATAGATGTTGTATTTTCTTTATCTGTTTAACAATTAGGCAGTCCCCATAGCTTTTAATTATGCCACAATAAGCGTAAGTATTCAGGTTTTTTAATAATATATTAATTTTAATTTTTTGTGAATATACTGAAAGTGGCTTACTTGAGTTAAATAGTATCTGTACTAATTTGCATTTCCACAAACAGTTAAAAGGATGCATTTCTCTGTATGTCTTTGCCAGCATTTATTGATGTCTGCATTCTTGATTATAGCCTTTCTGACTGAGGTAAGATGGAATCTTAATGTAGTTTTGAATTGATTTCCCAAATAGCTAAAGATATTAAACATTTCTTTAATATCATTATTGACCATTTGTATATTTTCTCTTATTTTTAAATTTTATTAACACGGTATCAATATATAAACATTACTTTCACTGTGAGGAATTAGTACATACACACATCACATTTTAATCATTTTTAATTTCCCTTTCCATTTGTACTTCTTTTGAGAAGTGTCATTTGCCTGTTTAATGGGGTAGGATCTTGCTAAGTTGCTAAGGTTAATTTTGAACTTTCAATCCCTCTGCTTCAAACTCCTCTGTGCATGGGATAACAATGTGCACACCGGCACCTAGCTCTGCTTGCCATCTCGGCATTCTCCATACTCTCCTCCTCGGAATTCATGGGTTTTTTTTTTTTTGTTTGTTTGTTTGTTTTTGTTAACCCAGTTACTCACCAGAGTTGTGTTGGCATGATGCCAAGGAGTGTGAAGGAAGAGCATCCAAATTTTGACCCCTTCCTGCAATTTTCCCAATGTTTCTTTGAATCCCAGTCCTTGAATTTGCTCACCTCTCTCATGTTAGTCAGGAGTGTGTTTAACCCTCCTTTCCTTGCTGAAAAGGAGCTTTCTGACTAAATAGGTTAGAAAGGTGTATTTGCTATGGAGAAGTTCGTGTCTGGGTTTCACAGTGGTCACTCTTCCACCAGCCAGAAAGGTTGGAGATCTTCCTTGGATTCTGACAGCTTAGAATCGCTTTTTTTTTTTTTTTCTTTTTTTTCTGATACTGGGAGTTGAACTCAGGACCTTGTGTTTGCTAGGTAGGCGTCGTGCCACAGAGCTAGATCCCTGGCATCTGACAGTTTAGGGATCCTAGTAGGAACACCGTTAAGAGAGTTGACCAAAAGGAATAGATCCTATCATGCCAAGAGATTTTCATTCCCGTACTTGTCCAATGTCAGAGCCTAGCAACCCAATAGGTCGTACTGGTTTATAATTCCAGAAGTTTCTGCTGCAAATAACCAGATCTCAACTATCAATCTCTGAATTTTCTTGATTTTACAGACTTTGGATAATGGTTTGTTCTTCAACCTCAGTTCACAGTGGGGTTAAAAAAGAAAAAAAAAGCCACTGAATATTTGTTTGTCCAAAGAGTTCTTGTTGTGAGGATAGAAATAATTTACAATATCTCCACATGTCTGAGCTGGAGCCAGATGACTCTTTCAGTATATTTTAAATTACCTTGTCATTTTTCCTTTGAGAAAAACATATTTTTATAAAGTGATTGGATGTACATCATAAGGTATATTTTTAGTTGTCAAGGGAGGGATAGAGTTCTACATTCTATTTTACTTTTATGGTCTTTGGTTCACCTGATAAGTTCTCAAATTGGAGCACAGGAACACCTTGTGGACAGCTCTTCTGTTTGCTAAAATGAGATTCTGTGAGGTACTGTGACTCAGAGCTAATATAAAAAGACTGTAAACAGCAGAGAAAGTGATAAAAATATATCTCTATGCATATCCCAATTATCTGTTATCCTGCTGAGAATAATTGTATTTTGCATGTCATATGACTATTATTTGACTCAGGGGAACTAGTTTTGTGCTGGAAAGATTGTCTAGGCTACTGCATACTTGGAAAAGAATTGTTCTAAAGTGCATTTCCTCCAAGCTATTCTAATCAACATATATCTCTGGATATCCGGCTGCCCTTACCTGTCTAGTGTTAATGGGGAGGAGGAACATGGTAAAAAAGAAGTTTTGTTTTTGAAAAATGATGTTAAAAAGATATAGTCATACATTATAACCACTAACATATCTTTAGAAAAAGAAAAACTACTGATAAAAATAGATATGCTTTTGATAAAACTTTCAATAAAAGTATATGTAACAGTTAACATTGTGCATTAAAATATAAAGAGATTACAGCATAAGATCACTCTATATTCTTTACCAAAAAACAAACTGAATTTATGAGTCTGCCCATTATGAAACAATATATGATAAAATGGTCCTAACACAAAAATGCTTAGAGGATTTATCTTTACACCCCACATATGTATATTTGTGCATGTATATGTGTGTGCATGTCACATCAGTAAGGTGAGACATTCTTATTTAAGTATGTGATTGAATCAAAAATTCCATGATAAAATAACAACACTGTGACAAATAACTGTAACATTTGTAACCTTGCATGCTTTAATGGTAAGACACTAAATAGCCAGCATATTTTGCATATATTAAGGATGGCAATTAGCAATCCAGAAGCCAAATGTTTCTCACAAATAATGTTTATTATTTGTTTATTATTTTAATGACTAAAGTAAATTTCAAAATATTTTATATAAATAGTTCACATATCATAGTTTATATACTATAAAGTAGAAGTGTTGGCCAAAGTCCTAATAAATGGCTGGCTGGGACACTTTGTAGCTAATATGTTTCAAACAAGGAGTGTGTTCTCCAGTTTATCTCCATAAACTTAATCGCACAATCACCGTCTTTTGCACTGCCCTCTAAGTAGCCAAGCTTATACGTTCCCAACTTATTAACATGGCTACTTAGAATTTTTCAAACTTTATATTTCAGTCTACTTAAAAGCTTATATGAACTTCTTTTTACCATGGTCCTCATCTCCAGGTAAGGGCAGCCGGATATCCAGAGATATATGTTGATTAGAATAGCTTGGAGGAAATGCACTTTAGAATAACTCTTTTCCAAGTATGCATTAACAATGACAACTCAAAAACTTTAAACAGATTAAAAGGGCTGCCGTCTTTTCCATTACAAGTGCTTAAATGAGGTGAATAAATAATGACATAAATACTGCTGTTTAGAAAATAGTGGAATATAGAAAATGATACTATTTTCAAAGTATTTTTTACTGCTGGCATTTGTTGTTGTAGTGGTATTACCTTAAAGTATATTAAATAATGGGATATTTTTAAAATGATGTGCCAAATTAATTTCCATATTCCATTATAAAATTACATTCATGACATTTCCATGATATATCAATATTGCTTTCAATTTCTGACAAAATGGAACTTGCTTCCCCTTCTCCAGATGTACTGTTTCTGCCAATTAAAACGCTTTAATCTTTGTCTCTTCCATAAATGTAAAACTACTACCCGTCACTCAAGAATCAGTCCAAATACTATATTTTTAGAAGCTTGCACAGAAACATCTGTCCCACTAATTATGCTGTTTTAATTGGCATTCAAATGAAGCTAAATGATTGCATTACTTATTTAAAAATGATAAGTGATACAAAAAAATATTACATGGGGAGCTATCAGCACTTTGCAAATAGTAGAGAAAGTTGGATTTTCAAGCAATATTGGCAAGCCAGCTATTACTCAGACATTGGACTTGGAGTAAAACAGAGGAACATAAAGATATGAGGGAATTAGTCATGCAGATATATTACAAAAGAGCATTCCAGGTAGACAAAGACCTGACACAAGGGTCCTGAAGTGGGATTAAGCCTTATATTTAGAAGGAACCAGGGCACAATCTTTGGAGTCAAATGACTGAGGAAAAAGAACATTTTGATATTGTCTCTTCTTCACAGTCAAATTATGTAGGCTTTAACCACATTTTAAGATTTTTCTAAAACTTACAGGAGATTAATATCTTATCCAATAGTGGATAAGATTGGTGAGTTGTGACCTACAAGGATTCTAGTTTCAGACTGCCTAGTTCGAAACACAGCAGCCTGACTAGATATTTTACTGTTCCTGAAGTCTGGTTTGCTTTGAAATCACATTGCTTATCTTGACTCCTTGCATTTTCATATATAAATCAACTTCTTAACATGGATACTTAGAATTTTTCAAACTTTATATTTTCACTCTACTTAAAAGTTGGACATAGCAACCATGTAAGTATTCTCTTAGTTCAAATAACGCCATGGTAGAGTCACATTTTTATTGACAAGAGTTGACAGAAACGAAGCGAACCTAGAGTCTGAACAAAGAACTGATGTTTGCAAGGGGAGGACGCATGGAGGAACTGTTGTCCAGTCAATGCAGAGTTTCAGTCATTCAAGATGGAAAAGTTGTAGAGATTTTCTGTGAAGCCCTGTTCCTGCAGTTAACAATAGTGTAATATATACTTAAATTTTTGTTCAAGGGGTAAATATCATATTTTTTTAACCATAATAAAAAGGTAAGGACAAAAACTTGGAAACGATTTCTGGGAATTTGTAGAAGGCTGAAAATTAGTTATTGGTTTATTTTGTCTTTGTAGTTAGTGACAATAACTTCTGGGAAAACAGCAGGAGGTTTTAATTTCTTCCTGTAAGAAGACTTTCTTATAAAACCAAAGATTAACTTTATTTTTTCCTTTAGGTAGTTAACTTACTAATAGATAATACTTAATGATTATTTGCTATTTGGTAGACCCTTTTTAAAGTGTTTCACATGTACAAATTTGTTACTTATCTTGATAGTTGGTGATATTACCTTCTGTTTAAAAATATAGAAAATTATATTCAGAGAGTTTAAGATGCTTGTTCAAGGTCAAATAAAAAGTAGCCAGAACTTAATCCTAAATGCATGCTTTTAGGGAATTCACTATCTTGACATTTTTAGTTCTCAAAATATCTTACTTTTAACCTCTTTTTACTAGATTCAAAAAAAATCACATCATAGTTTTTTTTATCAAAATATATCATGGTAAAGCACTGTCACACTTCACAAGAGTTGATGGAAATTAGGTATTTTTAGAGGGCTGAAGATGAAACTCTAAAAATAATACTATACTCCTGGCACTATGTGATACAAATGCAAGAGAATTAAATCAAGTATGCTATGTGGTGTTTTTGAACAACCACAGTTAAAATTATTATCTTCATATGTTTCCTTTATCTTTTAAAATAACTTGATGTATTATTGGGGTCTGGCCTAGATCCCCAATCTCCCGAATGAGTATATGGCCAAAGCTTAAATAAACAAGACAAGTGATATGATTTTAGGGTTCCAGGAAGATCAAAACACTTTGCAGAGTTTTTGATTCTTTGGGCTAACATGAAAGCTAGGACAAAGAGCTTCTGTGGGCCACCCAACATTTATTAAGTATTCAAACAAAGAGAGGGGATGCTAAGAAAACCATGGGGAAATAAACAGGACCTAGGAAGTCATTTCAGACTTCTCCAAGTAGTAAATTATGCCAATTTAGGAGAACCATCTTATCTCCATAATGACATTTATGGTAGGAGTGAGACAGCAGGAGTGAGATGCCTGCAGCTGCATTCTCTATCTACTTAATTGGAGTTGGAGCCGGATGTCCTCAAATGTGTCTTTATCTTGCCCTTAGAGGTATCTCTGGCATCACAGGCCACTACAAGTCTCAGCCAGGACCACTGATTCATAGAGGTTCACTTACTATGACTCAGCTCCCATCACCAGGCAAGAGGCCTAGGCATAGGACAGACTCAGATAAACATAGAAAGCCAATTAGTTAATTTTAAATCCTGCTCAAAGCTGCTTCATAGTGGTCTCCAACAATATATAATTCACATTTTGTACAATTCACTTACTTAAAATGCCCAATTTTATATTTTTAATACAGTTATTTTATAGGCAACCATTAACACAATTTTAGAACTTTTTCATTACCTCTCAAATAAACTTCAAAATCTTAGGATAATCAGCCTTCTATTCTCCATGACTCTTTAAGTTCATCTTGAAGTTACTATTAATCTATGTTTTATCTCCACAGATTTTTGTATTCCACATTATTCCAAAAATTTAATGAATTGAATCAAAACATGTGGACTTTTGTGATGAGTTTCTTTCATTCAGCAAGATGTTTGTGATTCACACAAGGCATAGTATGTATCAGTGCTTTATTCCTTTTGTCCCCTAAATTATCAGTGGTTTTCATTAAAATATTGATAGATAAAAAGGTGTTTATCACATGAGTCACAGTATTTTGACATGTATCCAGATATCTGCACAAGCATTGTGGAATGGTTAAATCTAGCTTATTAACATGTACTACCTTGCACAGTTATAATTTTGATGATAATACCACTTGACATTCATTCTGTTAACATTTTCAAGTCTACAGTGTATCACTGCTAATGATGATCACTACACTACGCAGAAGATCTCTTGAAATTCTGCCTGCTATCTAAATATTATTTTATATCTTTGATCAACAGTTTACTATTTCATTGAATAGATATGCCAGATTTTGTTTATCCATTTTCCAAGAAAATATATTTAGATTGGTTACTCTTTTAGACATTTACATATAATACTGCTGCAAAAATTCTGTGCAACATTTTTTGCATAGCAACATTTTTACTTTTCTTAGGTATATAACAAGGAGTCAAGTTCCTGGGTTATGTATTAGCTCTACGTTTAGCTGAGAACATGCAAAATTGTCTTCCAAAAGTGGTTCTAACATTTACATTGTCATAAGCACACTCTCATCAACATCGGATAGCACAGGTCTATTCAATTCTATCCATTCTAGTGGTTGTGAAATAGTGTTTCACTGTTTTTATGTACATTATTATGCATTAATAATGTACATAAAAACACTGATTATTAATGAAGTTCATCATCTTTTTATGTGCTTATTGGCCTTTTAAAATCTTTCTTGGGGAAATATCTATTTAGGCCATCTGCCCATTTTCAAGTGGGTTTTTATTTTACTTATACTTTCAAATAAAATTATTTCCTTTTAAATAAAGCAGTGTACATTTTGTTTAATATACTTATTTTACTTTTGTAGGTGATGCTTTAGCTGTCACAGAAAAGTATCCCTTACCTTTTACAAAGTGATAAAAATCCATCACTATCTTTTGCAGTTTTATAAATGTATCTCTTTCATTAAGTTCTTATTTTGAGTTTAAATTTTATGTATGATGTTAAATTATAGTCCAAATCATTTGATTATAAATACTCAATTGTTCAGTATCTTTTGATCTTAATACTTTTGTGGCAAATCAGTAGGCAAAATATTTGGTGTTTTATTCCCTAGAATTTCAATTCATGATTTATTTTTATCTCTAGTACAAGCACCTCAATTCTATACTATTCCTTTTAACATAATGTCATAACATAACATAATTTTCATGTAAATGGCATTTATTTAAGTATTGCCTTGTATCACAGATCTTATGTAAAATATTTTGAAACTAATTGGAGATATAAATGCAAAAAATGTAAAACATCGATTTTCTGTAATCTTTTAAAATGTTTTTCTGCTATGTTTTAATATTTTTATAATATGATTAATAACTTGTAAATTTATTATTTTTAAGTATGCAATAAGTAGTTAATATTGAGCAAAATCCATGTCTACTTCTAAAGAAATTGTCACTCAGAATAAATTCTGAAATCCACATTTTACTGCCCCATTAATAATTTACCAGCTTTATAGATTTTCTACACTTGATTTTTCTTCTACGGAAAATGTATTCTTTTAGGTATTTTTTTCAAATGTCCTTTATAAGTTTAATCAACTATATCAATCACCATTCCCTATAACACCTAATTTTCATGTCTGGCTCCCCAAACGCCAAAATTTAAAATCACAAACACAACACAAACAAATGTACAAATAAATACACTCTTCATTTACAATTTTTAATTTACATTTTTGTTGTCTACTTAGATAAATATAATTATTTATGGTTGTAGAGGCCTTTAAAATGGCACTATTTTTTTTTCACATTTTATAGTATTGGGTAAAAAATTTTTGTTTCAACACCGAATTTTTCACCTTCTACTGTATCATTACCTATTAAAGATATTTACCAAATGTACAATTTGGAACTCTCCACTTTACTTAAAATAGATCATTCAAAACATATCCTAAGGCTTAAGGAAAAAGAATCTCATTTTTCAACTCTAAGAAAATCCTTTTCACATTAGTGTTGCATGATTAGTCTATCCTGCAAAATGAGTCCATCTGATATGAAGAGCAGTTATTGAAATTGTAGGCTTTACCAGTTAATGTTATAATTAATTAAAATGTAGCAATTAATTTTCCAGGTGAAGAAATTGGAGTGCAAAGTGTTTTGAGGGATTATTCAACCCCACATTCTTGAAAAGTTCAGTAATCAGGATTTTGGCCCAAATTACTGTCTGCCTCTTTAGGTCAATTTCATACACATTTTATTATTTCACCCTCATTAAATTATGTAAAGGACTAGAGCATGTTGCTTATTTTATAATTCTATCTATGTGCATATAATGGTGAATTTCAAATGGTAAATAAAAAAATAACAAAAATTAAGCATAAATCTGAAGCAGTATGATAATAAGCTATTTTTGTGTGTTATTGATGAACTTTAAAATATTAAGAGTGATGTCATATTGCCTTTCTTTTTTGTTTTCATGATGTGGCATATACTAAAATCAAATGGTATAATGTGAACTTCAAATTAACATCTACATTAATCCATAGAAATAATTTGCAATTGAGTATCAACTAGACAATTCCAATGTTCCTACAATTCTCAGTTTATATCTAATTTCTAGAAGATTGGAATTGATAATGATTCCTTAATAAACATAAGGGAAGAAAGTGTACTAATTATGGTAGGAAATCATAATGTAGGGGATAATGGTTTGTTTTCAAGTCCTTTGTTGTGAAAAATTGCTCACAATTTGTTATATTAATAATTCAAAGGCCTCAGGAAGAAAATAGTAAACAATGACAGTAATACATTCTTCTCAACTGGTATACATACTAAATTGCAATCAATTTAAATGTTTATTGTATCCTTTTTATTTCTAGTTAAATGTCTTAGTGTTCATGTGAATTTGAAAGCTTTAGAAGCTCACGTAAACTAACATAATAATGGTTGTATAGCTGATAATTGCTATTCTTGCTGTTATTTATATATAACAATTTATGTAACAAATATTCATAATATCCTAGAGTGATAATATCAGTTTGTTGTATTGATATTTTTGTTTAATTGACAGAACTTTCAAAACATGGTGATAGTTATGGAACATTGTGTTTGCAATACAAAATTTTACAGCATGATATAAAATATATCTAAATCATATTTCTAATACATGAAGCTGTTTATATGAATAAAGAGCTATTTATATGGATATATTTATGCAGATTTTTAAAAATCTTTTTTAATTCACTTAGTGGTACATACACATTTAACTACTTTAACCACACACTTTTCCACACAAAATGAACAGATATTTATCTATATAAATATTTTTTATATTTATGGAAATCTATTATCTTCTACAAATGGATTAATGATGTTTTTTGAGATATGAGGAAGAAGTTGCTGAAACTGACTAAATATTAATCTTTCCAAAATTCACAAGTGAAAATACTAACAACAAATATGATGCTATTAGTGAACCCTTTGAGAGGTGATCATGAGGGCAGAAGCATAAAAAATTGAGATCAATACTCCTATAAAAGAAATCTGAGGGCCAGGCATTTAGCTCAGCTGCACAAATGCCTGCCCGGCAAGCGAAAGATCATGAGTTCCCTGGTACAGAAAGATCTCCGGGGTAAAAAAAAAAAAAAAAAGACATTTAAGAAATAACTAGTGTATTCTTCAATGAAAAATCTATTCTGAGACAAGGAGTGAGCATTCACTGGACATTTATTCTGCAGTAATTTGTACTTCAAAATCTCCAAAACCATAAACAAGTACACTTATGCTGTTCCTTGTATATGGCATTTTGTTATAGCAGCCCAAATGGACAAACACGATTTCCAATACAACCAGGAAAATGCCAGTAAAGTAGTAACAACATTTTTCAAATGTATTTATATGTATTAATATTATAATAATTTATGAATACAATTGTCTTATAATTATAGTTAAATATGGCTTTTGTTAGTTTTACTGGGATTTTTATAGAGTAAGAAAAATTGTTAAATAATTTTCTTGAGAATATGCCTATCTTACAGTCAATGTAAGTATTGACAATTATAGAGTTTTGAGAAATAGTAGAATTAAAAGTAGTTGAGAGAGATGATCCTAAAATGTCTTTCCTCTATTCATTTATTCAATTAAATTATTTTCCTTTATGTATATTTTTTAAAGCATGCACAGGTATTCAATGATACATTTGGTGGTGAGCTTTAACATTGATTAGAATATCCAGATGCAACCTATGAAAGAACAAAAAAAAAACTAAAAAATTGTTTCCCCAAATTAATTAGAGGTAATGACTCTACAAAGTATGAGGATTTTTTGTCTTCATCTCAACAGCTTCTTGAAACATTTCTAGACTCCACTTTTAATTTTCTCTCCTGCCATAAGTCTTATCTTTTTTTAAAATTTTTTATTTAAAGGGATAAAACAGCAAAAGGAGAGAAATATTACAGAATTAAAAAAAACAAACAGTAAGAAATCACTAGCTAATAAATTACATATTGCTCTTTTAGAAATAGTTGTTCAAGTTACAAAATTAAAGCACACAAAATGGACACTCAAGCAGTGAGACTGCAAACAGATCTGTTCAACAATCAAACAAGAACTAAGAAACATGGGTAATAATACTGCACACATAAAGATACATGCAGTTATATCTTTTATAGCACTTCCTATTTTATCTTTTTTACAATAGCAATTATACATTTTTTCTATTTAAAGAGAAAAAAACAGGAAAAAGGTAAAAATATTACAGAATTTCAAGAAAAGAAGATAAACAGTAAAAAATCACTAGTTGATACATTACATATTGTTCTTTTAGAAATAGTTATTCAAGTTACATAATTAAAGCACACAAAGTGGACACTAGTGAGAGTGCAAACAGATCTGTTCAACAATCCAACAAGAACCTAGAAATATGGTCATCAATCCCACACATCTAAATATACATGCAGCTATATCTTTTATAGCGCTTCCTATTTCCTCTTTTTTTACAATAGCAATTATACATTTTTTAAAATTTTATTTAAAGAGAAGAAAAAAAATGAGAAAAAGGGTAGCAACCATACAAATTCTAAAAGAAAGAAAGAAAAAGGAGAATGAGAAAAACCCCACTAAGTAATCAGTAATTTATAAATTATGTACTGTCATCCTGGATGTAGTTGTCCAAATTACAAAGTTAAAGAGTACATAGTAGATATTCAAACAGTCAGACTACAAACAGTTCTGCTCAAAGATCCAACAAAGATTCAGCAATATGGTTATCTATTTTACACACTCACACTTACATGCAGTTATATCCCTTAGAGCACTTTCTTTTCCTCTCTTTTTTACAATAGCAATTACACATATTGGTTTTATTACACTTGTAGTTCTTATTAACTTTTTACACTAGAGACACAATATGATATTTATAAATATGATTCTTATTTATTTCACTAATGAGGGTAGTCTCAAGTTGTCTCCATTTGCCTATGAAGGCCTTAAGGTCATCCTTTTTTATAGCTGAGTAATATTTCATTGTATAGAAATGCCATATCTTTTTCATCCACTCTGCAGTTGATGGGCATCTTGGTTGTTTCCAGGATTTAGCTATCACAAGTTGTGCAGCTATGAACATAGGTGAACATATATCACTGTGATATAAACTTTTCAGTTCTTTGGGGAAAATACCCAGGAGGGGGATAGCTGGATTGAATGGGGCTTCCAATCCTTGTCTTCTGAGAATTCTCCAAATGGATTTCCATGTACTGGCTCGACTTTGCCATGTTATGTTCCAGTTGGTTCTTTCTGCTTTTCCTCTTCTTTAATTGCTTATCTTACCTGGTGGTTTCTTTCTGTTGTTGTTTTGGGGATTGTGGTCATTTTTATCTCTGTCTAGTATGTCTTTCAGTACTCTTTCTAGGGTTGGTTTGGTGGACATGAATTTCTTCAGTTGTTCTTTGTCATGGAAGTATCTTGTTTCTCCATTAAATTTGAATGAAAGTTTTGTGGGATACATCAGTCTGGGTTGAAGGTTGTTTTGTTTCAGGGCTTGAAATACCTCACTCCAAGCTCTTCTTGACTTGAGGGTTTGTGCTGAAAATTCTGCTGTGATTCTAATGGGCTTTCCTTGATAGGAGAGTTGTGTCTTTTCTCTGGCATCTTTTAATATTCTGTTTTTATGCTGTATGTCTGAGATCTTAATTATTATGTGTCTGGGTGTGGATTTATGTTGATTGTGACTGTTTGGTATCCTATATGCCTCACTTATCTGCATATCAGATTCTTTCCCCATGTTTGGGAAATTTTCTGCTATTATTTCTGTAAATACTTTATATATGTCATTTTCCTGGACTCCTGTATCTTCACTAATGGCCATTATTCTTATATTGTTGCTCTTGGCATCATCATGAAGCTTCTGGATTGTCATTGCATGCTGCTTTGTTATTTTTAAAAGTTCTATCCTTTCCTGATCACTAATTGTGATCCTGTCCTCAAGGTCCAAAATCCTATCCTCAGCTTCCTTTAGGTGGTTATGCACACTTTCAATAGAGTTTTTTGTTTCTTGGATGTCTCTTTGAGTTTGTTTCATGAATTCTGCTTATTTTCTATATTGTTCATTCAAAGTTTCAATCAGTTTCCCATGCTCATGTCCTTTTTTCTCTAGTTCTTCTTTAGCTGCATTCAACAACTCCTTTACTTCTATCTTATTTCTATCTTTACATGGGAGACTACTTCTAATTTGATTTCCTCTATAGCCTGATGCAGTTGTTTTTTTTTTTATTTCACTGGCTAGCTTTTCAGAGATTCCCAATGTGTTACTTTTGGGGTTCTCTATTTCAATGTCTCCTATACTTGCTTCTGGTGAACTATATGTTTGAGACTGCATTTTGCTTTTTCATTTTGTTATTTTCACTCTGCCTGGTGTTTTCTATGTGTAGGAGGGGATCACACACACTCTTTTCAGACACACCAAAGTCTTACAGTTAGTTGGAGGTGGTTTTACTACTGGCCCTATTTATCCCCTGTACACCTCTATTTTAGGGGTATACTCACCACATTGATACAGTCAATCTGGTGTAGTTCAAAGTTCACCACCTTGGAGGAAAATTCCAAATTTTCTCACACTAACTGGATCCCGCTGAGATCTTCTGATGTTCCAGGTGGCAGGGTGGGCCCATCTGTAGCAGTCCAGGGCAGTTTTCAGTCTTGGGCGGGCCTCCTCGATGTTCCCGGTGGCAGGGCAGGCCCACAGGGGAGGTTCAAGGTAGCCTACCCCTGAGGCGGGCTTCTGCTGAGTTCCCGGTGGCAGGGCGGGCCCTCGGTGGTGGTTCCAGGCAGCTTACCCCTGACGCAGGCTTCCGATAAGTTCCCAGTGGCAGGATGAGCCATCGGTGGAGGTTCCGGGCAGCCTAGCCCTGACGCAAGCTTCCGCTACGTTTCCGGTGGCAGGGCGGGCCCATGGTGGAGGTTCCGGGCAGCTTCCGGGAAGGTTCCTGATGCAGGCTTCCGGGGAAGCAGAGCAGCGCTGAAGTTGGGGGTTGGTGAGCCCGATGGAGAGCGGAGCCGGCAAAGGGACTTTCATTAATCCATGCTCAGTGCTGGGATTGGGACACCCCCTTCCCATGGGAAGGGCGCTATCAAATGGGTGATATGTTGGAATGTCAAGTCTTATCTTTTAAGACACAAAGATATAAGTTATTTGATTTCATGATTTTAAATAAATTAATCAGCACAAGTTAGAATAGTTGTCAAAATATTTCAAATATTCAGTATCCCCTCCAAAAAAAAGAATGTCTACTTTTCTATCTTTAATCTAGATATAAGTACCATAGAAATAATTTTAATATGGAATATGCTCATTTCTGAATACTAAAATTTTATTTTCTACCTAAACATAAAAATTATACTTGTATCTTATATACTCAAAACAAATATAATTTTTGATTTTTTTCTTATATCTAATGTTTTAAAATTCAACCTTATAGAATTAATCATTCTTCAGATATCTCTTAAAAAATATAAATTACTAAGTTTACTGAAACAAATATGATAGTTGAGGAGAATTATCAACTTGGCTGACTTTGGAGTCACCCAGACATTAATAGAGCACATTTTGCAGTTGTCCTGAGAGGCTGATGTACTGTGACCTGGGGATGTGTCCCTGGTCCCTTGCCCCTACTTCTCTGGTGCTATTCTCTTGCCCTGTTTTCTAGTCACTATAAACTAAGCGGCTTTGCTTCCTTGTTCCATGATATTCCTGAAGCCAGTGGATCATGCACTGAAATGCCTGAGATGGTAAATCAAATAAAATGCTTCCTCTTTTAAATTGTGGATGTTAGCTATTTGATCCCAACAGCAAAAAGATATTTAATACAATGACCAAATGCATTACAGTGTTAGAAATTTATATACCCAGTCCCATGTAATAATAAAAATGCTTATCTTAATTTAAAGTTAAAAACTGCCCATCCAATTGGTAGTGATGAATCTGTGTCAGGCAAGAACTCTGATGGGCTTTGGTGAGAGTTTCCCACTCTTCCTTCATTTGACCTTGGATTACTCACTGGTGTGGAAGGTTGGAGAACAAGATATGTTTAGGGGTTGGAGATTGCTTAATTGACTGCTACTGGTAATGTAAGACAGATGCCTGTCTGTGTTGAGAATTTGGTTGTATTTATAGCCAATTTGTTTGAACTTGGTAGCTTTGTAGACCTCTCTTCCCCAGGAATTTCTCAATTATGATTCCCATAAATTAGTTATGTGTATTCAGTGGAGATTTGGAATTTGGCAGAAACTGAGAGAAAATATCAGTGTCTATATTAGATTTTTTAGACATTTTGTGAGCAGAAATTTTGGACAATCAATGTTATTATTAAAAATTAAATTGTGATAATATACAATTTATAGTATTTTACAAATGTATACCCAAAAGTCATTACAACTGCTTATTTTGGTATTTTCCTACTATACCGCACTCATTTGAGGATATATATGCTATAGTGCCTGTATAATGAAAACATATAATGGTATGCTTTAACACATCTCTTTACAAGTCAACATTACTCTGTGTCAATTTGGCTGCTTTCAGTCAAATATAAGAGGAGTGTTTCTATCAAAGATATAAAAACTTAAATAAAAATCACTTATTTTTTTTATTACCTAGATGCAAAACAATAATGGATAAAATATTAAATACAGATTAAAGTATAGTTGGGGCAATAGTAATTACTTATGAAAGGTCAAAAATTAAGAAAATATGAAAGTAATAGAGGATGCATCAAATAAGACATTCATATTGTAGAACTGAAGTTCCAACATAGATCTTCCTTGTTTTACTTTTAAGGCATTTAAAAATGTAAATTAAAATACCAATCATATTTTATGTTCCAAGTACACTATGTCATACATTATCAACATTTGAGTTCCAGATAGGTAAGATCAATAAAAGCATTTTGTGAGAATTGCTGAACTATATAGAATTTATAAGAATATTGCATATTTATTATTTTAAAAATTTGTGCTATATACCTTCTATACCAAAAAAGTTCATAAAACATTTATGTGCATGTGTACAGGATAATTTTTTTCCCGGAGAATGGGTAATAAAACATACTATCATATCACTCGATATATATTTTTGTACACATTTTTTTGATGATTTATTACTTCAATAGCTCTTAGGAACCCAGCTTCTCACTACTAATACCTAAGATTAAGAGAAACGGTTATCTGAAAATATCAGTTATATGACTGACTGGAAATGTGCACGGCTTCTTTGCACCAAATGATTGTGAATATAGATGGATCTAGGTATCAAGGGTATTCCTCCAGTATTATTATATTTAAAGCTATTAAGCTGTGTGCCTCTTAAGCTTATCAGATTTTTATAAGGTAGCAGTTAGACCACTCACTTCTGCCCTCAATAGAAATTGAAAATTTCAAGCAATATGCAGAAAAATCATTCTTACTAAACTTGAATCCAATATGATGCATCAGTGTTACACATATCTTAAACAATTCAGCTCAAACAGAAATGAACTGAAGTATTTTCTGTTAAAGGGGTGATATTTCAGTGTCATAACTAGTGACACATTTTTTTAACACTAAAAAATTAAACCATATGATGCAGGCGTTGTGGTTAAATATGGACATAGTATAGCATTAAGTTTCTGGAGAATTGGGAGTATGACTTTTTTTATAGGTGACACCACAAATTTTATGAATTTAATATCATTACATCTACAAAGGTTACAGTTTCCTAGATAATACTTACCTCCCAAATACTGCACTACTGTAAGTCCTACTGTCTACACACGGCACCCTAACACTAATGGCTTTCTTTATACCTTTCCTTGTTGAAGAATGTTCATATTTATTTGATTTTTAATATGGTATCCAGTTTTGTTTTAAGGGGAAATAAGGAAATGCAAAGTCTCTTTCGGAAATGCATTTGCTTAATCTGTGTAAAACTCCTGTGACAATAAACTGTCGCAATGCATTTAAAATTCTTGTCTTCAAAGAGTGTTAGAGGACAAATTTACAGATTGTACCAATTCCTTTGTACCCAAACCCAGGCTAATGACTAGAATTCGGATAGTAAAAATGTTGAATTACACATTTGAGTTAGAAATGGCCTCTTAGGCTTTTTAGTCTGTCTTCCTGAAAGCAGGAGAACCAATTTAATCAAACAGTGTGAAGAGAGTGACAGATGAAAAGCACATCAATCCCAGTAGGTTTGGCATGACTTGAAAGACAAAATCTATCACAATGAATTAAAAGCTCAGTGTGAAAGAGAAACAGACAGAAAGACTTGATTTACATGCCCGCTCCATCAGAGCAAGGATAAAGATTGCAGAGGTTGTCTATTGGAAGCAGAGTCTAGCTGTGGAAGAAGAGTGTCAGGCCAGCACATCCTCCAACTGACAAACAAACAGACATTCTACAATTAACTTTCAGCCATTAGCATAAACATTAAGACTGTAGGATGACTTGCAAAATAGCTTCAATATTTAGACTTTGGAAGAGTTTGAAAAATACTTAACATAAGGGAAAATTTAGAAGCTGTGTTGTGAAACTTTTGAAAAGTTTGGGTTTTCTGGGTAATTTTTAAATTTCGTTAGATAATTCTTATGAAATAAATCACTACACTGCACATATTAGAGTAAGGACAAACATTTAAGTGTCCAAATATTTATAATTCCTTAAATATAATTTAAATCTGTATAATATCAATAAAGACTCACCAGTCATAAGAAAAATATCTTATTTTAGATAATCATCATACACAAAAGGTACAGAAAATAGTGCACATAAATTCTTTGCTTTTCCAACAGTCTTTTATCATTTCCATCTAAAATTAGGAGTGTCCTGTTTTTGTTCTGCTTTTCCTTCATGATCTGGTCTCATTATCTTTTGTTTGCAGTACATAATGTTTACATTTATTGTGTGGAGTTAGTACATGCACATAGTGCATTTTAATTCTATTTTTTCTCCTTTTTCCTCTCCTCTTTTCTCTCTCCCTTCATCTCTGATTCCCTTCCCATTTGCAAAAGGTCTGTCTCCCTACTGTGCATCTTTAACCATGCTCTTTATTTATAATTTGGGTTTCTCATATAAAAGAAGCTGTGCAATATTTAAATTGTGTGTCTGATTTATTTATGGTTTTAAGGTTAATCCATTCTTCTTTCAATGACTTACAGTTATCTTTCTCTATGGCAGAACATTTCTCCACTGGGTGTAAATAATACATTTTCTTTTTTCATTTGTCTGTTGAAGGACATGTACACTGCTTCCGAGATTTAGTCATTATGAACTATGTTGCTATAAACATTAGTATTCTTGTGTTGATGTGATATGTTGCCTTTAATTCTTTCAGAAAGATATCTGTGTTAAATGGAATTTCTAGGTTTAGGTTTTTGAGGAACTTCCATACTTATTTCCATAGTGATTCCATTAGTGTATATTCTCATCAACAATATAGAAATTTTCCTTTATGCTTACTGTCAAAGCAGTATTTGATGTTATTTGATATATTGATGATGGACATTCTTTCTGGGATAAGATAGAATCTCATACTATGTTAATTTGCATCTCTTTAATGGCCAACAGTGTTGAACATTTCTTTATGTATTTACTGGTTATTTTTACTTCTGCTTCATCTATTCATTTCACTAGCCCATTTTTTGGTTGGGCGTTTTATTTTGGAAGGGTCTAATTTGTTTGAGATCTTTATACATTGTGGATATGAATCCTCTGTTTGAAAAATACCTGCAATTTTTTTTCAATTTTGTAGGTTATTTTTTTCATTCTTGCTTATTTCTTTTTTCTCTACAGGAGCTTTTCAACTTGAAATGATCCTATCTGTTGGTTCTTTTTACTATTTCCTGTGCAGGAAGTCCTTGCCTAAGCCCTTCAACGATTTTACCTATTTTCTCTTGAATCTGGCTGTCTCAGTTTTAATATTTAGTTTTCAATTTATTTTAATTTTAGTTTAGAAAATGGTGAGAGATATGGGTCTAGATTCAATCTTCTGTGTGTTGATAGCCAGCTTTTCCTCTGCCAGTATAAGTTTTTGGCCCCTTGGTCAAAGATCAAATCATGAAATATACTTTGAGTTTTTCCTATATCCTCTGTGCAGCACTATTTTTCCTCATGTCTGATTTTGTGTCAGGACTAGGATGTCTTTGTTACTGTAGCTTTGTAATGCAACTTCAAGTCTGGCATTATGATGCTTTCCATTTTGCTCTTGTTACCCAGGATTGCTTTTGCTATTTTTGGTCTGTTCCATTGTTATACAAATTTTAGGATATTTATCTTTGTGTCTTGACTCAGTGTTCTTATTTTTGGTCCTTTATTACATGTTTTAGAGCTAGTCATTTTATGTGGACTTAATGCAGGTTCTTGGTTCTTGTGCTAAGAAAAAAATGATGGGAAAAGAGATATAATAATTGTTTCAAACTGAAACATCTCAAAGGAAAACAAATTGTTCTCTTGGTAATACTGTACATACATAGTCTGTGATTAATTTTTCTTGTTATTATTTAAAATACCTGTCAATTTTTTCCAAAATTCTTAAGGGTCTTTTATAATTATCTTAATTTAGTAAAGAAATTCTACAACAGTAATTGAATCAAGATATAAATAGATGTCTGGATATGGAACTCTTATTCTACATATAATGTGATACTATCGTAGCATGGAGGATCTTTTGAAATATATATTTATAGAATTTTATAAGTAATTTCAAACTTAAATATTTGTACATGTTGGCAATACATAATTTCTTTCTTTGATAATTTGTCAAAGAAATGGGAGAAGATAGCCTTAAAAATTTACCTTCAGATCTGATTTCTTGTCTACCTTTGCCACTCTATTAATATGATAAAAAATGAATAAAACATATTACAGAATGGACATCTGCAAAATAATTTTTCTGATACATAATTTATAAAGAAAATTTGGCAAAATGTTTTAAATTTCAAAGATAACTGTTGATTATTTTCTACACAATTAATTCAGCCTTGATTTTGCTTAATTACACAGTCAAAATGCAATACTTTTGGTACTGAAAAAGGGTCAAGATGCTATCAAATTTTGTTTATAAACAGAAATTACTTTTAAGAAGAAGACCAGTAAGTTACATAACGTAGGCAAGAATCTCTTTGACTTCACTGAAAGAATATATTAAAGATAAATTGTTAGGGAATAATATGCTAAAATAAGGGCAGGGAAAAATTCCTCAAAATATAAAATATTTAAATATAGCTTATAAATAAAGCAGGTAAAAAAGTATCTGTAAAACTGACTTCTTACTTTAAAGTTTTTGAATATTTGAAAAATTCATTTGAAATTTTATTTCAGAAATTACATATTCTTTTTTTAAAGCTAGTACATATTTGTTGTACATAATGATTACTTTCATTTTAAGGAACTGGTATGTGTACATATTGCATTTCAATTCTTCTTTTCCCCTTAAAAATCAGCTAATCTTTACTTTGCAGCAACAGATTCAATTATTTCTAAGATCTTATAAAGTTAACTATCATGCATACTGGTTAAAACACAGAATAATAGGTCAAAAAATCAATGAAACATTTAACATAGCTCTTCTATGTTAAGGCAGTTTTTTAGATATATTACCCACACTGGATTACAATAGCATTTCTCTATTTCCCTTTTTCAAAAGCATTATAAATGCTATGGTTAATATAATGTTTAATGTCTAAACATTTTTAAGGAAGAATTTGATAAATGAAATGATCTAATAGTTTAGAAAATAAGAAAAAGAAATAAAATGTTTTATATCTACTAAAAAGAAATTCATTATGTATTGGAAAATGACATTTTATCAATGCAAAATTAATGTTTTCTTTTCTTGACATTTGATGTAATTTGCAAAACGACAAATCATCAGTCATACTAGTTTAATTAGTTGGTTCAGTCATTTGGCTGCCTGATGATTGTTTTCATGTCTGTATTTTATGTCAGCATGTATCTAAGAAAACTCATATTTTGTGACTATTTGTCAAATCCAGTAGAAATCAAAAGTACTCTGAAAGAGTCAACTAACACAGCATTTTACAAGGGACAAATTATTATGAAAGGCTTATGTCAATAAAGAATCTATATAAAATAAATTGAGAAACAAGGGTTTTTAAAAATATTTTTCCTAGATCTCAGTGAATGATGTTAGCAAAATTATTAATGCTAAATTGAAATTTTAGTCATAAAAATGGAGATTGAGAATAATTATTCTTAAAAGTATAAAAAATAAGTATACTTTCTAAGTCAGAGTCAGGATCACAGTACCAAGAGCAGTTATTAAACCTTATTTGAGATGTTGTTTATTAAACTCCTGTAGCCGTAAATAAATATCCTTATTAAGTATTTAAAGCTTTGCAAAGCAAACAAACAAAAAGCTTCCATTTTTCCTTTTTGGAGGAACTGCAGAAGTTTCCCAAGATCATATTTCGAAGATCAATCCAAAAGATAGGAAAAGATTCACTGTGGATTCTGAATGTTATTATTCAATACCTTAAGATAGTGAACACAACTTAGTATCAAAGTTTCAAGTCTTCGTTTCTCTTAGTGTATGCTATTTTTTGTGCTATTTAGTAAGATAATTCTAATAATCATCCCACTCTTCTCAGCTTGTGCCTATTCCTTATTCAATAACCTTGCTATGTTCAACATCATTTTTCCACACACATATTACCTGCAGAGTACTTTCTGGATCGAATATATATTTATGATGTTTCAAATTAGAATATATAGCATTTTGAGAATTTATATATATGTATATGTTATTTATATAACTTTTTTATCTGAATGGGAAGTATAGAATACAAAACTCAAAGATTATAAAAGAAGAAAAGAAAACCACTTCCCTCCAAAAGACTAGGAACATCATACATATATATATATATATATATATATATATATATATATATATATATATGTTTATATAAAAATGTTTATGTACATAATGTATATATAAGGTTTCTAATACATATATATTTGATAGAATAAGGGTAAAATAAATATTTAAAAAATATGTATAAGCACAAGTGCTACCTTTTTCCTATTTATAGGTCGAAAATGATATAAAAAGAAACCTCTGCTCAAAAGCGAGTTCAAGATCAGCCTTAATTGCACAGTGAAACCCTGTCTCAAAAAGACAAAAATGAAAAAACAAAACAAAACAAAAAACGAAAAGTCCAGGATAGTACAGGACCACATGTGAAATAAAAAATAAGTGGATGAAATCACAGTCTGATTTGGGACAACTGGAGCACTAATATTTTCCCATTCAGCACATAGACTGAGAAGAGTCTTAAATGCTCAGAGGAAAAGGTCAGTGGGACATTTCAGGTTTTTTTCATGGGAAAAATATAAACTTTCAGGAAAAACTGTTGCTATAACTATATATTATTTTCACAAGTGGATTCACTGTCTTAGTTAAATACACTTGAGGAACTAGTAAAAGCAGATCATAACGACATGAGAGCTGCCCTAGGAAGACGATGCTGATGTGAAATACAACAGTAATTTAGTTCAGGATTGCTATCAGGGAATTAACCAGGAAGCAGGAATAAATAGAAGGCAACATCAAAGTGAAGCATAAGTTCAATACAGGCCTGAGATAATTCCCTTGGGATTCTGAATCTCAGCTCTTCACAGTCGCCCTTTACATTTACTAGTTAACAAGTGGAGGCCTTCCCAGGGAAAAGTGGTGACTTAATTGAGCTGATATTTTTTAGCTGACTCAGATAAACATGAGGGATTGAATAAGACCTATTGTTTCCTAAAATTTCCACTAGCTGGGACATTGAACACATGAGTTATGTGGGGAAAACATGAACAACATGTGATAGGATAACACAATCTATCTTTATTTCACATAGCTTTGGAAATTTCACCAGTAGTTATTAAAACTTTCATTGTGACTGTGTTACAGTATCACTTCCCTCTGCTGGATCTTATTTTCTTGGGTTTTGTGTGGTCATTGGTATCAAGAGCATTTTTAAATAAATGCCATGCAGGCAAATCTGCAATCATTTTAAGGATATATATATATATATATATATATATATATATATATATAATTATACAAAAAGTAAAGGCACAGTTAGAGAATAGTAAATTTATAGACATATTATAGCAAGTTAAAAATCAGCTCCTGCTGCCTGTCACATGAACACCTGCTAAATTCAGTCAGCCTTGACTCTTTGGGTCCAACTCCTTTTCTTCTGACAATGCCCTAGGCCATTTTGGCTATTACAACTTATTTCAAGGACTTTGGTTGAGAAGAAGTAATCCAGCCAAAAACATTTTTAACTTTGATTGCTCCACTTAAACTTCTTTCCCTCATTCCAAGGATACTATGGTAAAAAATTCCTTTTAAGTAAATCTACTTAGAGTTAACTTGCTCAGCAATATATGATTTAATTCATGTAACCAATCATGTAATCAGCTGCCATCTGCCTTGTACTTCCTGTTTTTAAACAGTATATAAACTGGACTCCAAGCTAGCTCCTTGATTTGTACTCTGTTATAGTCCACTAGCCCACTGACATAAAATCAATAAAGTTGCCTTCTAGAGTCTTTGTTGCAAAGAGTCTTCCATTTGGTTAGACAATGGTTTTTCTGCAACATCCTGAGTGTACTTCCTGTGAAACATAAATTTTAGTAGACACTGTCATTATCCCAACAAATCTTTCCTTTCCTAAACTTACAATTTCGTAGTCTGTAGACTGAGACTTTCTAGGTTCCAGGAGGGAAATTCATGAATGGTAGAGGTTGACCTTGGTAAGGACCAGTTGTGGTCTTGAGATGTAGGTGGATGAAAAGGACAATCATTTTTTATTTAAACATTATGCTACAAATTTCATACAGATATAGAAACTATAAAAATAATTTTAAAAACTCTACCTAATTGACTAGTGAATTGAGCCATATTATAATCCTTATTCAGCAGAAATATCAATGACTGGAAAACAATTTTTCAATTAAAATAATAATAATAAGAGAATTCAAAATATATTAGATCAGGTAAAATTGAGAAATTCCATATAAAAGTGGATCAATATAATAAGAAATTGCATATATGAGATATTCTCTAGAACTTCAGAGGTAAACCTGAAAACAAAACTCTATGACTTAAAAAAATTTCCAAGTAAATAAAGTGGAAATATAATGTCTTGTGATGAGATAGATGAACCTTGAAAGGTAGTAAACTATCCATCATTGATAATTCTTATTGCAGATCATAATTTACATGATATTTCTCTGATGTCAGAGGATCAATAAGTAAAATATCTCTGACTAACATACATAAAATGCCTTAAAGAAAAACAGAACAGAAAACGTGAAAATTCCCGTAACATGAACCTACATCAGAAGGAAGATGGTTGAAATGCATGGCAAATAAGGTGGAAAAGATATGGTTAGTGGTTTTCTTGTCTTAGATAATGGCCCTTTAAAAGATTAAGGAATATTGATCAGCCCATCTTTTTTTTTTTCCTTTTGCCTATTCTCTCTCTTTATCCAGAGGACTACATTATAAGAATTGAAATGGATAGCTCTTCAGTAGCATGTTACAAATCAAGTGCAGGACTGAAGTAGTATCAAATTACATATCCCCAAAAGTCTCCCTTCATATCATCTGAGCACATTAAGTTTAATGTGCAATGGAGTCTATCTTTTTTAAATAGAAATCAAAATCAAAAATGGTTATTAACTTGAAACTCCAGAGAAATATTGCATCTATAGGGAAATACAATGAGATCTGAGGAATTCAGCTATAATTAAAAGGCAAAACATATTTCTGGTTTGCAGTGAAGCAGATAAAAAGCATTAATGTTGACACTTTAATCCTTACAACAATAAAAAGATATACAAAGTGAAACTCAAAAATTCCTCCCGGATCTACCAGAGAATTGAGGTTGCTTGTCAACTTGATGCAATAAAAACTGGAAAAATAAGCGATTAAAGAATCACAGATCCTTGCAAACTCAAAAAGCTGAGCCTAGAGCCTCAGACAAGTAGGATTTATGCTACTTCCTAGGAGCTGAGTATGGGTTACATTAAAAGATAAAACCTCCAAGGAGTCTAATCTCAGCCATCCTCTAAAACCCCTCCTGGATTCTCAGAGTAAAAAATTGGAGAAAATATTTGTATTTCTGGCAGAGGAAGCAGAAAATGATTACTTAAAATAGGCAAGTAGTATTCTCTTTTCCTTAACAAAGAAGAAATACCAAAGAAAATTTGTTTTATTAGAGCTTTATCTACCTTGGGTAAGGAAAATATCTATTGCCATCACTTTCTAGCCTTTCTTTTCCACGTAAGTTGGTAAGTAGAAACAGTGAGGCAGAGAGCTACTCATAAAAATCACCGTGTGCAGGCACAAACTCATTAAAAGATTGAAACTTAGTTATTGGCTTGACTGTTCCACATCATTCCACCACATTAATACAGGGGCTATATCACAGTAAGGAAAATAGCTGGTTCAAGCGCTACTGAAGAAGAGAACTCTATAGAAATACTAAACAACAAAAGATACAAAAATAAGTACTCAGTATGAAAATTTGAGTCTGTAAAACAAACAGCCAGAGCAAATGCTAAACCTGTTTGTTAACTCTCAGCCTTAATCATTCAATGAGGTCAGCATTATTATCACACCAGAAGCAAACAAACACCTTATGCAACATAAAATTACAGACTAAAAACTTCCATGAGCGCAGAAGCAGAATTTCTTACCAAACATACCAGAAAAAAATTATGTACCAAGACCATGTAGGATTTATTCCAATCATGTAAGGCTTGTTCTAGTTCTATTATTTCATTTTTGTTTTCTAGCCTGTAATTTTGATTCTTTACTTTTACCCATCTATTATTCTCTTTAAGCTGAATCCTGCACTGGCTTATTTATGCATTTACTATTTATTTATTTATTTATTTATTTATTTATTTATTTATTTATTTATTGTACCAGGGATTGAACCCATGAGTAGGCACTAACATCAATGAGCTAAACCCCCATCCCCTACACTGGTTTTAAAAGGAAGTGTTTCCTAAAGATTCTTGTATTAAGGGCTTGATCCTCAGTGTAGCTATTTTCAGAGGTGGGACCTAGCAAGGTGACCGCAACACATGAGGATAATGTTCATTAATGGATTAATCCCTTAGGAGATCACAGCTAAGTGATTAAGCCTGAGGATTGTGAGGGGTTTATCCAATGCCCAATCTCTTAGTTTCTGACATTTTCCCTCACAGTGGTTCTTGGTGGCCTCGAGTTGAGCAGCTTTCCTGCATCATATCCTTCTCTGATGCTCCGGCCTTGGAGCAGCCAGTTATACACTAAAACTTTTGAAACCATGACCAGGTTTCCCAGGTATCTTCATCACAGCAATAAATGTCTGACTAACAGATAAATCTGTAAATTGATCATAGTTGTTTTAAATTCTTAAGCTGATATTTTCAAATCCTTTCCCTATCACAATATGGTTCTGAAATTTTCCTGTCTTTCTCAGTTGTGGTTTTGGTATTGTCCTAGGTCTTGTAGCTTTTTGCCGGAAAATCAACATGATGCACTGGATAAAAACACTAAAATAAATCCTCCTTTAGCATAAGGTTTTATGTTCACCTTGCTAGGAGATCAGTATACTAGGAGATGAGTAATGTTTTTTGTTTGCTGTAATGGAAGGTGTTAGAGCATAACTTTTTCTCTGATGCTCTTAAGTTGTTTTTATAGTTGTGTTCATTTTCTCTGAAGACTTCTTAAGGGAACTTCTAGAGCTAAGTCTCTTTTTTTAATTTTCAAGATTGTCATACATTGCATATTTAGCAATTTTACCAGTTATATTTTTAGTTTTTTACCTAGATGTCTGTCTCATTTTTTTAGAAGATAGTTTTTCCTCTTCAATCCATAGATGAGTTAAGAAGAGTATTTCACACTAAATTCAGATGCTTGTCATTGTTGATGTTGTGCTGGTAAGATCAAAGATTTCAGATCCTTACATGTTGGACCAGAAACTGTAAGTCTGATCATATTTTTACTGAAGTTCAAAAAAAGTCAGTGTAGTAGAGTTACAGTTGAATGATTGAGAATTTTCCATTTTAGAAAATACATTTCATTTAAAAATGATTCATGGAAAAGTAAAGAGAATCACAACACAGAAGCTCACAAATTCTTTATGCACTCTTTGGAGACATCATCCCCTACCCAAATTAAACACAACTTAAGAACAGTGACATATACAATTAAATAAAATAAATTTTTTAAATTAAAAACTAAATTCCAAAAACTTGAAAAAAATATAATTATTTTGATATCACATTTTTTATGAGAAATACCAAGTGTGGAAAGATAGTGGAGTAATAGTATAAAGGTGTTGATGGATGTAAGTTAATAAATATAATTCTAATACCAGATAGAATGTTTACATGCAGGAAAAAATAAACATATCTTCAGGCAACTGTATGTGTTTTATCATAGATGAGCCTCTTGGCAACACTTGCAGAGAAGTACTTCATTAAAGAAAGAAAAAAATTGTGAAAATGTAATAAAATGTGAGAATAGAATTTACCTAAGTAATGATAAAGCTGCTATCTAAGTATCAAAAATAAAAGTATCTAAGTATCAAAAATAAAATCTAATGTAAACCTTATGTAAGAGTGTCAGCAAAATGACAGAAAGCACAGGTTAATGACATCAAATTCTTTTTCTGTTCATGAAAAATATAAAACAATTGCTAAAAAATATATTAATGAATGTTATCTTTCTCTCTTCCTATGTCTCATAATAAGAATTTATGACTAGCAACATCACATTAAACTTTTCCATTCTTATCTTGTTCTTATTTATGGTGGCAAAAGCGTTAAGCATAAAAACACATTATGTTCTCAGAGATCACACAAAGCCAAGAAGAAGTAAGTGGGTGATTTTACAGCTGTCCAGTAATTACCTACATTTTATCATATAAACCAAACTTGTTTAATTCAAACATTTCAAAAATAATTGTTGGCTGGCAGAGATTTGTCATGATTGATAATCAACATTCAATCAACATGTAATGATTGGTCCTGGAATGAGTACCATGAAAACCAAATTTCTCACCATAACTAGATAATGTTCCACCTACAAGCTGAGTATGCTTATCTCAACAAATATTGAAGAAAAATTTGTAAATATAGTGATATGATATGTTTCAAGAAAAGTCAAATAAATTGATTGAAGGGAAAGAGGGCCATAGCTTGTAAATTTTTTGGCAAAATAATAGGCTGAAAACAGGAGAAAGGCATATTAGTTTCTGGGAAAATGTACCTGGGCTGAAACAAATATGTATAAGACCCATAATATTAATGAAATGGAAACACTGGGAAATAATTCACACAAAATGACAAAGAAAAATCTCAGCTCAGTTTCAAAGTGTTTCCATAGAGATATGATATAAGCATTTATTTATTCAAATAGATACAATGGTGTGACAGTATTACAGGAAGGATAGATGTTAAAAGGTATTGAGATCTATATTTGCAACATTCAAGTGCATTATGTATTATCTCAAGTAGGCAATCAAAGAATAAAAATACAAATTCATCACTTAAAAATACAGAGTTAGTTATTAAGCAAGGAAAGCAGTTTAACCTAAATTTATCCAGCAAATTTACACTTTCCTTTTCCCATAATAACAGCACATCATTACACAGCTAGAATCTACTCAGTGGCCTTCACTGAAGTCATGTGAGGAGCAGCACTTGCCAGGAGAATGTGAGTAGTTGTAAATGTGTCACTTTTTCATTTATTAAATCATCGAATATTTTTCCTTCATAGATTTCCTGCTTTGGCCAGACATTTCGGGGAATCATCTGGTGCTGAATGATTGTAGAGTTTTCTGGCTGTGTAGAGTTCTGAGCTTGGTTTCCCACCCCAGGCAGATATTTTTTTATTGACCCAGTTAAATAAGTGATATGAGTGTGCTTAATTTAGCTTTTATAACTTGGCCTGTTTTCAACTAAGAGTGATTAAACCCTTTACTCTGTACACTAGTTGCTTAAACTTTAAAAATGCTAAACCATGTTTGTGCTAATTCCAGAAAATATTACTCAAAACAAAGAACATAGCAAAGTGAAGAACCACTGGATGAAAATGAAAGCTTCCATTATTAAAGAATGCTCTAGGTATGGCTTGTCATCTGGAACTTGCACAGAAATAGGAAAGGGAAGGTCTCCCACGACCCGTGTCTGATTCAAGCACGGTGATGTGATGTGATGAGAGCATAAGTAACTGTGTGATCCTGCTTCCTGTTTATCCAATAAACCTGGATTATGACTTAGTCATATATCATTAGCATTTTCATCCATTGCCTCTGTCCTGAATCTAGATAGTTAGCTCTTATAACATATTTCATGCCAATGTGATGGTAACATTTCAGAAACAGTTATATAATTCTTTGAATTGTTCATCATGGATTGAAACAATAATAATTACAAAGATAATTAAAACAAATGATCCACAGGATAGTTAGGATCAACATTTTTGGTTTTGGGATCTAACTGGCATATTTGAAGAACACAGTTCTGGGTATGTCTAAGTATAATCATGAAGTTGTTGCTCTGAGGTCTGTATCTGCTCCCTCACTTCTTGCTCTCTGGCTCTGTTCTCCTTGTCTGCTTCTCTGCCATTTTGGGCCAAAGCATCTTTGGTGTCTGTCTCATCTGCTGTCATGATGTTTCTGACTTGGAGCCAGCCCACTATGGACTGAATCCCCAGAATGCATTTAAGTTGTGAGTGTTGAGTATTGTGTTCCTGTAACATGAAAGCTAATTCATTCAGTAAAAAGGATGGAAATTACAAATGCTTTTGCTTATTGAAAATTTAAATTATTACAAAATAGTTTCATTAAACTTTAAAAGACATCTTTTAATCACAGGTATAAAACAATTAAAAGTGAGGAACACTATACATTATCCCATGTACATCTTGAACTGAACATTTCTTTATTCATCAAATAAAAATATCTAAAAAAATATAATTAAAAATAATTTATCCAGTGAGTGTTAAATTTTTAGGTTTGATTAATAGACAGGAGAGGTGTTAAATAAACACTGTTTTCACTTGCTTCTTCCAGGTGCTTGTAATAAAGAGAAATGTCAGCCAAATTTTATTTTAGTTTTTTAAAAATGTTAAGGCAATGCTCAAGTTTGTTTGAATTTTATGACAAAAAGAGATTTGATAATAAGTCAAGAATCTGTAAAATATATATTTTAATGCAAAAGGAAAAGTTATTTGATTTGTTTACTTCTAAATCTCTATCATTGTCAAGATGCATTAAAGAACTTATTTATAATTATGTAATATGGAGCAAAATATGTTCATATTTTAACCTAGTTTATATTATTCTATTGACCATATAACTTGCGATATATTATAAAAATGTTTCAAGAAATATATAATAAAAATAAAATAAAGATTAATTGAATGAACACAGCATTTTAAGACTGACATCTCCTGGTAGATAAAAATATTGTTATATCCCTTATACATATTAGGAAACTGTTGTCCCAGAGAATGTCTAAGACTTCACATAAGTGAAAAAGCTGTGACTCAACCTGAAGTCAGTAATGATAAACTATCAACAGTAATGATCCTGCCTTTAAAAAAGGTGGTATAGGATTATTGGTTAATTTGATAATGCATTTAAATTGTGGGCACAATTGCTCAAGGACTATTAGATCACATACCCATCTTGTTCTCACCCATTATATTCATGCACATCATTTTTGTTTTAATGATATTCTTATTGAAATATCATTAGCCTCAACCTTGATAATTTCTCCATAGAAAATACTCATGAGTAACACCATATGACCTATCTGACTATTTACCACTTGATCATGCTCTTTTGTCTGTGCATTATCACAGGTCATTTATAGGAAAGAGTCAATTAGACATTTGCCAAAGTTAAACTCAGAGTAGGGAGTAAGGACTGGAAGAGGAAAGCAAAACAATGAGCTACTCAAGAGATAAATGATAAGGCCCATAGAGGACTGTTTATAAAAATAAAGCAAAGTGAGGAGGTTAGGACATAGGCAGATGATCTCCAGCATGATCGCAAGGTTCTGGCTTAGCGATATGGGTTATTAGAACAAATTATTGAGGATGAAGAGCTCAACTGTAGATGCGTGTACTGTGTTGCTCTTATCATGTATATATTTAAATTTTAAAAATTGGCAGGTACAGACCTGAATTTTTGGAAATTTTAGAAGGGAATTGCAGTTTTAAGGTAATTTAACATGAATTTACACTTTAGTTGGACTAAGGCTTACCACTCAGTATCTCCAGGGTGCCAGAGAGACTTTCTCACATATATTTAAGGACAAAGAGCAATGCTGATTTATGTGGTTAGAGCAGATGAGCAGAGAGCTCTGGATTCAAGATTTATGACTGCTGCATAGTAGGCGTCTTAGTTACTTACTTCTTGCTCATGTCACTGGAATGAAATACCTGTGAAAAGTTAAAGGAAAGGAGGTTTATTTTCACACTTGGTAGGGGAGTCAGGACATAGTTGGCTGACTCCAAGGTAAGTTGGCATGGCAGAGGAGAATTCATCTTATGGCAGGGGGAGAGAGGAAGAGAGAGGAAGATCAAAGGAGGGGAAGGGAGATAGAATCTCTCAGGCCACACCCTCAGTGAATCACTTACTTCAACCAGGCCTTATCTCCCAGCATCACACTCAGCTGTAAACTCATCAGTAGACCAATCCACTGATGGTTATCACACCCACACAACCCAGTCACCTCCCCAAATCCCCAAGTAGGATTTTGGGGGGACATCTAGATATAACCCATAATAGTAGGATTATGACACATGTCACAGTTAAAATTATAAAGAGAAACAAACAAATCAACAAAAGGTAGGAAGAACCATACGTGGAACAGCTCTAGATTTATGGAGACAGACAGAGGATGCAGATTTTTAAAGAACACATACATTATGGCTTGGTGTAAGAGACCTACTACATAGTTATAAAACTTTGGAAATTTTATTACTTTTCACCTGCATTGCACTACAATAGGCTGACCTTTTACCTCCATAATTAGCAGTAAAACTATTAAAAATAATTGCAGGAAGATATAAATGCTTCATTAAGGGAATAAGAAAAGTGTGTTTAAAGAGATTGTCTCCAAATGTAATTTGGAGACAAGAACTTACACAATAAAATAAATGCAAAAAAATTGGTATTTTAAAAGTTATTTTCTTTGTGTTACTTTATACGTTAGGATGAACTGAGAGTCAGAATGTACAAGATGAATGAATACGTTCCACTTGCCAGTTTCTGTTTTCATGCCCATTTTTCCTCGATGTGAGATTATTTTTATTCTTGTAATACAGAACGTATCATGTGTGAATTCCAAGCTGATGGCTATGTACTCACCTTTCATAAAGGTCTCTATATGGCAATAGAAAATATTTCTTTTGGCCTCAGGGTTTTCTAAGTGTTATGAAAACTTTAAAAAACTGGTTTTCCTGCAAGTCTAGGTTTGTTGCTGTGTATGTATGTGTGTGTCTGTGTGTATCTCTGTGTGTTTTATTAATTCATGCAGCAAGTTGGTATCTTAATAGAATTTTTAAATATCTGTATAGTTTTTTTAAAGTTTTCTTGCCTTGATGTAGAGAAAGGATAAAGGGAAGCATAGAAACAAACAAAATAGGCAATACTTTTCTTTCTATTTCAAATTTATACAAATAGCTTCTACTTACAACCCATGTCTATGCTTACATGCTGTGAGGAACTGATATATTAGCATTTTAATACATGTATAATAAATTACCAAAACTTACAGATTAAAATAACACACATTTATTATTTCACATTCTTAAGGGTCAAATTTGGACATAGCCTACCAGACTGCTGTGCTGAGGTTATAAGAGGTTGTAATCAAGGTGTCAGTTGTACTTCATTCTGAGCTGGAGGCTAAAAGAATCCTCTTGAAGCTTATTTGGAAGCTTGTCTGCCTTTGTTTCTTACAGCTCTGTGTTAGCTATTGACAAGAGTCTGTCCTTGGGTATAGAAGGCCACTGGCAGTTCCCAGAGGCTACGTACACCTCCTGACCCTGTGCATTTTCCAACATGGTAGGTTATGCTATCGAGATTTTCTGCCTTAAGCTGGATATCAGGCCATGCTTTAAAGGATTTTACCTGATCAAATCAATCCCACAGAGAATCATCTCTCTTTCGATTAACTCCAATGTGTGTAGCAAGTTTCTGACTCTGGCTATATGGAGCTGAAATAAATCAACTTAAAGGTCAAAGAGGTTTCTGTTCATGCATGACTTCAGAGGTTTCAATCCATGATTGCTTGATCCAGTTGCTTTGAGCAATCTGTAGTGGCAGAGTATGTCATGGTGGCAACCTGTGGAAGATGAGGTCTGCTTACCTCATGGGAACTGAGAAGGGAAACAAAATAAGAAGTTGCCACAGTATCTGCATTGCCTTTAAGGACATTTTCCTAACACCTTAATTTCCTCTAACTAGGCTCCATCTTTTAAAGGTTTCAGCACTTCCAGTAGTGCCATACACTGGGGACCAAACCTTTAACATCTGAGCCTTTTAGAGTTACTCCAAGTCCAACTTTTAGCATTCAGATCTACTAATTTGGGAACCTAATTATATATGAAACATTCTTTCACCTTTGTTGAGTCCTTATCTGTCTTACTCCAGGGTAATATGTAAAGCTATCTGTTGCTCTATACCTTGAATTAATCACCCATATTTAAAATCTGTATAAGCATTCATGTATGTGTAGGTAGGATAGGCAAATTATGTTTTAGAGAACTATTAAACTGATTCTTATGTACATCTAACATGGATTCAGATAGTAACCTTAAATACAGTATTAGTCAAACTGAATTTTTATTTGGTCCATAAAATAATCCCTTTACTGGATACTTTTTGTTGTTAATGGTACTAAAATCCACAAATATATGGAGAACTGCTATATATTAAACATCAAACATCACAGTTACAGCCTCAACATTATTCCAAGTAAGTTGTTCTTACATATTAAGATGTCAGGATGTGTTAAAATCGAGATGCTGTACCTTATACCAAGAGTTTCTCATCTAGTATGTCTGGAGATATTAAAACCAAGAATTTCTCTTCCCATCATATTCCCAAAGAAAACTAACAGTGCTTGGCCTGAAATCAACAATGCAAATTCCTCCGCGTTGACCTGCTCCAAAAGGTTGTTTCAAATAAAATCTCTACTGATGGGGAACACTCGCTCAAAATGAGGTGATTTGTAAGTTCTCAGCAGTTAGGAAAAGTATATTTTCATAGTAGCATAAAAGAATTAAGAGAATCAAAGAGCCCCTCTCTTGCAGAACCTATGTATGTATTAGAGGTGAAGAGACATCCTTGATATTTAATCACAATACAGGCTAGCACACAGGGAAACAGCTGGCTAAAGTATCCAGTTATAATTAGATAATGATCATTGCTAACATAATTATCATAATAACTTCCCATGTCCACATTACACACTTCCTAATTTCCATCATATTATACATTCTCTTTGCTTATAAAGGAGAGAATATACTCTTTCATTAATAAGTGTACCTAGTCTTCCCTACTTCTGAAAGTTCTTTTAAAAATAAAGTCAGATCATGTAATCCCTTTGCAAAAATCACCAGCAGCAAGCCCCACAAAACTCTGAGTATAAATCAAAGATGTTTTCCAATGACCCACAAAGTCCTATATTATTTCTTTTCTGTTACACATTTCTCTTCAGTTCCATTTTTTACACTCTCTCCCCTGTGCTACTCTGTCTGTACATGTTCTTGCCTTAGGATATTTGTCTGGGCTGCTTTCTCTACCTGAGAAACTCATACACCTGTATTTTAACTTTGACTGACTCTGGAGACTATCATAATAATCCAGCCCTTTGTATTCTTTTCATTATCTGGAACTAACCTTGCTCTATTACTAAGCAGAAGGGTGTCTGATGAGAGGACAGTCTACATGTCCCTCCTGCCCACTGTCCCGTCAGGCTTTCCTCTGACAATTACCAGCCCATACCATGTAGGCTGACAATGAACATGGGTGTGCCTGAGCCAGTCCAGAAACAGGGCACTCTTTGTTGGAGCCAGGTGAATAAGACAGAGAGTGTCAAATTTTCTTGAATAATAATGAACAAAAATTAATGCAGGATTTATTAGAAAGTTCTGTGTGATAGTAAATTATAGAGATATTGATGAGTATGTGTTAGGTTTGAGTTTATGATGTAAAATTTATGTCATAACTTCAACAAGACAGAAATATCGATGATGTTGGCAGAACTCAGGCGAGTCTGAAAACAGAAAAAGGCTAAGGTAAGCTTTTATGGAAAATCCAAGGATACCCATAGCACTCGCCTCATGAAAATTACTTCATTCATTACACAGCTATAGGAATTTGTTTCATCCACCCTTCTTGCAGTGGTCAGCTTTCAGGTGCTATGGTGAGTGGCTGAGCAAAGTCCATGCAGCAGGTGTCTGGCCTGATAACTACAGCAAAACTCTGAGACTGCATTTGACTCCATTGCAAGTTTCCCACTTTTTTCACTGTATGTAAATAAAGACACAAACTGCTCTTCTCCATCAGAGGTCAGGCCCCACCCACTTCCAGCATTCCTTTTTCTATGTGCCTAGTTTTTTCTTAATCTGTCAGTCCCTCTCAGGGTGCCACTGGCTACACAGATCAAGGCAGTTGGTGGGACAAAATACCTGATACTCTAAAAGGAGAAAGAGTTTATTCTGGTTTAGAGTGTTAGAACTTTCCCTTCAACTTGCCAGCTCCAAGGCAGGAACTTCAAAGCAGAAGGATGGGGTGGTGCAAGCTGCTGACTTCATGGTGGCTGGGAAGAAGAAGCCAGAAGAGAGCTAGAGAGAGGTATATTCTCCAAAGCCTCGGCTCTAATGACCCGCCTCCAATTGGCCTCACTTCATAACAGCACACTCAGCCCTGACTATCAGTTGACTAAACAATGATGCAACAACTTTTTGAGGAATTTCTTAATGTGGTGCATTTGAAAATTAAGATTGACAGGTACATTTCTCCATCTTTCTATCCCATACCCAGAAAAGAATTCCTTAACCACTAGTTAGTATTCTGTTAGCTGTATCTTTTTTCTGGAAATTCTATGGTGAATAATTACCAGGAAAGAATCATCTCATGGATTCCTTTTCTTTTTTCTTTTGGTAGAAATTGAAACACTGAGCTACACCCCAGCTATGTGTGTATGTATGTATGAAGTATGTATTTAAATTTTGAAATGATTTTTGCTAAATTGTCCCGTTGCCTAGCTTGGCTTCAACTTGCAATTCTCCTGCCTCAGGCTCCCTAGTAACTGGGATTATAGTTGTATACTTCTATGCCAGGCCTATGGATTCTTTAACCAACTGTTTCCCTGTCAGTGTTGTAATCTAACTCTTAGCACTGCCATTCTGTTCTGTATGCGCCACACCCTTTGACCTTTAAAAAAAGGAGAAAACAGGATGTTCCGTTTCCTCAGGAATGCACAGGTGTGGGCCCCCCACACCTTTGTGGTTTTTCCCCTTTATAAACCACCCCCAAATCTTAGCCCAGTTGCACAGCAGTGTAAATTCCACCTTCACTCTGTGTGGCTGGATACCAGCCTAAAAATAAAGCGCTCTCTTTTTTTCCCTCCAAGACGTCTTGGCCTTTTTATTCTTTTTGCCTTTTTACAATTTTCATTTTATTTTGGGATGCAGCCTTTTGGGGTACAACATTTGGGGGCTCTCTGGGATTAACCCTAAGGACCCCCAAAAGGGCCCCCCCCTTTTTCTTTTCTCAAGTCATTTCACTGGGTCGGTACTCTGTAAGTATCTTTTTTATGTATGCTTTTCCTTGGTTCATTTGTATTTTGGGGTGAATTTGCATTTGGTAGAGGAGCCTGAGTGCTCTTTCTGCATCAAAGCGGGACGCCCTCCAGGTCTGGGGGCATTTTGCCCTTTGGTACGGTCGGGTATTTACCCGTTTGTAATTTGTACAGTCGGTATTGGTATTTACCCAGTAGTAGTTTGTGAACTAGGAACTGCTTTTTGCTTGACTGCATTCCAGATCTAATGCTGCTAGGGGATTTCACTGGCATTTCCTTCTAGGATGCTCGAGAGTGGACGGTAGAGGGTGTGTGTGCATTGTTGGTGTTTTTGTGTCTTCTGTGTTATTGTGTGTGTGTTTAACCGACCATTTTCTTTCTAGTCACCATGGGACAAGGATCTTTCATCTGTGCCTTTAACTTCTCTAACTCTAGTTCTTAATCATTTTAAGGAATTTAAGCAAAGAGCCCATGGATACGGAAAACCTGTTCATCCTGGGAGACTTCGCATGCTCGCTTCTTTGGAGTGGCCTCGAGGAGTCCCTGAATGGCCATCTGTCAGTAGCTTTGACATGGCTATCGCAGAGGCAGTCTGGAGATATGTCCTCAGCCCTCCGACTCATCCTGACCAAATTGTATATATACAGATTTGGATTGATCTTATTTTTGATTCTCCTCCCTGGTTAAGAAAGTTTCTTAAGGTTTCCAGGCAGCAGCCCAGTAACCCTCTGTTGCTGGCACTGCTAAGAGAAAAACTGAAGCCTAAACCACCTGCCCCACCGGTCCTACTGGAGGGAGATGTGGAGGAGCTGCTACCGCCCCCTTACCTCCTGCTGGCTCCACCCGTGGCACCACCAGCACCACCGGAAGAAGAAGAACCTCCTCATCGTCTGCCGAGCCCTATCCTGACCAGGAGCCAACCACGCCTGGAGTCATCAGATTCCTCCTCCACTGCCCCCCACTCCTGAACTTTGTCCCTTGTGGGAGATGCCCAATTCTATAAATCCTGAAGCCCCCATTTTTGTTTATGTTCCTTTCTCTACTTCCGATCTATATAATTGGAAAGGGCAAAACCCACCCTTCTCCAAAGACCCCCAAGGTATCATTACTTTGATAGAATCCATTTTCTCCACCCATTGTCCCACTTGGGATGATTGTCAGCAGATACTGCAGGTGTTATTCACTGCCAAGGAGAGAGAGCGCATTCAGGCATTGGGACGAAGGGCACTGCTGGATCCAGATGGAAATTCGTCCTCAGACCCAGATCGCCCAAACCAGAATTTCCCTTTATCTCAACCTGACTGGAACCCCAACACCACGGAAGGTAGGGAGGCTCTAGCCCAGTATCGCCAGTTATTCCTTAGAGCCCTCAGAGGCACCGCCAAGAGACCCACAGACAAATCTGTCCAAAGTTTCAGAGGTAAGACAATTGGCTACTAAATCTCCATTGGGTTATCTAGAGCGGTTATTAGAGGCCTATTGTCCTTATACACCCATAGACCCAGTTGCACCTGAGAACACAAGGGCATTAATGTCGCCTTTGTTACTTAATTGGCCCCAGATGTTAAAAAAAGTCACAGAAGCTTGAGGGATTTGAAGGTTGCCCCTTAGTCAGCTTGTAGAAATTGCTCATAAAGTATTTGATAATTGGGAGAGCTGGCAGGAAATCAATGGTAAAAAGGTAACCAAGGTGCTGAAAATCTTAAGTACAAGAGTTATGCCTCCAGATAGCAAAGACAAGGATTACAAGAGGCAAGGAGTGCCCTCCAGAGAAATGGGACATTGGCATAGAAATTGCCCCAGACTAAAAGCAAAAAGAGAAAAAATGCAAAGATTCTATTATCCCAAGATTGAGAGGGTCAGGGCTCTGCTGCCCACCCCTCCTTGAACCCAGGCTAACCTTACAGGTGGGGGGCCAACCCATTGATTTTCTGGTAGACTTGGGAGTGGCTCATTCTGTTTTGACATAGCCATTAGGGACTCTGACAAAAAAGAAACGGAAAGTATTAGGAGCCACTGGTACTGAAAAGGTCTATCCAAAACTGCAGACCTGGGCAGAAGACTATCTCTCATAAGTTTCTCTGGGTGCTGGAGTGTCTGGATCCCCTTTTAGGGAAGGACCTTTTACACAAACTAAAGGTCCAACTCAGTTTTGAAGCAGTGGCTTCAACTGTGACGCTAGGCTCTGAAGCAACTGCACTGGTTTTGCCTGATTTACACAAGCCCTTCTATGTTGATAAAAAAAGGGAACATAGCTAAAGGAGTATGAATTCAAAGCTTGGGACCTTGGCAATGTCCAGTGGCCTATGTATCTAAGAGACTTGCTAATGTGGCTACTGGTTGGCCTCCCTGTCTGTGAATAGTAGCTGCAGTGGCCTTATTGGTAAAGGAAGCCCAAAAGTTGGCTTTTGGACAGAAGCTTATTGTTGTTTTCTCCCACTCCCTGGAAACTCTAATCAAGGCCCCGCCAAGCCAATGGCTGTCCAATGCCAGGATTATGCATTATCAGGCCCTACTTCTAGACCCTGCCTCCATTGGTTACAAGACAACCGCAGCGTTGAATCCTGCTACATTGCTGCCTGATGGTGATACTTCCCCGTCTCTCCACGACTGTTCTGAGGTAATTGTTCACCTCCAAAGTCTCTGACAAGATTTGACTGATGAGCCCTTGCCTGAGGCCACCTCGTACTTCTCTGACAGGAACAACTATATCCATAAAGGTAAGAGGGTCGTGGGTGCAGCGGTTACTACTGACTCCCAAGTTTTGTGGGAGCAAGCCCTGGAGCCAGGTACATCTGCTCAAAAGGCTGAGCTTATTGCTCTCACTAAGGTTCCCAAACTGGCAGAAGGGAAGTGAGTCAATATCTATACTGACAGCAGATATGCATTTACAATGGCCCATGTCCATAGAACCATTTATCAAAAACAGGGCCTGTTGACCTCTGGGGGACAAAAGATCAAAAGTGCCCCCCAGATACTTGATCTACTGGCCACCATCTGGATGCCAGAAAAGGTTGCAATTATACATTTTAGGGCCCATGATCCTGTTATGAGGGGAAACAACTTGGCAGATGCCAAAGCCCGAAAGGCAGCTACAAAATCAGTGGGGACTGAGATGGCCCCGATATTATTGTTGATTCCTCCCACGTTGTCAGAACCTGTGTATACTCAAAAGGACCTCCATCTAACAACCCAGCTCCAAGCCAAGCCTAATATCCCTGGAGGCTTGTATCAGCTGCCCAACAAGCAAGTCAGTCCTATTGCCAGAGGGACTGGGGAGGGAACTTATTCAGCAGACTCATAGGTCAGCTCATTTGAGAGGATCAAAACTGGCTGATCTCTTTCAAAATGATATTTTATTCCTCAATTTTCCAAGCTTGCCCAGTCTGCAAGCCTCAGATGGTCACAATGTCAACTTGTAAATCCAAAGCAACAACTGCCAATTGAGACAAGTGTTTTCGAGGAACCGTGCTAAGAAAACATTGGAAAATAGACTTTACTGAAATGGGAAAGCCAGGGCTACAAGGACATAAATATCTGTTGGTAATGGTAGACACTTTCATTGGCTGGTAGAAGCATACCTTGCCAAGTCAGAGTCAGCTCTCATAGTAGTAAAAAACTCTTAGAGTATACCCGGATTTGGCTTGCCTTTATCTGTGGGGTCCGATAATGGCCCAGCTTTCATAGCCCAAGTGATCCAAAAATTAACTCAGGCTTTACAGATTGATTGGAAACTTCATTGCATATACCAGCCTTAGAGCTCAAGACAAGTAAAAAAGATAAATAGGACTTTAAAAATGGTGATAACTAAAATGGCCTTAAAAACTGGCAAAAACTGGGTGATTCTCCTTCCTTTTGCCCTCTTGTGTGCACGCTGTACTCCCTATGTTGCTGGAATTTCCCCTTTTGAAACACTATATGGGAGACCACCACCCCTCATCCCTAAGATATCCGAGAAAAAGCTTGCTGATCTTGCTAACCAGGACCTTAAGTCCCTCCAGGCAATTCAGCTGATCCTGACTTCAACTCACCACTCATTCAGACCACAGCACCCAGCACTTGAGGCCTCTTCAAGGGACCTTGATTGCAGTCTGGCTTCTGAAGATCTGGGGTTGTTTTTCCTTTCTTTTTAAATTTTATTTTATTTTTAATGGCAGCTAAAAGTATTCAGATTACAGTTAAATTGTGGCCTTTTAAAAAAGATATGTTCTTGAATTATTTAGAACATACAAGCCTTATATTTTTAGTCAGATGAAATATGTATGAAATCAATGAGTTTTTCTGATTATAGATTCATCATGACTTTTCAGTACAATCAATTGTGATATATGCTAAAATTCAGAATTTTCCAAATACTGAAATTCTACCAGCATTCTTTGTTAAGCCATGCGGGCAAAATTTAAAATTTTTATATTGTCACCTAAAATTTGCATAAAATATGTTTGAAATATTTCAAATTTACAGTGAAGTGTAGCATTTTAAGATGATAAAAACACATGGAATGATTCAATATTTTAGACTACTAAAGAATCATTTCAAGGATTTTATTAAAAGTTTTAATGTCTGAAAAGCAAGAGGAAGAAAATTGACTGGTAATAAGTAAAAAAGGGGGACATAAAAAGTGGTTTTGTCTTCAAGTAAAATGTCTGGCTGTGCCAGAATGTGAAAGAAGATAGGAAAAGCTCAACTTAAAGGTGTGTAGTAAGTTGTAAAAAGATTGAAGAGATGTGAATATTATTTGCCTTGGTTTATAGTACCTTCCAGTAACAGGTTTGGAAAGAAATAAATCTGTTCAAAATTTGACAGTATTAGATAAGTTTCGGTAGATTTATTCATAAGACTGGTGATACTCTCAGTATTGTTCATACTCACCTGAGAAGGAATTCTGTTATGTTTGGAAATGTGTTACTTGGAATTGAGATGGCTAGATCAATAGGATTAAGTATATCTAGTTTCATAGTAGGAGACAAAAACTACAGACACCTCACTACACTCATTAACCAAGACCTAGCTAGCCTTGGCAACTCTGTATCTAAATTAAAAGATTCTCTAAGCTCCTTAGCTGAAATGGTTTTACAAAACCTCTGAGGCTTGGACCTTCTTTTTCTAAAAGAGGTAGGTCTCTGTTTGGCCTTAGGAGAAACCTGTTGCTTATATACAAACCACTCTGGAGTTATTAGACAGAATGTGGCTGCCCTTAAGAAACACCTACAGGAAAGGGAACAAGCTCAACTGGCAGAACAAAATTGGTTTTAACATTGGTTCTCATTCTCCCCTTGGTTGTCCACCCTCATATCAGCAGCCATAGGACCCCTAATAGTACTTTTAGTCAGTGTAACTATAGGTCCCTGTATCATAAATAAACTGGGATCTTATATAAAAGGCCAAATACAGGCTGTCAAGTTGATGATCTTAGCTACCCAGGGTTATGAGCTAGTACCAATGGATTCAACTATGAGCCAATGATTTGGCTCACTGACAAAAATCAGTGGGGAATGATGTAATATAACTCAAGCTCTGCCGCCATTCTGTTCTATATGCACCACACCCTTTGACCTTTAAAAAAAAAACAGGATGTCCTGTCTCCTCAGGAATGCACAGGTGTGGGCCCCCACATCTTTGTGGTTTTTCCCCTTTATAAACCACCCCCAAATCTTAGCCCAGTTGCACAGCAGTGTAAATTCCACCCTCACTCTGCCTGGCTGGATAACAGCCTAAATAATAAAACACTCTCTTCTTTTCCTTCCAAGACGTCTTGGCCTTTTAATTCTTTTTGCCTTTTTACAATTTTCATTTTATTTTGAGGTTCAGCCTTTTGGGGTACAACAGTTGGGTGGCCTGTACTGTCATTAAGTTTTTTGGGTATCTTTTCACCTCTAATATTTAGGTTTTTAAGAGAGGTTCTCTTTGGTTCTCCTAATTCTTTTATGCTACTATGAAGACATACTTCTAACTGCTGAGAACTCATAAACTGACCTTATGTTGAGTAAGTGTTCCCCATTAGCAGGGATATTTTATTTAAAGTCATCTTTTGAAGCAAGGTAATGCAAAGGAATTTGCATAGCTGGTTTCAGGACAAGCACCATCATCTTTCTTTGGGTTAGGGTCAGCAATTTTTGGCCTTGCTCCAGATACAGTAGATCAGAAACTCTTGGTATAAGACTTAGCATCTCAATTTTAAAACCTAATATTTAAGAACAAATTACTTGGAACCAGGTTAAGGGTATATGCGAAACCCTTTGATTCAGAATTTTATGGAAATTGATTGTGATGAATTTTGTAGAGGAGTTACAGCATCTTGCTTAACTTTAAAATGATCTTACTGAACCTAAAGAGGACTGAATATGCTCATAAGTGAAAGAGCACATTCTGTTCCTTTTTGAGCAAAGGGAATATACAATATGATGGAATTTAGGCATGTAATGTAGACATGGGAAGTGATTATGATGGTTTTGTTAGCTGTGATCATTAGCTAATTAAAACTGATGCTTTCTTTTCTGTTATTAATATTTAGCTGCTTGATAGAGTTCAATTTTTAGGTCAGAACCACCCCTCCATGCTAGACATAATTGCAACACAGTGCCAAACTGTGAAGTTACTTCTTCCTCCCTCTCCTCCTCCCCTTTCCTTCTCCCTCCCTCTCCCTTCCTCCTTCTCTCTCCTTCCCAAATCAATTTATGTATTATGTGCATGTTCAACACCTTTAAATTCAATTGCTTTCTTATTCTTCAGATTCTCCCAGTTACAGACTGGTACATTCAGTCCTCTGTTGTTTTTTCTTCTTTTACTGTCTTGCTTAAATCCTACCGATTTCATAACACTGATGAGAATACTCCTTTCTGTGCAAAGTTTAAAAACTTCTGGAATCAGGTTCAGATACCACTGCCTTTGTACATGTTATGTGCTTTATAAACCCACAGTCTAACTTTTATCACATTTAATTTTATTTGTTTGGCACAACAATGAATTCCTTCAGAGCAGGGATAATGTCTTATTCAAATTTCATAAACCTCCTAAGGCTATAAGACATGGAACATCACAGTGTGGCATGCATACATATTTGTTGAACAGCAGAAGAATGAAGTATATGCTTTTTAAATTCCTCCTGTTTTATTCAATAGCTTGTTATTAGGTACCTTATACTGTTGCAGCCTTTTATCTCTCACTGAAGTGAACTTATGAGTCACTGTGCATTAGTAAGTTCAGAGACATTTCTTGTGAATTTTCAAGTGTCCCTTCTCAATATCTGCCCTCTGTACTTTAAATATTGCTTGATTTCCTTATTTAAAAAGACCAATGACCTCATTAGTATTTCTACTTTCTAAAAACATTTAGTTCAATGTTCCATAAAAAATGATTATAAAATATAGAATAAAACACAACTTAGTTATTCTTGATTTTTTGGGGGGACTTTTTGAGACAGGGTCTTACTATGCAGCTCAGGCTGACCTTGAGCTCACTTTGTAGCCCAGGCTGGTCTCGAACTTGCAATGATCCTCCTATCTCAGCCTCCAGAGTGCCAATATTACAGGTGTGCACCACCATGCCTGGCTATTCTCATTTTTTTAAAATAGAAAACTGATACTTGCTTGTAAAACCAGAGGGATAAAAGAGAGGGATAAAACCAGAGGGATAAAACCAGAGGGATAAAAGAGAGCAAACTTAAAACAATACATTAAATCCTGAAGAATGACCAAAAACATACATACTTGGCAATCCATCAACTCTGACAATATAGTGCATTGGTACCATAGAGAGACTTAAGAAAAGTCAGTTAAAGTCTATGAATGATCAAGATTTTCAACAAATATGTCAAAATATCTTGATTAATGCAGGAAAAAATTATATATCAGAAAGTTCATCAGCAAATTATAACTTCATTATTTACACCAGGAAGTTTTTATTAATTTTGTAATTTCTTTTTGATACTGTACCTAAAAGAATCTAAACCTTATATTAAGAATTGGGAATAACTATTTTGTCATGTTATAATAAGTAATTTGTCACAGAATACAATATTTGAATATTAATCATTAATTACCATACATTAAACTTCAGAAGAGTCCACTTTTCAGATAAATACCAACTAACTATTGCTGGCTTCGCTTACCCTTACTGATGTTTCTGCTTTTTCCATGAAGTATACACATCAGTTAAACAATGTTTGTCCTCAGAAAATGTGAAAAAGCAACATTTTTTTTCTTTTTTCCAACTTTCTTCTTTTGTGAAATCTTAACTCTGCAAATTACTTTGACTTTTTTTTTCTGGAAGTAAAAATACGCTTTTCATTTAAATAAGGAAGAGAGGAGCTCAGTAAAAAAAGAACATGCAGTGAAGCAGCCAAGTTGTAATGAGTATTTGTAAACATTTTTGGTTTTGTTATGGTAACTAGATGAAGTGGCGGATTAGGAATATTAAGCTGCTTCTTCTGCTGTGGTCAAGACAGAAACATATTTCATTAAAGTTAAGCACCAAGAAATTTTACAAGCTTAGTCTGTTAAGGTGCATAGTTTACATTTTGTTTAATATTCTTTGTGCCTTTGACATGTTTTTCTTTGTTACTCTATTTTTCTTAAAAAACAAAATTGTTGATTCAGCTGTTACCTTTTTAAAACACAGACTACTGGAAGTTTTTCCTTTTTTAGTTTCATTCTCTGAAAAATTATTCAACCTAGGACTCATGCCACTGCTTCCTATTTCTCTCTGTGTTTCACACATCATAGCAATATTAATTCAGGAAAATAACAAAACTTGGTTAGAGTATAAAATCCTAAAATTGGGAAATACTGATGGTTCATACAATTTTTTATCTGGTTGATTGGACTTCTAGGGTAAGAATTTATATAACATATTGATCATGTCCTTCAATATTGCCTATCACTGTGAGCTTTTGCTTTTTTGGGTGGGGATGGGGCTTACGAATTGATCTATATTCTCAGCACCTTTTTAATAATTTTTTTAAACAAGATCTCAATAAATCACTAACTTACCTAGACAGTTCTCAAAAATATAATCCTCTTGCCTCAAACTTGCAGAATGCTGAGATTACAGGCTTGTAGTACCTGATTTATTTTTGTTATCACATAAATTAATTGCATATTAAACAAAAGTGCCAAAGTCTGAAAAATTCCAGAAAGAAAGAGTAATGCCTAACATATTTTTTAGAAAGACCGACTTTGCACCATAAACTTGCTTTGAAGGAAAGAACTCCACTAATAAAATATTACTGAAAAATCATAATTTCCTTTGCCTGCTGCTACATAACAAACTCTTCCAAAACTTAGTACTTTAAAATAATGGCAATTGTTTTCACACACTTGTGAGTCATGAATTTGGGTGGAGTTTGAATGGACAGCTCTGTGGCCTACAGCATTGGCAAAGAAGATCTTAGGCTATTCACCAGAAGCTAAACTGATGCGAATTGTCCATGGGGCTTCCCTTACCTATGCAGGAAGTGATATCTGCTAAGATGGGTTCCACTGCTCTTCCCTGTTGTAACCTAACTCAAGTGCTGCAGCCATTCTGTTCTGTATGCGCCATGCCCTTTGACCTTTAAAAAAGAAAACAGGATGTCCTGTCTCCTCAGGAATGCACAGGTGTGATGCCCCCCACATCTTTGTGGTTTTTTTCCCCTTTATAAACCACTCCCAAGTCTTAGCCTAGTTGCACAGCAGTGTAAATTCCACCCTCACTCTGTGTTGCTGGATATCAGCCTAAATAAATAAGCACTCTCTTCTTTTCCCTCCAAGATGTCTTGGCCTTTTTATTCTTTTTGCCTTTTTATGATTTTCATTTTATTTTGGGGTGCAGCCTTTTGGGGTACAACATCCCCCACTTTGTTGCTCTCAGCATTTCATTACTTCTATAAACCTCTTTCCAACAAGGTAGACAGACTCCTCACATGAAGGCTTGGATCTCCAAAAGAAAGGAAGCAACAAAGGCCTGGAAAATCAGTCCCCTGACTAGCACAGCCTAATTTTCTCTGTTAGTGCTATTCCCAGGCCAAACACACCTCTCAATGGACAATCAAGGTATTTCCAGGCAGTTTCAATCTCCCACAGATGCACAGATGTTCATATCACATGCTTAACTTCCCCTCTGCATTTTATTGAAAGGAGAAAGTATCAGATTAAGTATGTTTTCATTTAGCTTGTGTATGAGATATAAACATTTCACATTTATTAGTTTTTTTCTTGAGTTTCTGAATAGTTTTGATGAAAACAAGTTCTCCCTGCTTCACAAATCTTAAAACAAAATTATTTAAAATATGAATTTTCATTACTCTTTCTAGTTCTATATCTCAGTCAAAAATCTCAGAAGTAAAATTTTTAAGAGCTATATATACAAACACACGCACACAAAAAAAAAATTCCTGGGAAGATAGAGGAAAGCAAAATGCAAGAAAGAAATGAATACAATTCAGATGTCAAGTCATGTTTCATGTGTACATGGATGTTTGTGCCTGCACCTTCATTTATGTCTGGGTGGCAAACAAATAGTCAGCTTTGAAGAAGAATAAATAAACAAAAATAATAGAGATACAGGGAAAAAGTTCAATGCATGAAAAAAAACGAATGAAAGCACAATTCTATGTACTGATTTTGAGGATTTTCTCTTTTTCTCTATGTGGTTTGTTGGCAACCTACCAGGAATGCTCCAGAGTCATATTTTGTGTTTTGATGGCTTCTCAAAAGGACAAAACTTGATTGAAGCTGAAAAAGAAATTAAAATAGTCACTGTCATTGTATGCTACATATTATGAACAGTGCACTGCATGCTGAACTCTTCTTTCAGATGCCTGAACCTTTTGTGCTAGTGAGGTGGAAAAGATAATTCTATTGATAAATCATAGATAAAGGTCATGAATGAATTCATTCACTCCAATGAGTGTGCATATAAAATAAAAAGGAAAATCAAACAAATAAACTTCAAGAAAAAAAAACAGAATTAGATCTCATCCTTGAACATGATAGAAAAATAGCCTTTGAATTATTTTTCACACTTAAGAACTGAGTTAACAAAGCATAAGAGTTGGCAGCTCTTTCTGCTTCGCCAAGGAGCAAATACCTGGGGTTATTAATTAGCAACAATACTTTAACACAAAGCATCACAGGTTAATTAATTGCTAAGTTGATGGTAACTAAAAACCTCCTGAGGTCAAGGGAGAGATGAAATCGTGATGACAGCTATAAAATGGATGGGCTTCAAAATATGACTATTTGCATTTAAGCTTCAGAGAGCAACATTTAGTCCTAAAGAGCAACTAGGAAAAACATCTGAGCTAGGGAGATTAGAATTACAGGGTTGCACGGCCTTTGTTTTCATTACTATGTAGATAGGTTTCAGTTATTTATTTATAAGTCAAAAACAGTAGCGACTGCAAGCTGGTTTGCATACTATTAAGTCAGTTGGAAATTACTACTTGCTATTCAGCTATTTCATTGACAAATGCCTATTCTGCATTAGCTATTGTGATAAGCTCTAGTTGATTAAGATGATAAGAAAATCAGTCATATTATAAGGGGGTTCATTGTAATAGGGACTTTGAGTAATCAAACCAAAGATTCCACTGCAAGAAGAAACTGTTATTACAATAGGATAGAGAATATTATGACGAAGAAGGTGTGGACCTACAAAAGGCTACAACAAGCACAAGTGCCATTTCTATTAATTACTGCTAAAATGAAGAATCCTAGGCCAAGTCATACACATGATTAAGAAATAAAGAGAAAATTGTTAAATGTAAGAAATGAGATATAACAACAAAAATTAAATAATGTGTCTTAGAGATGTGAGGTGGAAAAAGAAGCTTGTGTCAAATTAATGAAGCATTTATGTTAAAAGGCATATAAAAGAATGACCTTTATGCATATAGGAAATGACAAGTGCTCTGGTATATTTATGCCACACAACTCTGTTTTTATTGCTGTGTTTAGGAAATGTAGTTGCAGTTACATTAAATATAAAGATAGCATCTTTATATTACTTGTCTTATTAACTATGATTAGATTTGTATTTTTTTTTTCTTCTCACAAAGTGACAGAACAGCCGGGAAAGAATTTTAAGTGTTAAAATTAAATGAGTTTTTTTTTTGTGGCAAAAATCCCTTTGACAGTATAGTAGATGAAAAAATTTTAAGTCTGGACACTCAGATATCCCCTCCTGGGTATTTTCCCAGAAAAATTGAAAAGGTCATACTGCAGTGATATATGTGTACCCATGTTCATAGCAGCACAATTTGTGATAGCCAGATCTTGGAAACAACCAAAATGCCCATCAACTGCAGAATGGATGAAAAAAATGTATTTTTATACAATGGAATACTCCTCAGCTATAAAAAGGATAATATTGAACACTCATATCTATAACTAGTTTTAATAATACATATTAACCCATGCCAAAGAGCAAGAGGAGAATGGATCTTGAGGATCATGTACTACTGACTCTGGAACCTGGGTCATGTGTTGCATTTATGCAAAATTAACAGACAGAAATTGGGGGTGAAATGCTATGGTGGGGATCAATTTAGTTTTGAACATCATTATTTATTCTTGAGTGTGCACATTACTAGAGACTGTGTACAAAAATTACTCAGACCAGGAATTGGAAAATATATACATGTGTCTGTGATTCACCAGTATATAGTGATTGTTTGGAGAATGAATAAACTTTTCTTAGCAATTGTATAAAACAAAAAGAGTTATAAAAACAGAATGCAACATAAAATATCAACTTTCTCAGGTTATTGGAATACAAGTTCAGGTACAGTAGGGGAAAAGTTTGACTATGCTTATAATATTCATGAAATGAGATGTTAGACTCTTAGAAAAAGGATAACTATATTCACTGATAAAAAGCTGCTTAAAAAGGTAAGTTATTAAAGCATTTATTGTATTTGTGTATAATTCAAATTAGAAAAAAGGATTTTCAAATAGTGAAAATGCACAACAAAATGAATTCATCTAATAGAAAAAATTTTGGAAAGAAAGAAACAAAAAGAATTAAAAAGAATTTGTTGTAGAGGAAAACAAGTTCTGTACTATTCACAGAACAAAAACCACAGTATATTCACCATACACTAAAATTTAAAAAGATGCCATTTATGTTAAAAGGCATATAAAAGAATGTATATGGAGTATTTTCTTATTATAAACTTAAGGTTATGTTCTACAATATTAGTAAAAACATTAATCTTGTATTCATTATTTTTTATAAACAGAATCATCATCAAACTCAGAGGCTGCAGTTTCAATATATGATGAGTTCACTGGATTTAATTTTTAGTCATTACTAAAGCACACACTTTGTAATAAAAGATCCATTATAATTAAGTATCTTCATGAAAAAAAATGTATACTGATATTAGAATTAAAAATGATCAGGAATTAAATACTGCTGCTTAAATTAACTGTGATAAATTGTAAGAAATGAATCATAAAAGACTTCCTGTGATTAGAAAATAAGTGCCAATGGTGTAGTTTTCAAAAATGATAAACATTAATGATAAGCCTCAATGACAAATGTTATTTCTAGTTGATAATTTGACAAATACTGTATGACTCATTGGCATCTAGATAGATAGATAGATAGATAGATAGATAGATAGATAGATAGATCCTAAAGTATTCAAGAATATTTTCATACCAATACAAAAAACTAGTAAAAGAAAGCATGTGAATTGTTTTTCAAAATTTAAAAGCTTAATATTTTGATCATTACTATTGTTTTTCTCTTTGGTTTTTCATGTTATTTTATTAAATCATAGATCAAGCAATTGCAACTCAAGAATTGAGAACAGCAGGTGAAACTTTGTCTTCTATCTGTACCAAAATAAAAATGCCATATATTTATACGAAGAAAACAGTGAATAGAATAAAATTAAAAAAAATTCTTTCCAATTTCTAAAATATTTGTAGGGAATATGAAAAAATGAAACCAAGTTATGAGCATGTATGTGGTAGAGTAGAAAACAATAAAAAATAAAACTAAGAGCTCATGAAGTCAACTATTCTGCTTAAAAATTGAAATGAAAAACTGTGAAGAAATAATTTGCTAGAATATCTCATTTTAGGATTAAGTTTGTATTTGGATTTCAATTCTAAACTCATAAATTGCACAGGTTTCAAAAATGAATCCATCACAACCTACTATGTTTTCTACTTGGAGATGTTTCAACTCCTAGATCTGTTTCCTTCTCACATCAATAAGTTTAATCATTTCAAAAGTCACCCTAACCAAATCTACTTAATGTAGTAACACAAGCCCAAAGTAAATCATTATGCTTGAGCTTAGTTTTTAATCTGTCTTTTCATAATGAATCATTCTATTAATGTAAAAGAAAGGATACATTTTGAGTAGCAAAGCAAAATAAAACAAAATTTCAAAATGAATATAAACACGAGATGCATTTTTTAACCTAGTTATTAGAAATATAATAGAACACAGTCTTACTTTCTGCCTACACCCTCTTTACTAAACTTATAGGTTTAATAAGTCCATTCCAAGGTGTAGAGTGAAAGTTTACCTGAAATGAAATAGAATGTTCTGAAACAGTGTCTAGCCCACATAAGTGTGGAGAAAGCAGTCCTGCACAGCTGCTTGTATGTCAGTATTTGCCTTCCTTTGTTCTTTCCATTTTCCCATTAATCATTTCTGTTATATTAAAGTCATAATATTTGTTGGCCTAAATTTTACACTCCCACCCACTGCAACATTATCCTGGTTGTCACAGTTTAAAGGCCAGCAGTTCTTTGTACCAAGATATTAATTGGTTCAAGTAAAAAAGCCAAAATAACCAAAATACATAATTATTGTTCCAGTCTCTAAATATATGGAAATGCACGGATGTCAAAATAGATACAGCATAATCCACAGTTTATGTGAAATTTTTTACCCCTTGCATACTCTAGACTTTTGGATTGGTATGTTCTTCCCACAGATATATTTAAACACTGGAGTGCTTTCTTCATGATCATCAGTTATTTATACTGTAAGAACGCAAAATAGGAAGATCGTCAAATAAACATAGATTTATTATTAGGCTAGTGTCTGGGAAAAAAAAAACACAAAGGAGGTTCGCTTGTCAGTTTGATTATATTGGGAAAAGCAAGACAAGTGAGGTGGTGATTGAATGGAGAGTACTGTTGGCACAAGACTGAGATCAGAAAGGCTGTGTGTGTGTGTGTGTGTGTGTGTGTATGCGCGTGCGCGCACCTCAGGATTCAAACTCATGACATCGCACTTGCCAGGCAGGTCCTTATGAGCTAAATCCCCAGCCCCTCAGGAAAGCAAGAGACATTATGGTAACCACTGTTGGTTTACTGTTTTCTTTTTCTGAAATCCTGTGTTATTTGCATTGTTTTACTCTGCTTCACTTTGTTCTCTTTTATTTTGCTTAATTCTCTTAAAAAAAAAAGAAAAGCTTTCTAATGCTTTCTGATGGCAATGTCTAAGCTAAGATTGCAAGAAGTTTTGGGGGACAATAAACTAGGCATTACGTGAAGAGGTTTTTCAGCTATTAGAAACATAGAAAAATTTAGAAACTTGAGCAAATATATTAGAAATTTGAAATAGAGCTCAACTGCCTTTTACTAATAATCCTTGTATCAATCACAGTAACTGAATAATGGACTTTTTTACGCTCAAACTTGTTCTTCTCCTATCATATGAAAGTAACTATTTTTATACTTTAAACAAAAAAAAAGAGTCAGGAGTCATTTTTAATTACTGTGTTTCATCTTTTACCATCAGTGCAAAACCAAATCCGTATGTCTCTGCCTCTAAAATGTACCTCATATTCACTCACATCTTTCAAACTTTCACTCATCCATTTAATCCAGGTCACATTAACTCTTTAACTCTGTAGCTGTAGTTACCTCTGCCAAGCCTCCATGCTTCTACTTTTACTCCTTTATAAATTATTTTCCATGGAACTTCAGTAGTAATATATTAAAAGTATTTATCAGATAAGTCACTTCCCTATTTAAAACACTTACATGAAAGTGAATTATAATACAGGTAAAGCTTTAAATTAGTTTTTGTTTTAAGGAGAATAAAAAAACAATAGAAAGATACAGAATTTCAAAACAGGATGATAGATTAACAATGATTTTTATATGGCACATTGTTGTCTTTAAAATAGTTGCTCAGATTACCAAATTTAGGCATGCAAAATTGATCAAACAACATAAGAACTAACTGTTCCTTTCAATAAACTAATAGAATGAGTAGTACAATTGTCTTAACTACCTGTTATGTTTGTATCTGTATATTATATATAATATTATATATATATATATATTTTCCCCCCCTTTCTCTTTCGCACATTCTAGTTATTCTTTCCTTTTGAGCAGTATGTTTCCCTTACACAATATCTATTGTACCTTTTGGATTATTTACTCTTTCAATTTCTTATCCTAGGAAGACAATACAACATTTATACATGAAGTTTGATTTATTTCACTTATGAATATGGTCTCTAGTTGTATCCATTCACCTATAAAAGCCTTGAGTTTATTTTTCTTTATAGCTGAGTAGTACACCATTGTATAAACATAACACATATTTTTATCCATATAACTTGGGTTTTATCCAAATACATGGGTTATTTCCAAGATTAAGCTAGTAAAAATTGTTCTGCTATAAACAGGGGTGCATATATATCACTGTGATGTGATGTTTTCAGTTTTTCTGGGAAAATATCCAGAAAGGAATATGGATTGAATAGTACTTCTAATCCTGGCAGTTTTTAAGAAATTCCACCCTAATTTCTACAGTGGTACAGTGCTTACAAGAGTACACACTCCCACCAACAATGGAGAAGAGTTCCTTTTTTCTCCAATATTTGTTATTGGTTGATTTCTTGATGATAGCCATTCTTTCTATGGTGAGATGGAATCTCCCTATAAATTTGTATTTCTTGAATGACCAATCATGTTGAACATTTTTTCATACATTTATTTACCATTTGTGTTTCTTCATCTGAGAAGTGTATATTCATCCCAGATGCTCATTTTTGGATTGAGTCTTTGAATTTGGTGGCCTGACATTAGTTTAATGTATGGTGATAGGCATGGGTCTTGTTTTAGACTTCAGGATGTGGAAAGCCAGTTTTTCCAGCACCCTTTACAAACTATTTGATTTCGTATCAGTCATACACTCTGATCTTTTGTATTTCAAATGTATTATATGTACCTATTATCTTCTCTGCTAGTCCATCAGACATCTAAAGATGGAAAGATATTTCCATTGGTGGTGATTCTATCCTTTTATATATTAAAGTTCTACACTGCCTATATAAACAATAGTATCCAATATGAACATAAATCACTATCATGATTTTTTAACAATGCTTATTCTCTATCACATTAGTTGATATGTAACATTATATATGATAGATACAGTCAATAAAACAAATAAGGGGAAAAGAGACAATTTTTGAAAAACATTGCTTTTAGGAAGTGGAGCACGTACTCAGGCATCATTATAACTAATATTTTTTGGTTTCATACTATAGTACACTGAAAAGATTTTTTCCTCTTAGGTTTCCTCTTGTCTCTCCCAAGCATGCTGAAACTTGTTCCATTGCTAGGGAGGAAGTGTACTGATCTGCTGAAAGGCAATGCACATAGAGCTATGGAGCACATGTCCTTACAGGTCTAAAGACTGGTTTTTGTGATTAATTAAAGATCAAAGGCCAATCTGATTAATAAGAAAAGTCACTATATAAAATATTTAGGGATATATCCTTCCTAGTAAACAAACTGTACAATGTCCTACCATGTCCTTCATATATTTTTTACCCAAAACTTTTTATAAATTCTCTTTTTCTAAGTGTCTTTTCCATTAAAGCCTTTGCATGAAGATATTTTATTTATATTATAGACACAACTTCCAATAAGAAATTGTAAAGAGATCCCTTGATGTCCAGAAAAACACTGGCTTTGGAAGTTTCTTGTGAAGAGAACACTTTGTTAAGATAAGAACTTCAAAAGCTAACACTTTGAAAATATTCTGACTTTAAGAATTTGATCCTTAATAGGTAGCAAGATCATGATACATGAGTGCATATCTTTCACATACGTGTCAAGATATGTGTAAACAAATGAGTTCTAAAGTGTTGCAGAATATTTTATCACTAAAAAATTATAGGTTAATATGAAATTTCTCAAGTATTTTTATCTTTTGTATTGTTTTGTTTCTGTTTTATCCTGTCTGTGGTTTGGGTGTGTATCAGTGATTCTACAGAAAGCCAGAGGATATAAAAATATAATAAATATCAATGTTTGGGAGAGTAGGGTAAAATAAAGACATGAAGAAATATCTTGTAGAGGCAGAAAGAAGTTCATGAACTATAAAAAAATACATTAGTTGTGCAGACCACTATATCCCTATGTTCAGGAGGAATATGTTTTAGTTATGCAGGCAAGGCAGGGACTGCCTTAGATGATTTCTTAGCATCATATATTTTCACACTTTGAGGCTCAAAGAATTATGACATGTAGACTACATGCAGCATTTATTTGTAGCACACAATGTGCACTACACATTGCTTTGTATTTAGGATGCTTTGTATTCACAAGTTTTCAACTGCAATCCTTGCAACTGAGATAAAATTTGTTATGTCAGAATGCTTCATCTTAATGAATAATTTATGTAACTGAGTCACATGTTTTGCTGTGAAAAGTACTACTGTAAGTGAACACTTTAGAATATAAATCCAATTTTCAATTTCTGCTTACTTTTACTGAACAAAAATGTGAGTTTAGTTTCTCTTTAAAGAAAAGAAAAGGTCTATGGAAAAGAAAAAACAGCTACCGTGGAAAGTGCTGAGGGTTCCATTTTATAGTTTCACAACTAAAAGCAACAAAATTATAATTGGAAAACAAAAGTTAAAGCATTCATGGAATCTAAGAGCTACCTGAAATTTCTGCTGAGAGAGGAAATATATTTTAAACTAGATCAGTTTAATGAAACGTAATTTTAGAAAAAGTTAGATCTTCTCGATTCCCTCTGGTCTCAAACCAGGTCATCACTATCTTCTGAGATAAAACTTTTGAACAGTTCAGAGTTCTTCTACTACCTAAATTTTCAGCAGAGAAGGAGCACTCTGTATTCATCAGTATTGACATATCTATTAGAGTAAAGCACTATATTTTCTTCCTCTGTCCCTGGTTTAGCTCTTTCAGTCATTTCAAGGTTCCATAGATAAAAAATGCAACCACATCTGTGCAGTATTTAGCATATTTGTTATACATGGTTAACTTCCACTGCCTTCAAAGTTAAATACACAATAAATATTTGCTAACAAGAATTTATGTGGTTAGACATACATACAATAAATATTATATTTCTCTTGAAGTCATTTAAAAAATTAAATAATTACCATATGTGGAACATTCACTATGTAAGACAGTTATATTTTGTTCACATGGTATCATATGACCAGTTAATAACATAGCAAATTGTATGTATGCCCATATGAAAAATTGCAATCCTATAGTCTAACAATATTAAGTAATTTACTGTTTGTAAATATCAGAATGGGGATTTCATCAATATGATAATCATGAGTCAACAGTATTAATCATTTCCTTCTATGATGTTAACTCTAAAAAGAAATGCAATAAACAGGACAAAATGCTTCAAAATACCTGGTCTTGCTTTTGACTGTTGATAAATTCAAAATACCAGCACTTGCTATTAGATTATTACTAAAATTGGTTTTATTCCGTTTTATATAGGACTTATGACATTTCTTAAACTTTTACTAATGGTATTCATGATCTTAATGAGGTTTATTGTTTGTTTATTTGTTTCTATTGGTACATGTTTGCAGTGCATAATGATTACATTCCTTATAGGGAGTCAGTACTTTCATATAAAAAACCTTAGTACATTTTATAAAGAAAAGGTTTTTAGCCAACAGTTTTGATAGTTTAAGATTGGGTATCACCACCGGCTCAGTCTCCAGTGAAGATAACCTATGATGTTAACTCAGAGATGCAAATATGAACAAGTAATCTCATCTTGTTAACTCTTTTTTCATCTCCTTTTCTTTCCCTCTGCCCTCCTGCATCTCTTGGTCCCCTCCCCTTTTGAAAAACTAAAATCTGTCTCCTTTTCTATTATCTATCTTTTGTTTTGCACTTTATGATTTGGGTTTTTCACATGACAGAAACCATATGACATTTGAACAGTGTGTTTGAATTATTTTACTTAACAATATGTTCTTAAGGTGCATCCAATTTCCGATTTATGACTCAAGTTTATTCTTTTTTATGAGAAGGGTATTCCATCACGTAAGAATGCCACAATTTCTTTTATTTATTTCTCTGTTCATAGACATATAGTCCACTTCCAAAATCGTTTGAGTTGTGCTGCTATATACATGAGTATGCATATATCAATGTAATACAGTTCAATTACAATGTGTCAGTGTTAGAATTTTTTCAAGAAAATACTTAGAAAGTGAGGAACTGGGTTTAATGGGGTTTTTAGTTTTAGTTTTTTGAGGAATCTCCATACTGATTTCCACAGTGGCTGTACTAGTTGACAGTTGAAAGAATATTTTTCACTTCCCATAACCTTTGCAGCATTTATTATTATTTGATTTCTTGATAATAGCTTTTCTTTGTGGAGTAAGATGGAATCTCACACTTCTCTAATGACCAGTATGGCAAAATATATTTTCATGTATTTACTGAATTTGCACTTCTTCTGAGAAGTGCCTATTCATTTCAATTGCCCATTTTTTTGATTGGAATCTTTACTTTGTGGGGTTCTGAATTATATATTCTAGATGGTGGTCCTCTGCTTAAAATAATGGACAATTCTTTTTCCATTGTGTAAGTTGTTCATTGAAGATTAGCTGAATTTTTATTCACTCATCTCATCTTCTTATTTACTAAATTATTTTTATTAAGATCATACTTAGGAATATACAATAAATCAAAAGAATATGTTTCACAAAGATTAGATGTATTATAACCTGTAATACTAAAATACATATTGATTTGTGTGGTTCATTTTTTAAAAAGCTGCCTGATGCTTTTATTAAAATGTTATGCTAGATATTAAGAAGAAAAATTTCAAATGTTTTTGTGTAATTCTTGCTCTTCTACTCCAGTGGAGCATTATTTTGCAACATAAATATCATATTCACAATGTAGTATAATTTAGTTTTAGGAAACAAATCTAATCATTTATTCAGTAACTATAATAAATTATGCTTTGCCATTAGTGAAGTGCCAATATCTTAAGCTAATAGTCAATACACATAGTAATTATTTATACTTGATACTCAGTTGCAATCTGGGAAGTTCTGGTAACAAACATATAATTGAATGCTGCCATGACTCTTTACTTTTCTGTAAATTTACATGCTTTGTATAATTTTTGAAGTGGCAGTTTTCTAACCAGTGAAATTGTGATAATAGAAGTTCATACTATTGTTTTTATATGATTGAATGAAATGTCATGTACAAAGTGCTATATTTGTCTTGATACAAAAAATACCCAAAAGTTTATAATCTTGATTAAGAAGACATTTGATGTCCTCGATTTCTAATAAGATTAAAATATTTCTTTACAATAAAATATCCTTGAAGGTGATATAGATACTGTGGCACCTTCCTATCTTGTCTTACAACAGCTCCCTGAAAAATGATTATCATAGATTAAAGTTTTTATTTTTAAAAAATATTTTCATTTTGTAAAACAATCTTATTCATTTGGGCCACTGATTGAATGCAGATAATTTTTATAACTCTTCCCCTAACATTCAGGTGAACAGCACTGACAACTGCTTAGTTGAGGAACATTTTAGAATAGTAAAGAGTAAAGATGCCAATCTTTGCAACTTCTATATTCTGCAATCCACATCTATATGAAAAGAGGTATGGAGAAGAATTGTCTGTCTTGTTCATCATATATAGCTCATAGTAATCACTGGACCTTGAAATAGTCCCACTAACATCATTATTCTTGGCACTTTGTGATGCACATGTCATTTAGCTTGTCTTCTACAATACAAAACATAAAATACAACAGAATGTCTTTTATAGATGTAAGACGTAAGTAGTCCGTAACCATTTTGCAATATTAGTGCAGTTGCTATCTCAGAACAATGAGATATTATAGTCAATAATATAACCAATGACATATCTTAGTGACTGAATTATCAAAAGAAGCATTCTGGGCATCTCAATGGCCAATGAAGTCTTAAAGTGTAATTATATACAGCTCCCTTTCTCTGTCTCACATATCAGTTGTCAATGTCCAATCACCTGAGTATTGAAGAAGAGTCCAAACAGAGGCACAGTGAATAATCTCTACACAGACAAGGGATAGTAATATGATTAGAGACATGCAGAAAGGTGTCAGCAGAAAGCAGAATTGTTTACTTTTATTTTTCTCATTGCTTTTGTTTTAGATTTGTCAGTTTTTCAATAGCAGACTACATGAAAGTGAGTGTCCCATACTTATTGTAATGTGACCACAGGCCATTGATCTGGGAGTTGCTAGGAAAGACAAAACACAGGTTATGTAATTTCATTCATAGAGCCTGTCAGCTAGCTTTTTACAAAGAAAGAAAACACAGTTGAAAGGATATTATTCAGTTTCCAAACTTCTCTGCTGACAAAGAGAAGAGTGAATTTTAAAGCAAATCCTGTTGGTACTTTATGATTCTAATCCTTTATTTCCATAAACTTGATAACATGTTCATGATAGTAATTAATTCTTGTTTATTTTTAGTGTTATCTACTAATTGCAAAACCTACCAAATGAAACTTGATTGGAAGAAATGTAAAATCCTTGCCACCCTGGTATATTAAGAATATCATGGTTTTATTTGTAGTTTAACAAGAAAATTGATTTTAAATCATTTAAAAACCCAAATCAAAATAATCACACACACGCACACAAGCACACAACCTAGCAACTGAGCTAAACTGAAGGCTTCACAAAGGTGGAAATTTTTATAAGTACAGTGATGATTCACATGAAAATATGAATGTACTATTTTACTGAATAAATTTGAAGACAATTCTTCTGATTTGAAGACAGAATTCTAAAATGTTACATTGTTTAAACGAGACCATCAAAATGTTCCTAATCCCTAGTTTGGCATAAACTTGAAATGGCACTATTCTGTATCAAAAGAAGAAAGTAATTGTACAAAAAAAACTTTTGCTTTGCAGTTAACAAGTTTAATGTGATGAAATTGCTAAGACGAAATGCACAAATGTAGTTCATAGAGAGTTGCAGAATTATATCCTTTGTCTTGATTGTGGTTTAAGCGGCCAGCCTATGAAATAAGTAATAAAATACTCCTTTACATAGTTCTCTATAAATACTTTCGCTGCCCAAATTTCCATAAATTTTTGGCAAGGTTCAGTACTTGCTCTTCTCATATATTCTCAGAGTTAAAGCAGCCCTATAATTTTAGAATATTCTTGATGGCAAACCACACTATCCACATAGTAAACAAGTACATAGTTTGATGTAGAATTTAACCTAAACATAAATTTCCTTTAGAGATTAAAATTTTCTTATTTATGCCATTGTTCATGTGTATTATACAATGATATTCCCAACTAAATGGATTTTCCCAACTAAATGGATTTTCCACCTTATTAGCATTTAGTATCAATAAACTACATATTTCTCTTTGCATTTTAATGAATTTTCATATAATATTCTCACTCATTTTGTTTCTAAAATAACACTCATTATGCCAGAGGTAATTGAATAAAATTGTTGACTATTCCTCCAAATCACTGCTTTTATGTACATCAAGAAATTATAAAATTTGATACATTGGTGATTTATTTCAATATGCTTCATGTATTTGAAGCATTTTTTCCCAACACCTGGAAATATTATTATAGCTTCAAGCTCATTCAGTAAACTCAAGGACAGCCTGAGAAAAAAATCCAAAATACTGCTGAAATCTTCATCATCACTACTTATTTAAAATGACTGAATGATTTAATTGCCTACAATTATGAAACTTCCCATTTCAGAGGACAAAAATATGTTTTTTCTAAATCCCATAATTAATATAGAAACAAAATTTTCTTTACACTCTATTATAGAAGATAACTATTATACTATTACATTTTAATGTACTAGAATTTATACCATTTTACTCTATAAAACAGACAATCTCACCTTTAAAATATGATTTTTTCCTGAATTGCTCATTAACTGACTGCTTAATGTTTTATTAATAAATGTTCAAGTTAGAATACACATTAAAATTTACTTGAAATTACATTAAAGATATAGAAAAAGAGATGGTGTATTTCATCTGCATCACTATTAGAGGCTTTTAACAACCTCTGAACAATTTGCTCCCATTTCTAAATATCTGGTGTAGTGCTGTATCTATGTTTCATTCTTCAGTTTCTTATCTCCCTGTTTGCTACTCTTGCTCCCATGATATTTACCTATCTGATAAGATACTCGGACACTGATTCTTGTGTAACATTATCACTTGATGTTCAGTACTTAATATAGACAAGAACTTTTGGTTATATATAAATAATATTTTTCTTGGATTTACAAAGAAGTCACTTATTGTATATTTCTGCAGAGCATAACCTAGTTAGGTAATGATTATTTTGTTTCTTTTTCTACATTGCCTCAGATTTGGGACCCTTAATTATAATTATCAAATTGAAATTACTAGAGGAAATTTCTGCAACTTTTCTTAAGTTACAGGAAAAAAATAAAATATTCTTCAGCATCTATGGATGTTGTTAAAACAGTCTTAGAATGTGGGCTAGAGCACTGTTCTTTTGTATTCCGCATTCAGGCAGAGCACAACAATATCTTCGTTTTTACAGTCTTCACTGTGACTTGAAAAGATGATGGATGCCTTTGGAAAAATGTTTACTCTCCACTTTTTTTTAACTTTATTTAATCATTAATTCAGTACCTATTGAGTACATTCTTTGTGGCACATAGTGTTTGTACAATTCAGTCATAGAACAATGAGTGAAATCAAGTTGGCTGTCAGGAAAAGGAAGGACTAAGGAAAAAATGCAAAATGAAACAAGGAGAAGGTACCACAAGACAGAGGCTAACTTCATGGGCTAGGTTAGTTTCTACAGTAGAAAAATACTCAAGATGAAGCCTCAGTTCCCTAAAGAAATGAACCAAGTCTGCGTCTAAATATGCATGCGTTTAGGCTGAGGGAATAACACATGAATACTGCAGGGAACAACATGCTTCATGCATTTCATGAAGAGCAAGAATATAATTATGGCGATAGCAAAGAGACAGTCAAAACATTGTTCTACAAAATTAGCTATAAACCTGGACAAAATTGAGAACACAGCCAAAGAAGACAAACCAGAAAACATTTTAGTGTTATTGAATTCCAAATGTGTTTAATAATTAGATAAGGCTTTATTCTTTTAAAAAAGAATATGGGCAGAACACAGGGAATCTACAACTCATTTGCCCTTAGGCCAGGTGATATTCTCTGTTTCACTCTACCTGGATAGAAATAGAGTGTCAGTGAGGGAGATATAGCTTGTGAGGACTGGTATCCTGTGGTATATGGCTTACAGAAGCGTACTCAGAGTTGGACAAATAAAAGGCCAAAGTTTTAGTAGCCTCCAGTTGGTTGAGGCTGACACATCTCCAGTTGAGGCTGCTCTGCAACCAGTAAGACCAGAGAGGGCCCCAGCTATGGTGATGGTCTTGGCAAACCCCGAAGCTGAATTATGAACAGTGTGGAGACAATAGGGGCCCAAGGGAATGTTTAAGTCAAGGCAACCATGATGACTTGCTTGCCCACAGGTATCCATACTTAGCAGAAGGATTCTTCACAGGATTAAGATACTGGAGAAGACACTGCAATCATTGGTCAAATAATACACAGGAATGGTTTAAGAAAATCCTGTTAAGCTATTACACAAAACTACCGAAAAATACTTGCTGTCATATATAGCAAGGAAATATTTTTCACAGTCCAGGCAAATTATTAAATAATGAAATGGCAAAAAAAACCCCAACAGATATAACAGTTAATCTTCACAGGGAAAGGAAAATCAATATGATGAATTTGGTACTTCACAATGTACCACAAAGAAAAAAACAAAGAAAAACCAACCAACAAAAAAGAAAATCACAAAATACAATATTAGCAGAGTGTGTAATTGATCAATCATAATACAAATCATTCATGTGGCTGCACAATATCAAGTGCTGGTGAGGATGAGGGAATCCTAGAATCATCATGCATTTCATGAACATAAAATGATATTTTCAGGAAACATAAACTTAACACTTAGGACATGAATTCCTTTTTTTTTTAACAACCCAAGTAAAATGTTAAAGAGAAGCACAAAAACATGAAAATCATAACATTATTATTTACCACAATTGTGAACAATTTTGGTGTCAGTCAACATATGGAATAAGCACAAAATGAAGTATTATTCAATGATGAAGATAGTGGCACATATGTACCAAAAATCTTTGCTATAGAAAAGAGGCACAGCAATGGACAAATGAACCAGAAACAATAAACACTTTTATACCTTGGAATATGATGTATGGTAAATGGCCTCGTGCAAATAAATACATGAAGAAAATTATTTAGTGGATGTGATTGGTGGTAGGTTTATGAATCAAATTGAATAATGAATTTCCAGATAGCTGATCCAACAGTATTCCTGGTTATGTCCCTGTATCATTCTGCAAAAGACTGGCAATTATATAAGTGTCTGCATAAAGAAGGTCTCTCCTCACTAATATGCTAAGATATTAGCCAGGGCATGGAAAACTCCGATATATTGAAAGGCAGAAGGGTGGTTTCAGTTCCTCTGTCTTTGTGAGCTGAGATTGTTCTCTATGGAATTATTTCAAAACTTCATCTGAGCTTCTTGCTACTCTGGTAGATTTTAGAAATATATTGTGTAGTGTTTCACATAACTTCTCATCTGGAAAAATTCAAGTGTCCCCATTATTTCACACATGACAGATGCTACTGGTAAGAATTTCTTTTGGTGATTAATCTAAAATGTAGTGAATTTCTTGCATTATTTTATGTAACCCATTAACTAAAGATTTTACCAAACATCAACATACATTAGTTTCTTATAGTAATATAGATTTAAATGATAGTTAATTATGGAAGTAATAAAATACTCCAGTAGTAGCAAATACTTCATTGAATGCTTACTTTACACTACTAATATTGTAGGTGATGCAAAAATGTGTAAGAAAATTGTAATCTATGAATAGGAAGTAGAATCTATTACTATTTCAATTTTATGAATAACACAAATCAATAGAGAGGTTCAATAATTTGCTATGAGGAATGCAAGAATAAATGCTAAAGCAAAATTATTTGTTTATGCTGCCATTAATGTTGTTTACATTTTTGCTGCATTGTGTATGTTTGTAATTTAACTACAGGAAAACGAGTTAAAATAATCTTACATTTTTGAAAAATGTGGCTTTTTTTTTATAAAGGATCTCACTTGGAGCTATACATCAGGGTAATTTTCAGGAGACCTTCATATGCATGTATACATGTCTGACTTCTTGACTTTTTTATTATTGTGTAACTATATATAATTTGGCACCTAATTGCCTCATGTAGTTATCAAATTTTTAATGAAAATATACTACATGCATTAAGAATTGACAAGTATTTTGACTCCACTCAGCAATAAACAGTCACAAACGACTGGTATATAAGGATGGAAAAATAATGTATTAATTTGAAATAAATAACAGAACTAATGCTTCAGGAGAAATGCATGGTATAGATGTGGTACAATTAACATATTATTTCCCTAGAAGTTTACTTGCAAGGTCAAATTATTTCAGATAACCAATTTATTCATTCTCAGTGAGGAATATGTAAAAGGGTGGGCAAAATGGAGTACTCACACCAGCCCCGTGTCTTCTTACAGACACAGAATTGTCACAAAATAAATTACACTGTAAGGTTTATTTGGTGGTATGGTTTAAAACAAGAGCAGCAAATGTTTCTAACAGGAAGTGGCAGAATGCTGGAATAACTTTATGAATCTATTTTATAATGGGGAAATTTTAGAAATGTAAAATTAGAATATTGCAAGTTGATTACCTGCATCTTAGTGTACCATCATTAAATAATACTGCAAATATTTGAAATTTGGTGTCTAATGTAGCATTTCCAAGGAGAGTTTACAGTGATAATATTATTCACTTCACTGTCTTGAATTATAATGACTAAGCACTTTAGATTATTGGTTGAACAACTACTGATAGCACAACTAATTGAAATATTGATTATTTTAATTTGACTTAATTTTCAATTGCATTTTAACTGTCACATATGATTTTGTTACTATTAAGATTGCACAAAAAAATACTGAGATTTTCTTTCCTGGACAAGGATGCAATATAACATGAAAAAAATTGGGTGGTTTATAGCAATAATAATGTCCTTTACTGATGAATTACTTTTTAGAAACATTACACATATATTAACTAAAGATACAGTTCAATGTTGGCAGAAGTCCCACTAGAATCTTTTAGTGTGGCTCTGTTCCAATCAATTGGATGCTATACTTGTAGTTTAATTTTCAGAGGCAACCTTTTCTTTGATTCTCAGAACTTGGTGTGCAGGGCATTATTTAATTCTCAGATATTGATGACTCTGGCATTTGTTTTTGTAACAAAGTAGCAGGGCTCTCAGATGTTTCATTTTCAGCATTACTTTTCCTCTTTTGACAAATTTTTTCTTTCATAGAAAAATTAGTTGTTGAAATAAATGCTCAAAAATAGAATAAGTGATAAAGTAATAGAATATTATAGTTAAATGCTTTTCATTTTGTATAAAGGTATTAATAGAAAGCTATTCTAATTTAGATGTCTACAGTAGTCACTACAGTTGTGAAAAAGGTTTGTAAGACTGCCAGTATTAGACCAAAATACAGGAAGGAAGCAAAATACAGTTCTTTATGTTTTTTGAACTCATTTTCTCCTTATAAGAAAAGGAAAATGCTATGATTTCTAGAGAAAAATGTCCTGGCCAATATACTGACTTTTAGGAAGCTAAAACATTTTTCAGAGAACAATTTTACATGTATCATAATCACAAATTCTCTGGTTTACTAATCTTTGTGTGTATCATCTGAAGTTGTAGATTTCTTCTGAGTTACTAATTTTCTCATTTGGTCGATTTATTGCCAGTGGACTTAATATGTGAAATTTCATTGATTTTAGTGTCTATCATAGATGGAGAATACAATGACCAGGCTTCCCAGATACTGTAAATGCAATGCAGGTTCAAAGTAGTAACATCAAACTATTGGAGAGCACATTTCCCCACATACAAAAGGAGACAGAGACAGAGGACACAGAATCAGAGTCAGAATGAGAACAGCTAAAAGTAGCACATCCTTCTTGAATGTCTGTGCAAAATTGTATGTGAGTCAGAAAAGCCATCAAGACTTTTTATTTGTTTTACTTTTTGGTTTGAAGTAAAGCATGAACAAAAACACAGAGAACGGAAGCATTTAGTAGATACAGAGGATCTCGCAATGGAAAACATTTTTCTATCACTGTCACTCATAAAGAATTTAGTACTAAGATGTCCTTGTTAAGATGAATATTACACAATACAAAAAGCTAACTGAATCAGGAAAGAATAAAATGGTTAAAATTCTTGATGAATCTAGAAAGGTAGACATATTAATACACACTAAAAATATAAAGAAAAGTAATAATAACAAGCTTGAGTATATAGAAAATCAAATTTCTAGTAAAATGCTAAATAAAAAAACATCAAATGAGAGGATCCTGGAACTCATTCTAGGTATTCTTTGAGAAGTGAAGTATATTTGTTGAACATTTTAAAGATAACTATGAAGAGGAAAATTTAAAGATACAAAGAATTGTAGGGAAATATAACAAAATATCAATATTATAAGAAGTATGAAAAAAATACATAAAACTAGTAAAATTCAACTGAATTAAGTATATAAAAATGAATGCAATTATTAGAATTATGATAAATATCACTGACTCAACTTACCACTTAGGTAAAACAGATTCAATCCAACCCTTCCTTGGCAGCCAGAGATAATGAAAAATAAATAATTTGGCTTGCTTTATTCAGCTCTTATCTAGTGAGAAAAAATGAAAATTAAGCAAGACGTGTATTTTGCATGCCAGAAAATCCAGTGAATAAAAGAATAACAGGATGACTGATGTGAAAAAACTAACAGAATTTAGGAATATTCTGCAGAGAAATATAAGTAGTATCTGTGTCAAAGAATAGAGCAAAGTTTCAGTGTAAACAGATGGATGAAGATACACCTGGAAGATGTGAGCAAAGGGAAAGCTGTTGGCCTCATTGACACTGTGAATTCATTTCCATGTCACCCCCTAAAGCATTAGCAATAAAAGCTTTGAACTGTTCTGCACTAGTAACAATAACTTTAAAACATTGTTTTTATCAAAGGAAAAAATATAAGGAGAAGCTTAAAAATGTGCAATAAAAGAGTTTAGATTAATAAAAGAGTTTATATTAACCAGGTGTAGAGTAAGAGAAAATATATAAGTTAAAAGGAAATTTTGAAACTATGACCAGCCAATTTGATTTACTGGATAACACATATTAAATGTAGGTAACTTAAATTATTTCTACAGGAATCTATACAAACATTTAATCAAATATTGAACCATGAAAGAATACACAAAAAATGCTAAAAATTCACTGTGACTTACCAGCGGTCTCTGAATAAATGGGAAAATATGCTCTACTCATTCATAAGAAGACTATAAAATTTCAATTAGTGAAATTTAATCTATGAATGAAATGAAATTCTAATGATGACACTTTTCAATAAAGTTAATGACATGCATATGAATTATACTCACAAGAATATAGCCAACACACTGACATATATATACAAAGAAGCATTATGCCAAAGTTTTGCTCAGATGCCAAAATATCAAAACAACCTAAATCTTTATCTCCACTGGATAGATATATGCAGTTTTAGCTTTACATATATTAAGGCCTATGTAATTAATCACTAAATATTCTATATAATGACAAATGTAATTTGCAGTATAATTTCTAATTGAAAATTATCAAACTCATTTTTGTGGTTATTATGGCTTGTACCTGTGGGGGATCTTCCACCAAATGCCTCAGTAGTCATAGGTGGGGCTTTTTCAGAGGAGGTTGGATCTAGAATATGTAATGCAGGCATAGATTCATGGTACAATGCCAGACTTGACACTAAGATTAAGGGTGTGAGTGCTACCTGCCCTAAGTAGTCTGGGTAAACTTAAAAAAAAAATGAAAGAAGGGGGCCGAAAGATGCTGTGAAGGTCCCTTGTTTCTTTTGACATGTTCTTCCCACCACGAATTGCTGTCCCTCTGTCCTGTTCCATCCTCCCTTGGAATCAGCTGGTTATAGACTGAAACCTCTATGAACTGTAAGCCAAATAAACTTTTCCTTCTTAAACTTAGGGTGTACAGTATTTTGTCTCAGCAATGATGAAACTAACAAAGACAGCAGTTGTCTTATTGATAAGAGAACTGGAAACATTTAAAAACCAATGATACAGAATCCTCAGATATCAGAAACTTCCAATCAGAGTCTCAAAATAAAAAAGAAACAAAGTAAAACTCTGGACCTGGTGGTGCAGAGTAATCTCAGCATTTGGGAGGCTGAGGCAGGGGTATAGCCTGGGATACATAATGAGTTCAAAGCTAGCCTGAACTACATAGCAAGACCCTGTCTCAAAAACAAAACAAACAATAGGAATTGGTTTTTGTATAAAGAAATAAAGTAAATATATTTTCTATCTAACTTTTGATGAAAAAAGTATAAAATATTAAGTATTAAAATTCCTTCTAATTTTTAAGTTGAAATTTCAATTTTCAGTAAAGTAAAATAATCCTTCCTGTCCTCTATATTTCACCATTTTGATGCTGTGTGGAATATTAAATCCATATTCATTTTATACTCATTCACAGATGACAATGATGGGTGTGCACTGATGAATGTACGTACATGCATTCTCATATATGTGCTTTCCTATCTACTTACAGCCCAGGTCCAGGGGTCATCATATACAATGTGCCAGTCACTGAAGCCTGAAGCTCCAGCTTTCCTCTCATGTTGGCTCCTATAAGCAATCAGATGGATTTTGTCTGTAAGTCTACATTCTCTCCATTTCTTATTGTCACTTTGCTCCAGAATTGGCATTCATCAGGTTACTATATTTGATTTTCTTGGTCTTCTTAAATATAGTTTGCCTTTTACTAGTACACTTTTTCTGCCCAATGCAAGAATTACATTTTTAAAGATCTCTTGTACTATCCTCAGTTTTTATGATTCCCAACTTAAATTTCTGTTTCTAATTTCCTGAAGAGTTAATGAATGTCATTATTCTTTTTTATCATTAATGTTTCCTTCATTGGGCACATTATCATCTCCCACTGAGGCACAGTGAGTTTTGAAAAAGCAAGTTAGAACTCTAATATTTTTGACCATCCTCATATGCACCTCTCTTTACACTACCTTATATGTCTAAGAATCCATAAGATTTGTGAGATGGTCACAATTTTTGCTTGCCAGATTTTTATCTATTTTTAAATGCCAGTTTGTGCCTTCAACTATTAAATTTCATTGAAGTCAATTTATCAAAATAATGTCTTTCTTCTAAAGTATCATAATTTCAAATGTATTTTCATGACATTACACATTTATGTGTATGTGCTCAACCTACACATAAATGTTTGTTATCCTGAATTACTAGAATGCTGATCCTCTGATTTTAGATACAGAATTTTATGAATTAGTTTGCCCAGTGTCCAAGAGAATATTAATTAAGTTTATTACAAACTAATGGTGCTATTGTTCAATCTGTATAGGAGACTACAGTGTGAAAATATAATTAGCTATGCAATATAGATCTAACTGCATATTAGTTGTGTAAATTTCCTTTTAACTGTGAATGTTCATGTATATCTTACAATGTTATGTGAGCCTTGATATCAAAATTTCTATATTTCTGGCATCAAATATATTAAAAGAAAAGTGAAAGTGAAAATTTATATTACGTTAGTATATAAGGATCATTAAGAAAGTAACTTGATGGACACAGAGAATGCTACATCCTGCACTTTATTCCCCGAGCTGACACATCAGCACTGCCAAAAAATTGCTGTGAGTTGGAAAACATTCTGGATATTGATATTCAATATTTTTAACCTTTTGTCAGTAGGTGATGAATTAACTCAGCTCCAAGGCTGTTCCAGTAGACAGTGAGAGCTGATTTAACTCATTTCTCACTGCAGGGAGAAGAATCAAATCCAGAGAAAACAGCCAATAGAATAAAGAAAGTGAATAAAAAATAAAATTAGTGCATTAGTATTTTAGCACTGTTAGGCATCTCAGAAACTCAGGGATAATTAACATTCTTAATATAAAATATTGATGTTATGCAGTAGTAATGTGGTATCACAGTAAGAATTGACAGTGTTTAATGTTTCATAGCAGTCTCCTAGCTGAGCATAGAACTTCCCCTTACAAGCAATAAGAATTAACTCGAGTATCAAAAATACATTAAAACTCTTTGGATGGATTTCAATTAACTCTTTATGGTCCTCTATCTTTACTAACTACTTTAAGGCTGTACAGTAAGAGAGTTATTATAATAGAACACTGAAATACTGCTTGCTACTAAGTTTTCGACTTTGGTAAGTTTTTTGATTCATTGGCCCTTCAGTGAGACCAACACTAAATATAAACAACCCTATGGTTGCAATCAGTCATTTTATTCAGAATTGCATAATGGTGACTTTATAATTATTTCAAACTTTTTGCATTTATTACTCAAAATTAGTGCTTTTAATTTCCTTCCTCAAACAAGACAATTGAATGTGGTAAGACTGAAATACAGGTAGAATAAATTTTTAATTTTCTTCATTTAACTTTCAACATTATATGTTGGTACCCTGAGAAAAATTAGTGTTTTCTAATGAGCATTTTAAATTTTTATTATTTTTTACTTTTTAAGGATTACTTTCATACACACATATACACAGGAATTCTATATTTTGGAAATTTCAATACATTTATAGTCATCCTTCTATGAAAATTACAAATGATTCAAACTTAGAGCAGAAATTGTACCAATGCATTGACTCCTGTAGGTTTTTTTTTTGTTTAAAGAAAAAAAATGAAACAGAAAGAGGATAGAAATAATACAAAATTAAAAAAAAACAAAAACAAAAATTAGTAAGAAATCACTAGTTGACAATTACATATTTTCCTTCTAGAAGTAGTTGCTCAAGTTACAAAAGTAAAGCTTACAAAGTTAGACATTTAAACAGTGAGACTGCAGTTCTGTTCATCTATCCAACAAAAACTTATTAACATGGTCAGCAATCCTACACACTAAAATATACATGGAGTTATATCCTTTAGAATACTTTCCTTTCCTCTCTCCTTTTTTACAATAACTATAATCAATTCTCACAAACTGTTTAGAAGTCTACTCATGTATAAGTCTCTACATGCATACTTAGCCTTTCTGTATTAGTGGGAAAAACAAACCAAAACAAGTCAACAATACAAATTCCTAGAGAAACACAAAATGAAAAGGACATATAAAACCACAATACTAGATGATCTACAGTAGTCACCATGATGTCTCTTGTTATTTTCACTAAAATTGCCTATATCATCAGGTATAGTATAATTAAACTTAGCAGTACATAGCACTATTAATAAAAACCAAACGTTGGAGACATTATAGGACTTCAAAGGCAGTAAATAATTGAAGCAAAATGGGCATCCTATTGATTCCTGCCATCTGCAGAGTAAGTGCCCCTACTCCAAGACTTGACACCCTCAAGTATATCAGATACAAATAAAATCAGTCAAGACAAAACAGCAATATAGCCAGTCTTCTCTGCCTCATTTCTGCTATGCTATTTTCTGGCATTGTTGTTTACTTTTCTCCTTCATTTCACTGTCTGCCCCTTTCATTGAGGCCTTTCTGCCATTGTTCTTGGAATCCTGGTGATTTTCTTCTCTCTATCTAGAATGTCCTTCAGTATTCTATGCAGGGTTGGATTGGTGATCTCCAACTCCCCCAGTTCCTCTTTGTCATGGAATTATCTTGTTTCTCCATTAATTTTGAGAGACAGTTTTGCAAGGTACATCAATCTGGGTTGGAGGTTATTTTCTTTCAGGGCTTGGAATATTTTGCTCCAAGGTCTTTTTGATTTGATAGTTTGCATCAAGAAGTCCACTGTGATTTTGATGAGTTTTCCTTTATAGGTAATCTGTTTCTTTTCTCTGACTGCTTTTAATATTCTGTTCTTGTGCTGGATTTCTGGGATCCTGACTATTATATGTCTGGGTACAGATCTGTTTTTGTTGTAGCTGGCTGGAATTCTGTATACATCATATATCTGAACATCACTTCCATTTCCTATGCTTGGGAAGTTTTCCTTAATTATTTCTGTGAATAGCCTTTTTATTTCATTTGTATTTGTCCCTGCTTCTTTGTTCACATTTTTTATTCTTAAGTTGTAAATCCTCTTGTTGTCTTCTAGTCTTTGTATCTTTACTTCCTGGTTCCTTGTTATTTTTAAGAGATCCTTCCTTTTGTGATCATAGATTGCAAATCTATCTTTAAGTTTTGAAAGTCTGTCTCTAGTTTCTATTAAGAAGTTTTTCCAGCTTTCAATGGGGTTTTTAATTTCCTGATATTCTCTTTGGATCTGTTTCATGTATTCTAGATTTTGTTTATATTCTTTATCAAAGGCTTCTCTCCTTTCTCTGGGTTCCTCCATTCTTCCATTTGTGCCTTCTTGAGAAGTACCCAGCATTTCTTTTATTATTCTTCTTATATCTTGCTTCACCTGAGTTAAAACTTCAGATTTAAATTCACTGATGAGGTAACCAAAGTATGTATTTATTTCTGATGAGGCCATGTCTGATATTGCATGCTTGCTGTCCTCGATCTCCTCTCCTGGGCTTATTTTCCCTGGTTCAGCAGTTGAAAGCTTTTTGTTGTTTCTCTGTCTTGTCATGTTTCTGGTTTCTTTCAGACAGGTGAATGGTAGAGGCCTTCAGACCTTTATGTATTGCTTACAGTCCCCCTGCAGCTTACTGGCTTGGGCAGTGCTGTGCTCTCCTGTTTGTTGTTGATCTGTGAGGTGCATGCAGGGGTAGTGTGGGCTGGCCACTCCCCTCTAAGCCAGTCAACCAGTTATTATCTTTAGCATGTTAGTCTGTGCCCTGCAGATGTCACAGGTTCAGGACAGCCTCATCCCTGGCTATTGGATTCCAACCAGGGGCATGGCCCAGCCCAAGCAGATCCCCCAATCCACTTTGGACAAGGAGAACTGACTGAAGCTGCCTCAGCTGTTGATTCAAGCCTGTCCTGCCCAAATCCAATATGTCATCTAGCCATTCATCATGCTCTGAGGAATCCAGTTCCCAGCACACACCAAAGTCCATGCAGCTCAGCTCACTCTCTCCACTCCCCATTGCAGTGCATCCTCCCACCAAGGGTCTTGAGCTCACCAACCCCTGCTCTCAGCAGGGATGAGACCTCTGCTCAATTGTGAGTCTCCCAACTCTGGACACATCCAGTACAGCTACCAGAGCATGCCTAGCTCCAGCCCTCAGTCCACATTTCTTGTTTTTTATTTTATTTTTTTTCTTTTTCCTCAGTTTCTTACTGGGTTGTGAGAATTCCTCTCCTTTCATCTGGTCTGCTCCATGGTATCAAATTCTAGCATCTGAGTTGTTTTTCTCAGAAAGCCTATCATGCTACCTTCTTGGATCTCTCCCGACTCCTGTAATTTTTTAATGAACTTCAAAATTTGAGGTGTTCTGTTTTCATTCACTCTGGTTCCTATAACAAATCACCAGAAGCTGGGTGTCTTTTTCTCACCAGTATAAGCCCTAGGAAGTTTAAAATTAAGGTGCTGCTCTATGCATCTCAGATGAGGAGGGCCTGTCTTCTGTTTGCACACAGCTTTCTTTTCTTAGAATCCTCACATGGCTGGTAGAATAAGCATCCCATTCTTCCATTCACGAAGGCTTTACCTATTGACTGACCTCCCAAAAGTGGTCCTAATCCATATCTCAAAGCTTCTATCTACAAGGTATTCCACATTCAGAATTTCAGCATGTGAATTTTGGGAAATATAACATCCCTAGCACTCCCTTTCTTTATACTCAACAGTACTCTCCATGCATATAACTTCTCTGCTTAGCATCAAAAAGCCCTTTCTCTAAAAAGCCACCTTTTACTGTGGAAATGTATTTAATAAGCAAAACTTGGCTATAAGTGAGAATTGCTGTCAGTCTAAAATATTCTCCAGTGGACAACATTAAAACATTTATTTAAAAAATTTAAAAAAATGTAAAACATTGCATTTGTTACCTTAATAAGAAAATCCAATAAAAAGATACAGAATTTCAAAACAATATGATAGGAGATTAACAGTGGTTAATATACTGTATATTGTTATTTTCAAAGTAGTTGCTCAGGTTACAAGATACAGGCATGCAAAATTATTCAAACAATATAAGCACAAATCATTCTCTTCAATGAACTAAAAAATTAGTAGTATAACTATCTTATTTATCTTGTGTGTGTTCATATATATATATATAGGTTTTTTCTCTTCCCTTCCTTCTTGTTTTCTTTCCCACATCCCAGTTGTTCTTTCATTTTAAGCAGTTTCTTTTCCTTTCATAATATCTATTGTAGAATTTGGATCTTATTTACTCTTTCAGTTTCTTGCACTAGGAAGATGGTTATAGATGTGAGTCGAATTTGTTTCACTTGTGAGTATGATCTCGAGTTGCAACCATTTACTTATAAAAGCCTCGAGATTATTCTTCTATACAGCTGAGTTGTTTCAGTTGTATAAAAATACCCCATCTGTTTTATGCATTCCCTGGTTGGTAGGCATTTGTTTCTAAGATTACCTATACAAATTGTGCTGCTATAAACATGAGTGTGCATATATGGATGTGGTATGATGTTTTAATTCTTCTGGAAAAATATCTGGAAATGGAATAGCTGGGTCAAATGGGACCTCTGATCCTAGTTTTTTGAGGAATCTCCACACTTATTACCACTGTGGCTATACCAGTCTACACTCCCACCAACTCTGGAGAAGGATTCCTTTTTCCCCACAGTCCTGCCAGCATTTATTTTGGTTGATTTCTTGATGATAGCCATTCTTTCTGGAGTGAAATGGAATCTCAGTGTTGTTTTAATTTGAACATTTTTAAAGTATTTATTTACCCTTGGTATTTCTTTATTGGAAAAGTGCATGTTCATCTGAGATCTCCCTATTTGAATAGGGTCCTTGAATTTAGGGACCTCATTTTTTTCAGTTCTTTATATATTCTAGACAGAAATACTTTGTCTGACAGATAGTTGGCTAAAATTTTTTTCTAATCTGTGGCTTTTCTTTTTCACTTTGTTGGTGATTTCTTTTGGGTTGTGAAAACTTTTCAATAAAACAAGATCCCAGTTGTTGATTTTTGGAAGTACTTCCCTGCAGTTGGTTTTTGCTCATGAACACTCTGCCTACTCCTGCTTTAAAAAATGGAATTTCTTTATTCAACTTACATATAAAATTTGTTATTAAAAGAAAAATTTCATGAAAACTTTTATATACTATTAGTTTTTTCTTTAGACTTTATATTGAAAATTATATCTGAAGAATGTTCAAAATCATAGTAATACAATTAGATTAAATTAAAATTGTGTTTAATTTTGTGCAATATATAGTTTTGAGGATATATATGATGTGTTTTCATCTATGAAATATATTATCCAAAGTACATAACATTATATATATATGAGGGCATGTGTGTTTGAATTTATTTTAAGATTTTTGTGTGATTTAGTGTTTTGATCATATAAAACTTTTACATGATGCAACGTTGAAAATATATATACATTCACAGGAACTGTTGTAACTATGTCTATTATATTCTGCCTCTCTTCTTATAAACAATAAATACTTTTAATGGCATTTGCTTGGTGGTCACTAGTTTTTCCAAATGATTAATCATGGTTTATTCACTTTTTTGTCCTCTTCTTCAAACAGCAGTGTAGTATATATTCTGATTTTGTCTTTTTTATTTATAATATTTTTGAATCCCTTTGAATCACTGTATGAAACTTTCTGTTTTGAAATGCCTTATTATTCTTTTCTCTGGCTAGATAATGTTGGATTTCTTCTTTCTCCCATTTTCTTTCTTTTTTCTGCTTTTCTTTCTCCCCTTTTCTACTTTCCTTCCTTCCTCCTTCTTGTCTAGTCCTTTATGAGTGGGCATTTTGATTATTTCTAACCTATCTGTTAAAAATAATAAAATAATACAACTCTTTGCTCACAAGCCTTTTTGTAAATATATGGATAAGATAGATGTTTAGAAGCCTAAGTGCTATACCCCCCAAAAAAAACCCCACATATGCAATTTCTCTAGAAGTTATCATATTTTCCTCCACAGGCTGTGCCATTTACATTGGTATCAATAATGTATGAGCTATTTTTTCAAACTTGAGATTTTTGCCATTCTGATAGATGATAAATAGTATTGTTATTTTGACTTGTCCACATTTGTAAAGTCATGTCATTTTATACATGCATTTATTTTGTGACAAGAATGTCAATCTTTTTTCCCACTTCTTACATATTTTTTAGTCTTTATCTTCCAAATTTCTATGGCATTTTTATCTTAAGCTGGGAATATATCACTGTTTGTAAACTGTCTATTATCTTTTCTTATGGTAATGTTTTACTTTTTAGTGTGAATTGCTCTTTATAAAATTGTATAATTATAAGTGTGTTCACTTGTTGCATATCACTATACAACTGTATACATGAGTTATGACTATAATCATATACACATAATGACTGATGATATATTCTAAATGTTTTTTCCTGAACATTTCATTGTAGATATCCTAAATCCCTGGATGATGGTATGAAGACATGGGACTTTCAGGGGCATAATTAGGTCACAGATGTAGAACACTCAAGAATTTTCTTCAAAGAGAACTGCCTTTGTCTTTCACCATGTGAGGACACACATATAGATGATATTATCCATGAACTTGGAAATGCAACTGTCAACACCTTGGTCTTAGACTTTCTAATCTATAGAATATGAGAAATAAATTTATGTTGTTTATAAGCTACTCAGTTTCTTGAGCTTTACTATTGCAGCCAAAATGAACTAATACAAATATTACAGTGAAAGACACAAGCATTAAACATTCCACTAAGGCATAAAGTTTAGAAGTCTATATGTAGATATTCATTGTGTCTTACTTCATACTTTATCACAGGTATTGCATCACATTTTTCAGACATATTGCATCATTGATTTCATACTGTAAAATTACTCTAAAATGTAACACTTCTATTGTTCCTGGTTTCTCTCACAACAAATAAATAAATGTGTAATTGATTTCAAGAGCAGTCAATTTTGATGTTAAAATACTAATTTTTCTCATTCAGACAAAGGTGAATAACATGCAATCTATTAACCTTTTTTGCTACAAACAAGTAGAAAACCAGAGAAATAAAGGAAATGATGACTTTCAGAAAAGGAGAAACAAGCATCTAGGACCCTGTGTTCCTAAGAGAAGAAAAACAAAAATAGTTAATTTGATGATTGCATCAGCTTTCTGCCTACAAAGAGCATCCTTGCTTTTGCACAGAATTTCACCGAATGGAAAAAGCAGACCTCAAATTTGAAGTGACCAAGGCAGCTAAAATTCATATGACAAGGCTAGGGAAAACAACTACAATGAAATACTTATTCTGTTTAATTCTTATACACAGTGGTTTTGTTTTCCTATATGATTGCTTCACTAGCCCTTTATGAAAATATGCACAGACACTAGGAAAATTTATACATATATTTCATATACCTTGAAATTATTAGCTATTCCATTTTTTTTGGAATGGTATGAAAGTGTTAAACTAAGACCTAACTGATACAAGTGGGTATTAAACTGTTCGTTTTTTAATGTAGAACAAGCTGTATTGTCCTTAACATTGTGATTTTCATAGTGAGGCATAGTTACTCTAGTAGATGTCATTTCTATTACCAAAAATAGGGGAAAAGTCATACTATGAAAATTTAAAAAGGAAAAGGCATAAAAACAGTGAAATTCAGGCTTCCAAAATGCTGATACTTTCTCTTTCTTCCTGCTGTTAATTTTTAGTCTTATTGTAAACTTATTCCTTGCTTTTAATTTTTGCTTCTATAATTTAATATTTCTTAACTTTTGGAAAGTTTCAAAACTTTAGAAAAGTAAAAGGAAAATTCAGCTGTTTTTATTTGTCCATATTAACTCTCAACATTCACATCTTTAATTTTCTTCTAATTAGATGAGTATAGGATCAGATGAGTATAGGATGAATATAGGATTTTCCCACTGAGTGATTCATTTAGTTCTCCAATTCTCACGTGGGTCTGCAACAATTTAACTCAGTCTTGACACTATGCACCTGGAGGTAGGTTTAGATTCCTTCAAGTTATGTCCCACCAAATATCTTCTGTTTTGTGCACTAATTGCAAATCCATGTTGGTATCTGTCATTTTGACCAACCAGCTATACCATGTAAGTTGACTTTTTAAATTGCTACTAACACTTCCAGAATGACTCACAGAACCTGAAAGTCAGCACACTTAACTTGATTACTAATTTGTGAAAGAATACAACATTGGAACAAGCAGATAGAAGAGAGCAAGGAGCAAGGAGGTTCCACACTCTTCCTGGAATGTTACCCTCCTGGCACATCCCTGGGTTCACTTGCTTGAAAGCTTTTAGAACTTGTAGCTTTCAGTTTTTTATGGAGGCTTTATCATAGAAAATATGTTCTATATTTGACTCAGTGTCCATCTCCTTTTTCCTTCCAGAAGGGTGGTAATGGGTCTGAAAGTTCTAAGTTTTAAACAGAACTTTCTTTTTTTAGTGACTAGTTGCTATCCATGCATCTAACAAGAACCACCTTATTTGTGCAAAAGATCTTCCTGTTATCAAGACACTCGAACGAATGTAGGAGTGCTGTATTAGGAACTGAGAGCAGAAACCAAATCTTAGAATAAAAGATGCTTCTAGCACATGAGACACTTAAGAGTTTCCAAGAAGTTTAGGCTGAACATTATGCCAAAAATCTCATTAATCTGATGAAAAACACAATTTTTTAAGAATCAAATCCTGTATATCTTTGTTCACATTTCCCTGCCTGTAACAATAAGCAGAAACAATTCCTGTTTCCACCCACTCCCTCTGTTGTTTATGAGAGTGCAACAGAATTTAGCAGTGGAAATTTCCACATATTTAGATAGAATGCACACTTTCCAGCTACTGCTCTGAAACACCATCTCAAAATATCTAAGTCTTGTTTATAGGAATATTACTACTTACAATAACCTAAGGTCTCCTTTCTTCCATGTGAGTACTTCCTGTGGTGCAGGAATGATACCAGAGTAAATTCCTGAGCTTATGCAGTTGAAAAAAGATGAAGAAAGAGAAACATCACAAATCTAGATTTCCAGTTCAGACCTTGTCTGTGTCTTTCAGATTCATTATAATTTTGTATTTGTAATTCTGAGACCTGGATAGTCAATCCATTTGTCTGTTGTTTTTCATCACTTTGATGGTTCATCTATGTGTATCTATTTCAATATTTACATGCAATAAATATGCTATGTTTTGTAGGCTGGGAAATATATGCATTTGGTAATAATTATCTTTGTTTAAGAGTCACAGATTTCTGCATCATGTTGGAACTTTGGGTGCTGGGAGAACAGGGAGCCTACTCGCTGCCCTGGTAAGCATCTGGGGGCCTGCCAGTGCACGGGCTAAGGATCAGACATTGATCCATCCCCTCCCCCCATTAGCAAGTCTGAGTATCTCTTGGGAGGATGAATATATGCATCATGGCAAGTAGGGGGGATTTCCTCCTACCATCTCTTTGAAGGCAAATATTTTGTCACTGTTTTGCTCAGTTTTGATTAATGATACTGCTCTATTCAATATTCTGTTTTTATAAGTTCAATATTTCCTTCCATTTTCCTCTACCTGATTGAAAGGACAGCTAATGTGAACAGAATGGGATGTACAAAAAAAAAAAAGAGAGAGATTTAGGACCATGAAATGTATGATACTAAATATCTAGTTAGAGATATTGTGTTGAAAATCTCTAAATTACAGCCATCTCATGGAAATTGTTGAAATACCTCTCATTCATTGCATCATATACTTTATTTGATTTTTCTCAAATAGACATCTGTTGAAAAAATTTTGGCATCCCTAAAACTGGGGTAGGAATGGAATGGTTTCTTATTTTAAATCTTGGGTAGCTGATAAGGTTAATGTGATAATATTTCTTTTACCATTTTTGTATCCCTAACATGCACTGCTATTATCACTAGTATCATTTCAGTTATACCTTTTTCTAACCCTCAAATGCCCCTCTGCCTTAAGTTCAGCTATACTTTAAAGTTAGTTTTCTTATGAAATACTGGAGACAGTTTTTTTAAATATATATTTGCAAGTATTCAAAAAATAATCAGAATAAGCAAAGTTGGCTCTTCAACATGGAAACAAACCAAAAACCAGAAAAATGCTGCATATAGCAAAGTACTCTTTTTCACTTATTAGTTTTGCCTTCTAGCAGTAGCTATACTAGTGAATTTCCAAACTACATGCATTGAATCCCATCCAAAGAAAATATATTAAAATCAGTAAACTGAATCCTGTTTTACAGAGAACCTGGCTTGTAGCAGTATCAGTGGACACTACAGAGAAATGTGAATGAAGGAATCAGTGGACAGATGAAAAAAAAGTTGGAGTCACTTGAAGATCACCAATGTAGTCATGTTGGTAAAACAATCTAGAATTTACTTTCCATAACTGTAAACATTTAAACCTACTTTAATTAACTTTAATTAGATCCACCTGTGTCTTTATCAGTAATTATTATCCTAAATCTTTAACTTCTGTAATATACTAGTCCTGCAAATTTCTGAATTGTATATAGATAAGGGAATTTAGGAAAGATAAGGGCTGAGACCAAGATTATATTTCTGGAGAAAGAATAAAATTTATAATTAGGATTAAGAACATGAATTCTGAGCCAAATTTGTGGAGACACTATTATGCTGACAATTGCCTTTTGATATAACTATGTACATCAAAAAGTCTAGACAACAGCTCTCCAGTTCTACACTGTAACAACTGGCTCTTTAAATAAGTATCTCAATTAGACTAGTTAAATTTTAACTTGAGCTGATAACCACTTTATTGAAGAATAAAGATTACAGAATATTTATAAAATTGAGAAGACATTTGCATAGGACAATACTGCATAAGACCCTGTGATTTTTGAGGAGGTAATAACAGAAGTGAGTTTTAGGAATGGCAAGGAATAACATGTTTCAGATTTCTCAAACTATACTTGAATGGCGTTCTTCTTAAACACTCCTAATAAAAAATTAGCATGGCATATATATGTAAGGCATCAGTGTTGAGCTAGACTTTATAGGCACATTCCTGACTTTTACTATGACTGTGCTTTGAAAATTTATGTTACTAACTCATGTTTATTTCTCACTGAAAAAAATTTAAATACTAACAATAGCTATGTTATAGAGCAATTTATTTTTTTTTAAATCACACCTAGAAGAGGTAAAATGTGTTCACTTTTATGTATTCACAATAATCTCTTTTCACAGTAAACACTCCAACTAAAATGCTCTCCTTTTCAACTGTGAAAAGTAATCAAGAATTTGTTTAAAGGATTTATTTTAAGTCTTTGAAGTATTTCAAACAGCCATTGAAAGTCTAGAACTAAAGAGCCAAGATTACTCTTATGTCTCTTAGCTGTTCATTAGTTTGATGTATTTCTTTCAGACACCATTACTGCTGGGCAGCTGATCGATTACAGCACATAGTTTGGCCTCATTAAAAGATGGTTCTAATTATTTTGAATAGATATTGAGAATTTTATATGAAAACAGAAATCCTAGAAAGGATTTAACCTCCAAATTATATATTGAATATAAAGTAAAATAAATTATATTAATATAATTACTTCCATGTTAGTGTTATGAGCAAGTATTTAACTTCTGGGAAGTTATGTTTAATATCAATCTGTTTCTAAAGGTAGTCTGAAGATTGTCACTAAAGATAGAAATTCCTGTGAAATTTGTCAATCAATCTTTATTAACAAACAGAGTAATAAAGTTAATTTGACTAAGTTCAGAAAAAGAAATTTATACCTTTAATGATCAAAAATCTATAGATAAAAATTAAGTATTTACCAGATTTCTGTTCAGGCTTATGAGTCCAACTCTTGACCAGAAGTGATCAGGCATGTTCAGAGTGGTATGAGTCCAGCACTTGAGAGAATCACTGTGAGTTCAAAGTCAGTGTGGCCTACCCAGTATGTTGAGGTCCAGCCTGAACCACATTTCAAGAGCTTGTGTATTCTGATGTAAAACTCATGTTTTGTGCAAACTCATAAAATTCTTTCATGGTAACATTAGTCTTAACAAACAAAAATAATATTTGCAGTTATTAGTGATATCAAAAAGAGAAAAATCAGTGCCTATACATTAGTATTTCTATATGCTAGTCAAAGACTGTCTTTCTCAATCTGAAAGCCACAGATATGAAATCATTTATTTTAACTTCCTAGAGCTTAGTATGCCACTATATAACACTCCACATATTCTCTTTCATGCAGGCTTCCTTGAATGTATGTGGCAAGGTAAGTGTTACATTTCTCATGCTGAGACAAAATACCTGACACTCAAAGATAAAGGAGCAAAGGCTTATGGTAGTTTCCAGATTGTAGATGTTTCACTTCATAGTTGGCTGGATCCAAGGCAGGGTGGCATGGGACAAGGGTGTGGCAAAGAGAAAGAGTCAATGGAGGGAAGAAGCCAGAAAAGCTTCAAGAAACAGCAGCAGGCCTTTTCTTGTCCTTTATGTAAGGACTACAAGCCCTTTGCACTCACACCCAGGCTGTGCTTCCCCATTATCACACCGAGAATGATGACAAAGCCAGTCAGAAGATTAATAATTACACACCTTTGACCCACGCATTATACATTGTAGATCCAGCCACCTTTGAATATCCCCATGAATGACTGTGTGAGGCTTTGGGGGGACATTTAGATATAAGCTACAATGGTAAGTGAATGCATTGGGGAAAATACTGCCAATATGACATAAGTATGAACAATACTCTCATACATGAATAAAACAATTTTAAATTAAGATTTTTATGAATTATTAACACTAAAATAATTCCTGTACAGGATCTTTTCAATATACAAATGAGATTATTTCTTTGGTCCCATTATCTAAGATAATGTAAAAATATATTTATTTGTGCCTCTGGAGTAGGGAAAAAATAGGAAAAATTCTGTTATCATTCACTTACTAATGCTGTAGAATCTGTGGAGGGAGCTATTAATTCTTTGAGATAGAACGATAACAAATAAATTACCCCATAGTACTTTTGCACTTAATAGGCTCACTAGACAGATGTTAAAATAAACCAAAATAATAGTAATGATTGTGTCAATTTTTTGTAACTCTTAAATGAGAAGACCGTGCTATTAATCACTACAGTATGATGACTTTAAGTAAGCATGGATAGTAAAGGGGCATAAGGGAAAAATTAATGTGCACAATCTATGTGAAAAAGAAGGCAAAGTGAAAATAGGTTTCAGAAAGTGGCTAGTAAAAATTTATAATTCTGGATCTGCACCATAGAGAGCCTCTCTGAGAAAAACAACTCAGATGCTAGAATCTAACACCATGAAGAAGACCATGACCCAGGAAGAAACTGAGGAAAAAGAAAAATAAATACATAAAAAAAAGAAGAGGCATGGATGGAGGGTTGGAGCTGGGCATGCTCCAGTCACTGTACTGGGTGTGTCTTAGAGTAGAGTGATTCACCATCAAGCTGAGGTCACATCCCTGCTGAGAGCGGGGGTTGGCGAGCTCGGGAAACTTGGTGGGAGGAGGTGCTGTGGCAGGAGTGGAAACTGCATGGACTTTGGTGATGGCTAGGAACTGGATTCCCCAGAGCAGGATGAAAGGCTAGATGACATATTGGATTTGGGCAGGACAGGCTTGAATCAACAACTGAGGTAGTGTTAGTTGGGGGCTCCTGGCCCAAAGTGGATTGGTGGGATTTGCTAGGGTTGGGCCATGCTCCTGGTCGGGACCCAATAGCCAGGGATGAGGCTGTCTGGAACCTGTGACATCACAGGGCACACTCAAACGTACTGAAGACACTCACTGGTTGACTGTCTTGGAAGGGAGGGGCCAGCCCACATTGCCCCTGTGAGTGCCTCACAAGTCAGTGGTGGGCTGGGGATGGCAGCATGTCCCTAGCCAGTATGATGCAGAAAAACTGTAATCAATACAAGAAAGTCTTGAGACCTCCACCATTCACCTGTCTGAAAGAAACCAGAAACATGACAAGACAGAGAAATAACAAAAAGCCTCCAATTACCAACCCAGGGAAAATAAGTCCAGGAGAGGTAAATAGAGAGGAGATTAAGAGCAGCATGCATGCAATATCAGACACGGCCTCATCAGAAATAAAGAAATACTTCCATGACCTCATCGATGTATTTAAATCTGAAATTCTATCTCAGGTGAAGCAAGATATAAGAAGATTAATAAAAGAAATGCTGAGTACTCCTCAAGAAGAAACAAATGGAAGAATGGAGGAACCCAGAGAAAGGAGAGAAGCCTTTGATAAAGAATATAAACAAAATCTAGAATACATGAAACAGATCCAAAGAGAATATCAGGAAATTAAAAACTCCATTGAAAGCTGGAAAAACTTCTTAATAGAAACTAGAGACAGACTTTCAAAACTTAAAGATAGATTTGCAATGTATGATCATGAAAGGTATGATCTCTTAAAAATAACAAGGAACCAGGAAATAATGATACAAAGACTAGAAGATGGCAAGAGGATTTATAACTTAAGACTAAAAAATGTGAATGAAGAAGCAGGGACAAATACAAATGAAATAAAAAGGCTATTCACAGAAATAATTAAGGAAAACTTCCCAAGCATAGGAAACAGAAGTGATGTTCAGATATATGAGGCATACAGAACTCCAGCCAGCTACAACAAAAACAGATCTGTACCCAGACATATAATAGTCAGGATCCCAGAAATCCGGCACAAGAACAGAATATTAAAAGCAGTCAGAGAAAAGAAACAGATTACCTATAAAGGAAAACTCATCAAAATCACAGTGGACTTCTTGATGCAAACTATCAAATCAAAAAGACCTTGGAGTGAAATATTCCAAACCCTGAAAGAAAATAACCTCCAACCTAGATTGATGTACCTTGCAAAACTGTCTCTCAAAATTAATGGAGAAACAAGATAATTCCATGACAAAGAGGAACTGGGGGAGTTGGAGACCACCAATCCAATCCTGCAAAGAAAACTGAAGGACATTCTAGATAGAGAGAAGAAAATCACCAGGATTCCAAGAACAATGGCAGAAAGGCCTCAATGAAAGGGGCAGATGGTAGAATGAAGGAGAAAAGTAAACAACAGTGACAGAAAATAGCATAGACGAGATGAAGCAGAGAAGACTGGCTATATCACTGTTTTGTCTTGACTGATTTTATTCAAATCTTGTCTGCTTGAGAGTATCAAGTCTGAGAGTAGAGGCAACTACTCTAAAGATGACAAGATTCAATAGGATGCCCATTCTGGTTTGATTATTAACTTCCTTTGAAGTCCTATAATGTCTCCAACGTTTGGTTTTTATTAATAGTGCTATGTACTGCTAAGTTTAATTATACTATACCTGACAATATAGACAATTTTATTGAAAATAACAAGAGACATCATGGTGACTACTATAGATCACCTAGTATTGTGATTTTATATGTTCTTTTCATTTTGTGTTTCTCTGGGAATTTGTATTGTTGACTTGTTTTGATTTGTTTTTCTTTCTAATACAGTAAGGCTAGGTATACACGTAGAGACTTGTATAGGTGTAAAACTTATAAACAGTTTACAAGAATTGATTATAGTTACTGCAAAAAAAAGAGAGGAAAAGAAAGTATTCTAAAGGATATAACTGCATGTATGTTTAAGTGTGTAGGATTGATAACCATATTAATAAGTTTTTGTTGGATAGATGAACAGAACTGATTGCAGTCTCACTATTTAAATGTCTACTTTGTATGCTTTACTTTTGTAACTTGAACAACTACTTCTAGAAGGAAAATATGTAATTATCAACTAGTGATTTCTTACTGGTTTTTTTTTGAAATTTTGTATTATTTCTACCCTCTTTCCATTTCATTTTTTCTTTAAATAAAAAAAACAAAACATAAGACTTCAAGGCCAGAAAAAATTTATAACTCTGGCAAAAGCCATTTTGTTCTTGACAGGATTTTTGGATTTGAACAATTAAACATGTTGTAAAACTTCTGAATAGACAAACAGAGCCAAAGATATATTCCCAGTAGAGAAAAAAGATTCCAAGTATGAGGTCGAACAAGAGCCTGAGGCAGTTGTTTCCAGATGAATTTTTCTTAACTCATCTGGGAAATAGTGTGAGTATGTAAAAGGAGAAGATGACGCGAGGCTAATGCCCTCTCCCACACTGAGAATTTGTTAAAGTGGAGGACAGACTTTCCTCTCTAATGCAGGTTACCATGGATTTCAGTTAGCTTTCTTAGTAAGCCAGATGACTAGACTATTTTTCTTTTCTACAACTTAATATTGTTGTGCGAAGAAACTCTCAGCTATTTGTATTGTGGTGATGGTGATGCCTAAAATTTGTATATATTATTCCTCAGTGCAGAATACTCTTGTTAATAGGGAAGCCCAGAATTTTTGATGCCACTTTTATAAATCAGTATTTATTCTTTAAATATGGCATATTAAAGTATTATAAACTTATTTGAGCATTTACAAAACACATCACATATATCCTTACTGTGTGTCACACAAATATACTTCAGTGGGATTTCTAAACTTGTTATGATTAGAATAAGCAGTTTTAGGACAGACAAATAAGAAAATTAAAATGTAGATAAAGTCTGCATTGGAAGTCTGAGCTCAGAAAGCCAGATATGTTTTTTTTTTTTTAATTTGGACACATATAAGCAAGGATGTGATTACAAAAAAATAATTTAACACATGCAAATGAAAAGTTATCAAAAATAAAAGAAGACTAAATATAAGGAGGTAAGGTTAAAGTGTTTTGAGCCAAAGTATGTAATTTGTAATATTTATTGAGAAAAGATGTTGTAGGTCATCAAGAGGTTCTGATACTTAAAGACCAGTGTAAGTAAAAAAGACCAGTAAAAGATAATAGGAACCCTGTTTTAGTTTTTTCTCTTCTTGCTGAGACAAAATACCTGATGCCCAAAGTTAAAGTGGAAAATGTTTATTTGCCTCATGGTTTGTAGAGGTTTCAGTCCATAACTGGCTGACTCCAAGGCAGGGTGGCATGGCAGACAGGCAGTGTAGAGCAGAAACAGATTATGGTAGTGAGAAGGCAGGAAAACAATAATGGCTTACTATGGTTCTTTCTATCCATTAGGATTGTATCCAGGCTACTTAGGGCAGGTAGTAGTCAAACTCTAAATCCAGGGCCCTTAATTCTAGTATTGCACTATGAATCAATCCCACCATCACATAATCTAGATTACTCCCTTCTGAAAAATTCCCACCAATGATTTCATGAGGCTTTGGAGGGATATCTAGACATAAGCCATAATAAACTCAAACTAAAAAATTGGTTTTCATAGACTTAAAATTCTATCCATTGGAGCTTCAGAACAATCCAAAAGTATACAAAATAGTAAACATGGATTATTGCTGAATCTAAGATTCACTAGAGGAACAATAATAAAAGGAGATTGAATTCATTTAATGATTGAACTTGGGTGAGATGAAGCTAACTGTGGTAGAAATTAAGCTATTTTCATTATGACCAATGTAAAGTAGAGAATATATTGAATAATGTAACTTGAATTTTTTTAACAATCAACATCCTAATCTATGCAAACTTTGTTGGAATTATTTTTTAAAGTGTTGCAAATTCTCCTTTCTAATGGATTTTTTCTTACGTCTCTATTTTCATTCATTTAGCGAATACATGTTTGAGGAACTCTTCTATGCTTTCAGGAACTGTGATTGATGTGCAAAATCTAGTTGAGAATTAAATGAACCACAATTGCTGTTTATATATTTTCACCCTCAAGTCCCTAGTTCTAAGTCTGTGCTATCGTATCCACTGATGTAATTTCAATAACTCTTTTCTGAATTTATTTATTACCCATATACTTTTCTCATTCTTTTAATATTGTGTTCTTAACAGCTTTACTTTTACATAGTTCCAAGGGTTTTAATAACAAAGTTCATAATGGTTTTCATATCTATGATTAACTGCTTTTTAAAATTTTTAGTTTCCACCAGGCTATGAATCTGCTTCTGCCTTCTTTCAGTTTCTTTTAAACATGGTAATGTCCTAAGTGTTTGTATTACCTGTAGTAGACACCTTTCCATAATTAAATTTCAAGTATAGTGACCGCTAAACATTATCTTTATTTTTCCATCTCCACATGATTGGCATTTACAGATTTCTCAGATTCCTCGAAGTCTAAGAAATAACATCCACTGACATTCTTCACTTTTCTTAATGCTGTTTCTTCTTTTTTCTCCTTAGTTTTGCTTAACACTTTCTAGATTCATCATTAAAGTCAATTTCTTGTATATATACTCAATTCACTTTGCTGTTTCTCTGGAAATAAAAAAAAATCTGCATATTCTCAGCCTCCACTTAAATGGTTAAATGTGGTTATAGGAAAACATAAAACCATACCAATTCAACTCACTTTAGGTTAATGATTTTCAACCTTAACACATCAACTCCCTCTTCCCTCAAAAAATGAAACCTATCTGAAATTGTTGTACTTTAATGAAACCAATCTGAAACTGTTCCTACTTTAATTTCCTATTTTCTTTTAAGATTATTTCATGATTCCTCCTTGTTCTTCAAAATACCAACATACTCTCAATTTTTCTCTCCACTGTCATGTAATCACTTTGTTTGATTTTGTGGAGAAACTACATCCAAATAGAAATATTCTGCATGCTGTCTTTACAAGAAACCAACAAATCTGCGTCTGTGGCTGTGGTGTTGTCATCTCTCCAGCAATTAAGACCTTTGTGATTGTGCTTATAGCTAATGCCAGCTCTTCTTATCACTGAAACCCAAAGTCACTTACCTACTACAAGGCATTGATCCATGCTTTCACTCTTCATCTCTCCATATAAATTTGCCTCCTTGCTGTATTATTACCATTAGCTTACAAATACACACTGACATCTTACCATTTTTTGAAAAACAAAAATCCTTTACTTAAAATGACCTTTCTTTATTTCCATTAAAATCATTGCATTCAAATTTCTGCTTTCCAGATATAGGGTTCTGTGCTGGTCGTCTTTGAAAGTTTTCATACCATACCATATTTGTAAGAAAGAATATTTCAGCATGACTTGGTGCCATCTGGACCAGAGAGAACACAAGTGAAGCAAAATTTTTGCAAGTTATTAAAAATTTTTTGTCTGAATTGAATGAATGAATCACTAGGATGCAAGAGCATGGAGCAGCAGGAGTCTGCTGTGCCCGACAATTCAATAATTTCACTACATGTCCCATCTGAGCAACAGATGGAGCTAGGAAAATATTCATGGCTCCAAAAAGGTGTTGAGATTTTCCTTTCGGATTTTAGACCCGGAATTCCAAAAATGGCACTTGCTTTCCTATTCCGAACTTATCCTAGGCATTGTAATATTTGAATTCCATTCAATCAAGATAGAAAGAAATAGACAGATCCTCTCATTCTCTCAGGAAACAGGATTGTTTCTAGCATGAAAATCCTAGTGAGGCCGAGGTAGGAGGATCACGAGATCATTCCCTAGTGGGGGTAATTTTAGAAGATCTTGTATCAAAAAAGATGAGGAAATCTGGAGCATGCAGCACAGTGGTAGAGCCACTCTGCATTCATTCTCTAGCACCGCACAGAAGAAAATTTCTTGCACCGAGAAAACATGATGCTAGCCTCCACTCAGGTGATGGGGACCTGAAATTAGTGAGGACTCTTGTGGAACTGTTGGACAGTTTGGCTCAACATTCTCCTGTAGATCATGCTTTTCTATCTTCAGTTGACTCATTCACCCAATTCAGACAAAAGATGTTGCATAACTTTAAATTTTTTTTACCTAGTGAAGCTTCTGAAACATCCTGAATTTAAAGGAGGGAGCTTGATTTTCTACTACAGTTAACAAAGCCAGTGACATGAGCGCCTTGTGACTCATCCCCTCTCTTTTTGCTTTACCACCCAAGATTCGTAAGATTTTTCTATAATGCCTTTGTTAACATATTTTTGATAGCAATTGACACATAATGCTAACTGCCTTTTGAAAAACATCTTCACCTGATACATAGGACTTTACTCTTTCCCCACTTCCCTGGTCACTTTTTCCCCCTCTATTTGTTTTACTGATTCTGTCTCTTTGCTACAGTTTCTATTACCTATGTTTGTGGATTGAATATATTAACTTGATTTATGAGATTGAAATATTTTTACCAGTATGATAACAATAAAGAGACATAGTAATTACAAAACCATACTTTGGATTGGTAGCTGGAGTACAAAATTGATTTTTTTGAAGAAACTCTTCAAATTTAAGTATTCGTGGGCTGTTACATGGTGACATTAATGTTTCAGTTTCACAAATATAGTACTGTAATACATAGTAATGACAAAAGGGTGAATTGAAACTGAGTGAAAGGTATATTAGAACTTTGTGTACTACCTTTGCAAGCCTTCTGTAATTAATTAAAAACATAAAATTCCTGTAAAAATATAAAAGGGAGAAAAGACAGATCATAACATGGTGAAGACTAATGTTTTTAAGACAATGTCAAGAAGTGTGTCGTTTTTCCCTTGACCAGAGAAGACTGGATGAATGGAGAGAAGTCATATCTCCACTCAGATAAAGTAAATTCAAAGATTCTATGTTGGATGGACTCATAAATTTTCCACATTTCTACTTGAAAAATATGTAGTGTACTTTCAGAAATACAGAAGCTTTCTCTCCTTGGTTTGTCAGTACATACCACTCAGCCTTTCACTTCTGGTTTACCCCCACACCTGAACTTTTACATATTAAAGTATAGAAAACATACTATCATAAAATTTATTTCCATTAAAATCTTAAATCAAGCATGAAAATCCTACAGAAAGGAAATTACTCCTATTTAAATTGAGTAACATTGCAAAATTGTGCTTAAATGTAATAAGCACTTCACTCTTAAGAACTACATTATTTGAATGTAATATATATCTCTATGTAAATATATCTATATATATATATATATTTTTTTTTTTTTGGTGGGGAGAGGGTGCCAGGTATCAAACTCAGGACCTTGCACTTGGCAGGAAGGTGCTGTGCTCCTCAGCTCTATCCTCAGATATTTGAATATGATATAACAGGCTAAACATCATTTCATATATTTTCTGGAGCAAGAATAAAATGAGTACAAACACAAGGAATTATGGCATTTTGTTATATTTTTAAATCATCAGACTATCAATTTTAAAAATTGAGAAAGTATATAATGTATGTTCTGAATTTGCAATGTTCACGATAGGTTCATTTATAATGACTAGAATTCTTTCTGATTATTTAATCCCTTTTAATTGTTACCAATCAAACCAATTACAGATGGTTTTGTTAAATCTATCCATTGTTTTTCCTTCTCATAGAGGTATACAAATAAGACGTTTAAAAATGAGACCATAGAAGAGCTACTGAAACAATCAGCAGAAAGATATTGGGAAAATTAATAGGCAATCAAATGTTTCTAATTTCCTGGGGTTTTGATTGTCTTTTGCAAATAAAATTCCATAAAAGCCAATGAAGTAAAAGAAAAGTAACAAAAAGCTTGCCTTTGTTCACAACTTTGTGAATATAATGGTCATATTTTTTTCTTATTAAAATCAGTGCATATAAAGTATGTGAAGAATAACATCATTATTAATGTAAGGGATTAGAGGTCACTATTCAGCAAGGGACATTATTATTAAATCTTTTTAGAGTGTAAAATTAATTGATTTCATCTACAAAATAATCATTCCACAAAATGCCCTCTGCAAAAGAGAGTTTTTAAAATGCCAGTTTATATTTTTTATGACTAAGAAATATGTAAATGCATGTTCTTTCTTTAAGTTTGGGCTTCTTTTGGTAGGCAGATATTCAAGATTCTAGAAGACTTTTAAATTATGCAAATTAAACTTTTTTAATTCAGAAAGAAGTGAATTGAAGGTCTGAAAGTTAAATGACTCACCCAAGTTCCCAGTGTAGTTCTTTGAGGAGTCACCAATTGGACATAATTCTCAACAAAATGTTAAACCAGTGTACATTATACTCCAAGACTTAACATGTGCTGTAATTTTTACTCATATTCTTTTGGTGTCACGTACTAAGAAAGTTATGAAAGATTTTAAAACTCTTTTCACTTCTTATTTGTATCACAAACAGGCACTTCTGTATTAGTTGGTTATTCAGTCCTCATCTTTCAAAATAAAGTAACATAACTAGTCAATAAGATTTACCTGTTTTAGTTTATGATGACTTATTCTATACCTAAGGTACTTAAACATGATTTTAAATATTTTCCAACTCATCAAAAAATATTTTTCAAAAGTGATTTTGTGAATACATACATGATTTATTCTTAGAAAACATAAAATATATGAGTTTGTTATGTAGCTGCTCTTGAGGAGAGGTCAGATGTCACAACTGTGATGAAAATAGAGAGCAATGAAATGTCCATAATTTATGTATTTAGTTGTTTACTCATTCATCATGGTACTTGAGATTAAACTCAGGGTCTTGGGTATGCTAGGCAAATGCTTTACCAAAGAACTCCTTCCCCAGGCCTTATGGATTACCTTTAATGAAAATATTTAGTAGCTATTTCAAAATAAATATTTGACACACAATTTGTACACAATTAATGGGCTGAGTAAAGTATATGTATTTTTTTCCTTATTAACAGGCTATTACAGGGTAGAAACAAATCATAAATTTTCTTCAGATCAATTCTTTGATAGGTGTCATGTTCCCATTTCAATCATGTATGCACTAATAATTAGACAAACAAATCCCTATGAGAGTCTGGAACAGTGTTGTTTAATCATGCCAAGAAATGTGGCAATCTGGGAAGTGTGATTGCACCATATGGAGCAGAGTATAATCTGATTAGTAATCATAGCCTCCGAATCTGATTTACCCCTCTTTTTTTTTTTTTCTTTATTATCTGGACTTTTTTGTTTCTTTTCTTTTAACAGAAAAAAAATCAAGCAGAGTTTAAAAACAGGTAAGGAAAAGAATTACAATAATTAATACATGTGTATTATTCTCTTTTAGTAGTTATTTAGAATACAAGATAAAGGCATGATGTCTTACGCACACAATATTAACACAAACCTTTCTTTTTAATGGAATATTGTTACTGTATTGTTTCTGACAGCAAGCCAGTGTCATTGGAGTCTCTTCTCCTGAGTCATATAGCCACCTTCAAAATCTGTCTTTTCTTCAGTTTTTAAATATTTAATACTAGCATAAGCAGATTTGCTGTTTTTAGTGTTTATTGTGTAGAATTAATTAAATTTAGTAAACCTATATTTTGGCTTTGGGATACTTTTAGGAATTATTTATTTTAATGATTTTCCCATTCAATTCTTTTTTTTTTTTGAGATTAAAGCAAAACAATCAAAACAGAGCAAAACAATAAAAACAATATAGGATTTCAAAGCAAGATGATAGGAAATTAAGAATGATGACATATAGTGCTTATTGTTATCTTTGAAATTGTTGCTCAGATTACAAGATACATAGAAGATTATTTTGTTTTTCAGATCTATATTCTCTTCAATATTTTCTTCTTTTCCCATACAATCTTCTATAAAGTATCACTGTGCCTAGGACATAAATTGACCATAACTATAGAACACCATGTTATTTACTAGAAAAGTACATACATGGTCATACTTTAGATTTACAGGTTTACTTTACTTTTATAGATACTTTACTTTTATGGATTAAAATTATTTTTTAAACTATTTAACATCAGGATTTATTGTAAATTTCCAGAAGGATAACAATATGGTATTGACAAAAGAATAGACAAATTGATCAAAGAACAGAACTGAGAATTTTAGAAATAGACTCAAGTAAATAAAGTCAATGGGTCTTTGATAAAGCACCAAAAATAATTTAATGCAGTAATGATGTTAAAACTTTCTCCTTTACTACTCATTTATACATTTATCTCAATAATATAACTTATTCCCTCCCTTCTTTTCTATCTTACTTCTTTTTAAATTTTTCTTCTCTATGGTAATCTTAATAAAGCACTAGGCAAAACGACACACTATACAGGAAGAGAAGCCAAGCATTGACTGTGTACTCAAGGAAGTTAGGTTTAAGAATTTAGACACAAAATAACAAGATATAAGATAAAATATGGAATGCATAATAAGTGACTGACTAGGTAGCCATGAGAGTTTGAAATGGACTATTTCCTCGGCAAATAGATGACAAATTTCAAATAGATGTGCCTCTTCTGGAGCCAATTAATATTTCATTTTCTAGTCAATGTAGTTTATTTTTCTGAGAAAATACTAAATTTTCTTCTTTTTAATTCAGTTTCAGATAATCTGTTTATCCATGGAATTTTTAAAAAGTATAATAAAGCAAATGCATTACTTAAGAGGAAATGATCAGTTCTAAAAATTTGCTATGGTGGACTAATTGATGGTCAGCCTGAGTGGAAATGCCCAGCTGCACTGAGTCAGCGTGGTCCTGGGCCCCAAAGAGTCACCAGAGGATTGCTGAGGAAATGGCAAAAACAAAGAGAGGAGGGGATTGCAGGCTGTTGATTCCCCAGAAGAAGCTTTGCTGTGGTTGGTTTTCCTGATAGGAATCCTGCAGCTCTCCTCTCCTAGGTCCTAACTGTCACTGTGGGTGGCTGTTGTTCTCCTCAGGGGAGCTGTGGTTTACGCCTTTGTTTAGGAGCATCCCTTTCTGGTTCTTGGGTGGATTCTTCAGGCTTCAGGCACAGATCCTTCACTGTCAGCAGGCGCAGACTTTCTAGCTTCCACCACTGGCTCTTGGAGTGTCGTGTCCCCCACCTCCCCGCTCAGTTCCTTGATCGGGACTTGTGTGACAGTTGCCCTGGGCTCTAGGCCTCTGGGCTGGCCTCCTGTGGATCACTGCCTTGGTATACAGGCCCTGTGCTGGATTCTTAGGGTTCCTAAATTTTATAAAACAATACCATAAATTTATGTATCCTGTACTGAATCTGGTCCCTTGGAAACCTTGACGGTAACACATGGCAGTAAAGATTATGGAAAACTAGAACATAGACTAATATTTTTCATAGTTTAAAAAAATCATTAAAATGAAAAGAAACATATGTGCCTATGTATATATTTTAAAACTAAGGAGAACTGTATTTTAATTAAGGAATATAAAATACAGTTAGTCTTCTTTCTTTTCCAGGTGCTTTTTTACTCAATTTTTATTGCTTCATGTTGTAAGATCATTACTTTTGTGTTATATTCCTGAACTGTTTACACTTTTTCTTCTGTGCTGCTCCAACATTCTACAAGGTTTTGTTTTGTTTTTTAGTTTTTCAGGTTCAATGAATTTGTGAAAGTTGCAGTTACGTGCATTTCCAATCTTTTCTTTTGAAAACCAAAGGGGAATTGCGGTAGTTAGGGGCTACAGGGCAGCGGTCAGCTATTATACTTCAAAAAAAAATAATATATATATATAATATATATATATTATATATATATATATAGTGTTGTTCTGCTAAGGAAAGTAACAAGGGAATAGAAAAGTAGGTTTGCAGTTAAGTAGAAATATATTGACTCTTCAAAAGCACAGTAAATAGAAGACACAGAACATTTCAGAGAGCAATATTTAGAGATTAGGTCAGGCTGCAAGTCACTTACTTCAAGTAAACTAAATTAGCTAGCGTATACTAATCCTTTAGGGGAAAATTCCAAGATTTTATCTTGTCGATGGCTTAGTGCTAAAGTGTTCTGTTTTGATCCTTTCAAGAATACCTTCACAACCTGAAAAAAAAATGCTCTTTCTGAAATATAAACCTATGTAGATTTATATTTCATGACTTAAATGAATTTTAATGCAATGTAATATACACGTTCACACTTAGGTTATGAAAAATTATCAATATTACTTGGTGAGCTTTCATGCCAAAATTCACTTTTCACAAAATAAGGTATAATGTGTCTGAATGTATAATTTTTATAAAACCACAGTTTTAAAAAAATTCCAACTTTTATGAGGCAAAATTTACTATACTTCTATATTAGTTTAAGTTTATTCATTATTTAGTTGTTTTTGGTGTGATTTTCCATTAAATATTAGAAAGCAAAGACATTTTCAGGTTAAAAAGTGAAACTGAGTATGGTGCAAAGTAGAATATGAATACAGAAGTGATTGTTTCTAGATTTGTGGAAGACAGTTTTTCAAAGAGGCAGGAAAGCCAGGACCTGGGAGCATTTGATTCTGTTGCTTAAAACATAAGTGTTCAATAAAAATGCATTAATCATGAATTGGATTGGTGATATTAATATAACACAAATGGTAATGTGTTAATATTATAAGGCTTATTAATATTAATGACTCGTAATACATTTTCTCTGCTCTGGCTTGTAGAATTAAGAAAATTGTTTTACCATCATGAACCTCAGTTTCTTTGCTGAAGGAAAAACGAATTTTCCTAAATAACTACTATTTTTTTATTCAATAAAAGTATATAAATATAGATATAGACATATAGAATGAAATCTTATACATGATATATATTTAATTGTATCCAAAATTTCTAAGAATACTTTTTATTATTGTAACTAGAATTAGTATTCTTAAAGGGTGTATTTCCAATATCTTTTAAACATTTCTTGAAGACATAGATCCTAACCATACACATAAATTAGTTCACTTTAATGCCTTTGTCCTCAACTTTAGCTGTTTATTTTACTTTCAACTTTGAAGGTGGCTATTTTAAAATGAGTTAGTTTTTAATGCCTGGGGAAGTGATAAGAGGAAAGCATGTTTTCAATACTAAAAGGTAGCCTAGTCTTATGAACACAACATATACAAAAGCTTTGGAAAAGAGAACATCCTTTATTTTTAAAAACAGACCTCAAAGAACAGTTTCAATGTTCAGGGAATTAACTTATAAGTGGGTAGAGGACAGGCTGCGGGAGATAGGGGAACTTTGTCGATCAGGGCAAGTGAAGCCACCTAGAAACTTTCTAATTTGAATCTTTCGGATGATGCTACATTGGTCAAAGTTACTGAATCTGCATAATTATCTTGGTATTTTCTAATGTTATACACAATATTATTAATAGAACTGTCCTCTCATACCACTATTATAAATAAGTCTAGAATCCATATATCAACAGGGCCATGACTAACTGGAAACTAATCTAAACTATGCAATTAATGGAGTGGGATAAAAATAATTTATAACTGAAGAGGGTTCCTCTGTGTGAGTAATTTATCATCCTGAACTGCTTGAGCGTCCTGTTTGTTGTCCTGGAACTAAAGCTCATTATATGGTGAAATACCTTATTTCATTTATTTTTATTTCCTGTCTCTTAGTCAGAAGCTGCTTCTAAAGGCCTTAGCTTTCTTCAGGTTAAAAAACAGTTATAGAGATTACTTGCATTTTTAAATTATCATTAAGCATAAGTCTAGGATAAGTTCTATGATTTACATGAATTTGATTAAAAATTTAACTTTAAAAAAAAAAACCTGCAAGTACCAATCTCATCAGGCAAATAGAAAACAGCCATGACAGTTCCTCTTTGTGACAGGGTATGTGTCTGTGTGGAAATGTGTATATTTATGTTGGGATATGATGAAATGGGGCTCTAGAGAGACAGAGGAGAGTAAAAGACAAAGAAAAAGGAGAAATGACTGCAACATTAAAACCTGAGGAGATCTTAGAAAGTAAGAGATGCCTACTTTTAGTGACAAAATAAACCTGGAATAAACTAACAACAGAATGTTCCTTGATCTTTGAATTATTCAACTTTCTTCATTTTTCAACTATATCAACAGGAAATTGCAGAAATGAAAGAAATAGCTCAATAGTTTTGGAGCACTCAAAGAAGCAGAGGTAGTTACAGGCAATCTTTTTCAGTTGACAAGATAAAAATTACAAAAACTTATTGAACAGCTACTGATTATTTAAATGAAAACCTTTTCTTCCAGATATTTACTTCAAAGTAAATATCTGAGTTATATTTAAATGAATAACTGCTTCGGATGTTAATTTAAAAATGCCAGTGACCTCAGGCAGTCATTCAGTTATTCTTTTATTGTACATGTTAAATGAATATTGAGCAATTATCATATGATTTGATAAACCCAGAGTGAATACAGGTTGGATAGGAAAATAGAGCACAAAATGTTTTAGAACATTATTGCAACTGTTTGAGAAAAGCCTTTAGACAGAATACCGAAAGGAAAGGGCAGGATTACATTAGAATTCTTTGCCTTATTTTAATACCCAAAATTTTCCAAGTGGAAGTTTAGAAGATGGCAAGACAAATGTATAGATTCAAAGTATTTTTCCAGCAGAAAAAACTAGGGGAATTACAGATTGTGTAATCTAATGCAAAACGTAGCCCTTAATGTTGAAGTGAGAGTTTATTCTGCTTTTCTTTTTTTTTTGCTCTTATTGAAGAGAGAGTAAAGTACAGTGATACTTATCGAAGTACACTTGGCTTAAGTACTGTCACACAAAGCCATTTTTTTAAAGAATGCTGTAAAAGTCTCATTTGAAAGGTTTTTGCAGAGTAAGTTAGAATTCCAAACCTGTTGTAAACTCTAGTCCAGCCAAATGAGGCATCTCATAAAGTAGAAATTCAAGATGCTTAGGAATATCTAATGATTGATCAACATAAAATTGACATTTATTATGCTCAAAGATCTTTATAGACTGTATCTAGATAAAACTTATTTTCAATAGGAATTTTGTTTAAATAAAGTTTTAGAATAAGTTCTTTTATTGAACCTGAAGAAAGAGATATTTTACTTTCAGACAGAGTTCAAGAGACTACCATACTACTTTGAGTGCTATGCTTTATATTTTTTCTCCCAGAACTAGAAAGCCCATGTGAGGGGAACACACACAAAGATGTCAGTGATACAGGGAAAGGATATCAGTGGTAAATTTTCTGCCATATTCCAGCTGCCACTACCATGCTTAGATAATAGTAGATAATCTTGGAACCATATTTTGAATATGTTTTAATGAAAGCATGAATGAGTCATATGAAACACTATTAAGGAATACTAAATAGATTGAGGACTCTGATTTTAAGAGAGAGGTGAAAGGAGATATTTTACAAAGCTTCCAGTTTGAGCAATTGAGATCATTAACAGGAAAAACAAGAGGAAAGAATAAGATAAAAGAGAATATTAGAAAAATTTGCAAAGCAAATAAGTTCGGAATAATTATGTTGCCCAATAAGACGGCAAAGTATAAAAATAAAAAGTTCCATCAAATCAATGCAAAATGTTGAGGAAACTTACAGCAAATGATATACATTTTTGGAGTTGTTTTCCTTGGTACATGTCAGATTACGGAAAGTAGTTAAGGCAGAAGTGAAAAGTATAGAGAGTTTGGTTACTACTTTGAAATTGTACACATGGATGTGCATGTGAATATATTGAGACAGGCACACAGAGACAGAAGTGATCAAGCACTATTTTATTAGAGTATCAAAGCAATAGAAAGTAATCAAAGGGAATAAAACTGAAAACAGTGTCATATAAAGCCATGAAAAGAGAATTTTTGCAGGAAGTAAGTAGTTCATTTCACCAAATGAACTACAGGAACTTCACCTCTACGGCCTGCAAGTGTGAACTTTAACCTCCTTTCACTCCAAAGTCTGAACCAGAAGCAGACTAATCTAATTAAATTGACTTCTTGGGCTCAGAGATAATTTGGCAGCTCTGTGAAAACTGTTTTACTTGGGGCAAATTTAACTGATGAAGTATATATTCTCTACTGTGCCCAAACCTTTTCACATGCTTACAAATTTCAAGTTTCCCATTATACAAACAGAAACTTACGGCTTCTTTAGGAGAGCTTGATAATAATCACACTAAAATCTTTCATATTTTCCAAAAGCCAGATATGCTTAGAAGTATAGTTCCTGAGTGGGTGCACTATTTAAATTTGATAAGGAGCTTATTTTATAAATGCAATGAACCCTTAAGGAATATGTTGTAATGTTTTTCTCTCAACATAGAAGACAGGTGAGTTTGTTTTATGTCCCCACACCAAGCAGTGTGTCCAGTTGATGAGTTCCACCTTGCCTTTTGTATTATTTATAGTCTCTCTGTCATCATACTCCGGCTGATCTTTGAGTGCTTCACAATGAACTGGCTCCCTTCTGTCCTCTTAGCTTGTTATTTTCCTTCTCCTGTGCATATCAGCTTTCTCACCTTTTGTTATCCTTTTGCTGTCAGTCTTGTTCAGCTTCTTTCTTCACTCTCAATTCCCAGAACTGTAATCCTATATCTTTGGTCTGCTGATTCTGGATGGTTTCTCTCCCTTAGTGTCTGGCTTATTGCTTTATGTATCTTCGGTGCATTTTTCTATCATGCTATTTTTTGAATACTGCATCAGGTCTGAAGCTTCACACCACAGAATATTACATTATACTTTTCCTCATTCTATTTTACCACTGAACCTATTCCCTTTACATCCTACCCCCCTGGCATTCTACTGCTAACTGTCCTCTTTGAAAATCACCAATGAATATACAACCTTTACTGTACTAAAGAAATTCACAGTGGTCACTGGTGAATTACTCCAGGGAAAGACTATCTATTCTATTTTTTTATTACTTCTGTTTCTACTAAACAAAAAAAAAATCACTCCATGAGAAGCTGTACAAAAACTCCACAAAAACCCAGGTTTATTACAAGTCAGGAATAAGGATTTTTCCTCTTTTTGTTTCAATTTTTTATGTCATTTCTTTGTGAAAGCAGGAAGCAACCATAACTTTTAAAAGGTATTATTTATAGTTCAATCAAAGCTGTGAAATAACAGTATTAAAGTACAAAATAGTAAGTTTAATTATCATTTAGAACATGTCTTAGAAGATATGAACATATTGTCAAAATCCAAATTTTTATTGCAGAATTGAATCAAATCTCTGTATCAGTCAATACAGTTTTAAAACATAGATTTTTATATATTTTAATGTAAAGCATGCCCTACTTCATAATATACTAAAGTTTATTAAAAATTAAATGAAAATATTGTTGAGGGTGGCTATCTACTAGTGTAACTTAACTGTTTTATTTTCCATTTCTTCATCATAATCCATTAGTTTTCTCATTTGTAAAACTGAAACTTGAATATGAAGTTTTTTATGATTATTTTTTTCCAAATCTATGTTCCCTTTTAGAAATTTTCTTAGATAGTTTCCAGCTTTCTTTAGCAAAATAACAATCAGGAGTTATACAGGAAATTTATGTCCTGATCTGTTTTATCAAAAAAAATTTATAATTTATTCTTTGTTTCATCTTTTTAAAAACAAAATGGTTGGAGACCCAGAGCCTTGCACACATGAGGTAGGCACTCTCCATTGAGCTAGTTCCGGAGCCATGGTCACGAAAATATATAATCCTAGAATTTAACTTCCATTTCATTCTACAGAAAGCTCATCAAAGGAAATTCTCTAGGAAAATTAATTAATATGCAATGTTAAAGTCTAAATTTGTTTTTACACATTTTTTCCTTCAAAACTGAAACTGTTCAAACTACCAGTGAATCCTTAAAAAAATTGGATGTTAATATTATTTGTCCAGATAAAACTCAAACTTGATCCTTGTAGCTGTGATTGTAGTACATGCATGTATTGTGCTGACCCCAACTAATCTTTCCTGAATGTATCATATGTGACAATTTTGTTGTGGTTACATCATGAATAACCCTTTTCATTGTGATGTCTTGTTACCTTAGTCCTCCTCTTGCCAGGAAGTTTCCTCCTCAATAATGACACCTAAATGATTTCACTTTATATCTCTGACTGTCCTATCTCTGTGTGTTGGTGATTTTCACAGTGAATCTCTATTTTGTCTTACTGTAGAGATACTTATATCTATGTGATAATCAACCATATTTACATTTTTCCTAGCACACTAAATGTTGAAACTCCCTTTGCTGGATATCACTATCCCCTCTATTTAAATCTCTTCCGTGCTCTGACTGTGTCAGTGGTACTGAGTTCTAGTTCATCATCTAACTCAGAAACCTAGCTCTTCTCATCTTCTCTGAAGCACCCAATTCCTCTCTGTGTGTATCTATCTTAGGTTTACTCTTTCAAGAGAGTCACAAAGCACAGTTCCTTTGTGGACTACAAATCTGATGTTTTCAGTGTGAAATCAATCTGTTCCTATCCTTCGCCCTGTTCTTTGAGTCACTTCTGTTGGCCTTGAGGGTGATGTATAAAACTTCACATGATTTGTGTTTCAGTAACTCTACTACTAACTTCACTTTATGTCATAAACCTTTATCAAAGACCAAATAATTTGTGTTATTTTTGTCTTTAGACAGTTCATAGTTTTCAACCTGCCTTCGGTGTTACTCAAAAACAACTTTCTTCCAGCTATCTGATAAAATTCTACATTTGTTTTCCTTTTTCTCCCACAAATTCCAAAGTTATCAATTTACCTACTTTTTCTGTTTTTCTTGGATTTGACTCTTGTAAAGTTTATTCACATGAAAGATATGTTTTTTAAATTCTATTTGATTGAAACATTTTTGATGTACATGAAGATCACATTCACCTTAGTGAATTTGTACCTGTACATGAATATAACTTGTTTTTCCCCCATTGCCGCACCCTTCTTTCAACTCTTCCTAACTTTTGCATTTGCAAAAGCTTTATTTCCATGTTTTCTTTCTTTTCCCATTTTTTCACTTTTCCATTCTTTCTTTTTCTCTCCCCTCTTGCTTGTTCCGTTCACCTTTTGAACATTCTCTTCCTATTTCACACTTCCTATTATATATTTTGGTTCTTTATACTTTTGGTTTTTCACATCAGATGTCTAAAGTGTAGCATCAGATTGTTTATTTGTGTTCATTTTGTTTTCCCGATGTGGGAATTCACGGCAATAAATTTCCCTCTGAGGACTGCTTTCATTGCATCCCACAGGTTCCAGTAATTTGTATTTATATTTTTGTTTGCTTGTAGATATTACTTAATTTTTTCTTTAATTTTCTCCATGACCCACTGATTGTTGAGGAGTGTATTGCTTAATTTCTATGTGTTTATATAGTTTTTGCAGCTTCTTTTGTCATTAATTTCTAATTTCATGGCACTATGATCAGATAATATGCATGGGATAATTTCAATTCTTTTGTATTTACTTTTAAGCAAAGAATAATAATTTTTAAATGACAAATAGTATCTTATATGGAACACTTGTATTAATGTATTCCAAATCAATACTAGTTTTGTTTTCTTTTATGTTCCTTTTTTTTTTTTTTTTTTTGGTACCAGGAGCAAACTCACTACCTTGTGTTTTCCAGGCAGGCACTGTGCCACTGAACTGTATCCCCAGGTCAATACTGGTTTTCAAAATACTGATCTAATTTGAATCTTCATTTTAAGTATCAAAAATATGTTGTAGACTAATGTGATTAATGAGTATAAGAACATAGCAACTATAAGAACATAAACTTCAATCCAAAGATTCTGTCTTAGAAAATACTAAAAAAAAATTAATTTCTTAATATGGGAAAAATAGTTAAAAGATTATTCCTTTTATCATTGTTGCTGTGAATTTATGAATTTTATAAAAGAACTGAGCAATCAGAGTATGTTGTTAAAGAGATGAAAGTTACACTTCATCTAAGTCTTTCCTTCTTTGATATTTCTAAACAAGAGTATTCTATCAGTGGTGACATTATTTGATGACAATCACATGCCTAGTAAAAGATTCTGACCTTTATTGAAAGACACAAGTCATGCCTTTCAAAGTGTATGGCAACAAAAAATTACTGAAAGTACAAAAGTCTTGTTCCTTTGTGCCGTGGAGGACAGGATTATCATTTGTGATAGCCTAGGAACTCTAAAAATAACATAGAATACAAAAGAATAGAAAAATTCCCAGCATGAAAAAGAGAAAAAAAAATGAGTGGGCTCTGGGATTGTACCATTTGATATATGATACCAAAGCCCTGGTACGTGCCATCTACTCTCCTAAGCAGTAGTAACAGAATGATGCTAAAAGATGACTCTTGGCTTTAACTGCTTTGAATACAGAGCCAGATTTGTAAAAACACATTGAGTCCACAAATGGAAATTCCTATGAGGACAAACTGGCAAGTTTGAGGAAAGTGCCAATTAAATTTAATTGTTTTCTCGAATATTTTAAAGTGCTATTTTCAGGTTAGTCACCTTCAAAAGGAACTAGTAAAATGGTCTAATCATGTGTAAAAGAAAGTTGTCTTACTTAGTAAAAAGGCCAAGTCAGTTGGATGACTTTCCTTTGACTAGTACCTAGCTGGCTCAATCTTTTTCTCTGGGATTTAGTCAATAGCAAGTATCTTTTAGCATCTATTTGCCTACCAGGTTTTCCTCAACAGTAATTAAAATCTATACTTGGACTACCCAAAAGGACACTTCAGCACTCATTATTGAACCCCAAATCCTGGATTCTCAATCACTTCTAATCTTCATTCCAGTATCTCTAAAAATATGGCATTTCCAGTCTGTCACAAAGAAGATAAATACTCTAAGGAAACTATAAATAAATGGTCCCAAAATTGTAGTGGAAACACATACATGACATACATGTTTTAAATCCTATGGTTTGAGTAAATTGAATCTTACTTTTACAAAATTTTCTCCTAATAAAGTGTTTATTTTTTATAAACACTTAAGGTTTGCCATCACAAGGTTGGATACTGTTCCATCATTTCTTCTTGAATAGTGCTTAGCTCTAGGTAAGATGATTACAAAGTGGAGAACTATTTCCAACATACAAAATTCAATAGAAGAACATATGGATTTTTAAAATCTGCAATTAATATTATAATTACTAATTGTATAAAATATATACCTTTTTAATAAAACTTATATATGAATAAAGTAAAATGTTCATGAAACTTATAAGATTCCTAAATTACTTTGGAGAAATATAAAAAAAATCCTTCCCTTGTAACTATTAAGACACAAAGAAAATAAAATTTACAGAGAAACAAAATATGACACTAACACTCCTGACACTTTATAAGAACTCATGAACTTCAACTTACAATTAGTTGAAGTCTTCAAGAATTAACTATTTTTTTCTGTACCAGGGATTGAATTCATGACTTTGCACTTGCCAGGCTGGTGCTTATAATGCTGAGCTCAATTCGTGGCCCTAAGAACTATCTTTTTTAGCTGTCAGAATATGATTTTGTACATTGTGATAGAAGGATGGCATAAGAAATTAGGAGGGGAAGGAGACAGAGAAGAGAGTAATTCATTGATAAAAACATGTGTATTTAAGTTAGCCCATGTATTTAGCATTTGGTAATTGTTTGTAATGGACATATTCTCGCTTCTTACTTTAACACAGGAAAGTCAGTTTAAAAAGTATATTGGATCTGCTTTGGGAAAAAATTCTGAAATATCCAAAGCCCTTTTTTTTATTTTTCTTTTTTTTATTTTAAAGAGAATAAAAGCTATTTTTATAGAAAATATTGTTAATTATTAATTATCCTGAACTCCATGGCACAGACTTTGAAGCAATTTTTTTTATAAAGCTTATGATCACATACATATATAATCAACATCCTTAGAAGTAATATGTAGCAACATTTAATTTTTAAAATTTTTTCATATTAAAGAGGATAAAACAGAATAAAACCAATAAAAACAAACCAGTGCAAGATGCACAGGACTTCAAAACATTACAAAATCAACAATAGTTACCACAATACCTCCTGATGTCCTCAAAACAGCTGCAGGTAACTTCGTACCGGGTCCTGACCTAGATCTCTGATCTCCCAAATGAGTGTATAGTGGAGGTTAAAATAAAATGAGAAAATTGTTGTAATTTGAGGGCTCCAGAAGGCTCAAAACCCTTTAATTGAGCTCGAGACTCTGAGGGCTAAGACAAAGGCTTCTCAGATCATCCCACTTTTAACAAGTCCAACACAAGGGGCAGAGAAACTGGTAAATCACAGGCAAAGAGCAGGACCTTGGGAGTCACTTTAAGGACGTCTCCAAGTAATGAATCAAGTCAATTCAGTAGAACTGTCTTATGAAGACATGGTAGGAGTGAGACAGTAGGAATAATTCCTCCAGCTGCAGTCTCTATCTACTTCATTGATGTTTCAGCCAAGTGTCTGCAGCTGTAACCTTATCATGACTTTTGAGGTATCTCTTGTCTCACAGGCCACTACAGGCCTCATCCAGGACCAGTGATTCATAGAGGTTCACTTACTGTGAATCAGCTCCTGTCAGCAGGCAAGGGGCTGAGGCGTTGGACAGACTCACAGATAAAACAGAAAGCCAATTATTTAATTTAAAATCCTGCTCAGAGCCTCTTTGTAGTGGTCTCCAACAGCTTCAGACTGAGAAAAATAAAATGGAACAAAGCAGAATAGAAGCAATAAAAACAAAACAGTGAATAAAGGACTTCAAAACAAGCCAATAGCAAATCCAGAACTGCTAAGATAATATTTCTTGCTCTCTTCAAAATAGCTGCTCCTGCCATTGGATTTGACATAATCAAACAAAATGAAATTAAAATCCAACTCTCCAATATAATGTAAATGATGTAGGACTTCCAAAACAACATCATAGGGAATCAACAATGGCTACAACTGTCAGAAGGAGATTCCCCCCCACCCCGGCAGATGCCACACTGGGTATCACTCTCCTCTGAACCTATGATCAGACCACTGGCCCTAAACCTGCAATGTTAGTGAAACACCAAACACCACAGGCATCCAACTGCATTTTACCTTCATAGCTATCATCACAGACTGTGTTTTACTGCTTAAGCTGGTCACTTACAGCAGGTGTAGGGTGTGAGTATAATACTTCTTGTTAGGGGCTGGGGTCTGTTCCCCTCCAGCAGCGGTCCATGCATGGCACAGGTTCCCAGACTAGGCTTACTTCCTGGTGTGTTGCAGCATTTTAACAACTTTAATTTGCTGAGCACTTTCTTCTGTCTTAATGGTATCACATCTGTAGCTTGAAAGCAAATTTATACTTGTAAACAGGTCAACATATGCTTTAATTGTCCATTCAATTTTATTTAAAGGATGATGTTATATTTAAATGGATATTATCAATTCTTGTGTATAGAGTATGAGCTTGAGTTTTCATGAAATTATGCCAATGCAATATTACAGCAGACAGATGATTTTAAAAGTATTATTTTCCTTAAGGCTTACATTTTCTATTCTTTTGAATTTACATTCTTGGGCCAACATGGTATGCGTACAACTCTGTAGCTATTAATTTAATATTCATATTGTTCAGGAAATAAAGGAAAATATATTTGAAATGGTGTATTAAAGACCCTCAGAAGGACATGGATATCTCCCATTTTGGAATGGAAAGTTTATTTTATTTCACCTTAATTTTTTTGGCTTCTAGATTTCAGTAATTTAACACTCTGTGATGAACCTGATCTGGCTAGGTAAGTAATACTGATATCATGTACAAAAATAAATCAGTTACACCTTTGCACAAATAGCATGTCACTGTACATTGTTACTGTAGACACCAAGGACCTCATAGTAAACAGCGAGTCAGTGGTTTGGTTTCACTGAAATTTATAAAACTTAAAACTTTCTTTGTAGGGTTAGATTTATTCTTAAACTCTTATAGTAAAGGAAGAGTGAAGCATCTTCACATAAAACTTTATTGTGCCTGCATAGCTTTGATGATATGAAGATGATATAGAGCCTCAAGTTGCAGGTTTCAGGGAGACTATTGCAAGAGACAGGTGATGGTGGTCAAATGTACTTCTTCACTTTTACTTAGATGTTTGAGAAATTGTAGGACAGAACTAGATTTTTTTCTTTTTTTTTTTTCTTACCCTGAAGATTGACTCTGGCAGAAGTTTACTTTTACTCACATCATGTTTTGATCTAATATTTGCTTTTCCCCATGGTTGAAGTCCTTGTACTGGTTTTTATAACATTGCATTATATTGCTAAACTTAGCTGAGTTTCTTGCTATTAATATATTTTCCTTCTAAATGATCACTCATAGCAAATAATTCTGACTGAAATGCTTTTTTCATTAAATCTCAACCCTTCTCAGGAAGAAAGTAAGCCTGTAAAATATCTTTAAATGAAAAAAAATCTAAGTACGAGGACCTCCTCTGTCTTTCTTTAAGGCCTTATTAAGTATGGGGAGGTCCAGAAATGGGAAAGAATAAAGTGAGCTACAGAAGAACAATTCAACAATACTTCATTACCAAAAATACAAAATTTGTAAAACAAATAGGTTGGAAGGCAAAAGTATGGAAATACACAAAGCAGTGGAAAAATCAAAACAATAAATATTTGTAGTACTGCAAAGAACAACCACCATCAATCTTGTCAATGTCTATGGTACCGTTACCACTGTTGGACCACTGTCTCCTTTCTCCTCTGTTTCTGGGCCCAAGGGAACATTACAGTTACCTGCTAAGCGGCAGTCACATGATGTGCTTTTCCTAGAGAAGTCTGAGGGACAGTGACATGTGACACTTGGAGGTAAAAGCATTCAAGAGGTGATTCCATGGAAAACATGTGCAATATGAGAAAGAAATACCTTGAGATTTTAAGGGACTCATGTTATGAAGTTATTACAGCCTTGGCTGACTGATACAGTACCCTAAAGTCTAATTTCAGCAGCCATATAAGGAAAGCTTTTATTTTTTTGCTAATTCACCTTATTTTTAACTTGGAATCTTTGTATAGAATATAAATATGTTGAGATTAAATACACTGGAAAGTTAAACTCTAGAGAAAAAATAAATTGTGCCAGAGTTCCATGGAGTCTGCTACTCCTGCAGTGGTAAAACTGCATGCGATAATATTACCTTTGGCTACAGCAAGCCCGAGTTGACCACAGCATCTTACAACTGACACAATTTGTTTACCCATTTATCAAATGAAAAAATGTGAAATATTAAACTACACTGTGAAAAATCATAAAACAGAATGACACATCATAGACATCCTGGATTGATTGGCTACTTGAATCTTATCACAGCAAATGGGTCTTCCAGTGAGTCAAGTATTTTGAAAGCTTTCCACCAATAATTAGTGAATATGAAATAATTCTATCTTTATACATTGACTAATTGAGGTTTCACTGTACAAATATTTGTAAGTATGATGTAAGGTGTAAAAATCAGATAAAGCAAACAAAACAACATAAAAATATTAAATATTGATGGACATTTGAGTACAAATTTATTTTCTTTTATATATGCCAAAGGAGAAAATGTGAGTTGAAAACATTGATTTGCACAGTTATAATACATTATTTCTTAAGGTAAATTATACGAACTATTTTAAATGGAAGATCAGTGTATTTCTACCCCAATCTGAAAAGGAAAAAAAAAACACTAATACCTGGAAAACATTCAGTCATTAGCAGCCTTTAAAAATGAAATCATCAAAACAAGCTAATATTTGGTAATAACTAGTAAAGATAAATTATATTTTTTGTATATTTTTTTCTTATCCTGCAAGTGTGTATAAACAACATTTTAAAGTGTTAATGCATGAGGACAGGTTATGCCAGACCCTGCTTTCCTGGTTAAAATGACACAGCATTACTAACCAATTGGGTGATGTTGGCAAGGTTATTCTATATTCCCACTTCTCAGTTTCCTCATATGGTAAATAATGATAATTACAGTTCACATGGCTATTTTGAGGATGAAATGAACAAAGACAGAGCATAATCATTAGAACAGAGTAATTGCTCATTGAAATTTAATATTCATCTTGACATTTTCTTGAAAAAGAATTATGATGAGTCAAATTTTAAAAGTAGATAACTTTCAATGGATATTTAATTACTTAAAACTGTTTTTTATTATAATTCTTTCTGAGATGATAATATTTTATTATAAAATATTTCCTTAGAACTCATGGTCATCTAAAACATTCAATTCTGCTGATCTGATTTCAATGTTGAATTATTGTTATTAAAAAAAACTTGAATTGTTTTTAAAAGGAATTAATGTAAAGACTGAGACATTGTCATTAAAATTACATTCAGAGATATCTATGAAACCTTTTTTATACATTCTTCCCTTTATTTTGATTCTATTTTAGGGAGGGGGTGTTTTGTTTGTTTGTTGTTTTCTTTTGGTTTGAGACAGGTCCTCACTATGTATTTCAGGCTGGCCTTGAACTCACTATGTAGCCCAGGCTGGCCTTGAATTTGAGGCAATCCTCCTGCCTCAGTCTCCTGAGTGCTGGAATAAAAGGCTTACATTGTCATGCCCAGAGTTAGGTACTATTTTAAAAGGGCTTCAAATATTCTTTTTCTTTTCCTCTTTCATTTTTCTGGTAAGTACCTTCTAAATGAATGCAGTAACTCATTTTCTGAGTACATGGTTTAGTTTAAGTACTTTACCTTTTCTGGAGACACAAAATTAATTGGAAGTAATATTTATCTTTAAGGAGCTTAGGTGTATATTGGAGACTCCACAGCATGTAAATATGTCATCCAGTTCTGAGTGACAATCATGAAATGCGGATGTTCACAATGAGAAAAAGACTGTATTTCATGATTATGAGCAAGACTAACAAAGAATATTTGTAAACTATATCTTTATAGATGAAAAGGCACATCACAAGATGAGGAGCTAATATCAAGCAGAGTAGGGCATTTGAAGTTTTGACTTTCAGGTATTTCAGTGTAGATTATGTCACTGCAGGTGACGTGAAAGACACTGCTGTACCTAAGCAGTAAGTGGTGTATACAAGACTGTTAAATCTAAAAATATTTTAAAGGGCCCAGTATTGCCATTTAAAAATATTTGATGTTTAGTCACTGAATTACGGAGAACCACTGACTGCCCAGTGGATGATAATATTACCTTATTTTAGAGATGTTTAAACAGTAATGTCAGCAAACATTAACCATTAATGAGACCCAAGAAAGGAGCCTGAGGACAAGAAAAGAAGACTCGTACTAAAAGGATTGTTGGTTTCTGGCTTGAACTGCAGTACTAAATTATAGTAAGTAGATAAATGTGTAGTAAATGGTATAGTAAAAACAAACAAGTTTGAATTTAGTGGAAAAACACAATAAAAAGGATACTAAACACTAGACTGTGTAATTTGCATTTGTTATGGCTTTAGCTACTTTTCTGTCATTGTTAGGGAAAACTGCTGCTTTCTGAAAGATTGCATGGTTAGATGTGTGTGTGCAAAGGACATCTCTTTACAACAAAATAGTGCAGCACTCCCAGAACTTTGCCATATGGTGGAAACACCACCAGTGTCAACATTATTCAGTGCTCACCAGATTCTTACTATACACTGTGTGATAATTATTGCTATAATAAAAGGAATTTGCTTTCAATTCTTAATTTTCTAAACAGTTCATCTGACTTTTTGAGGTAGTAAGTGAGATTGAACATCACCATAAAATGTAATAGAGAATTACCATTCCAATTTCAGGGGTTCGTTGAATGAACTTATAATAGCCTGAGTTTAGGAGCAACTCGTACAAGGAGAAGGCTCTGATTTTACAGTTGAAAGAACTCATGTAAGGTATAATCTTAAACACTAAAGTCATCCTCTATATAAAGTTACACAGAGATTCAGAGAATATTTCAAGTTAGTGAAATTCCATTTAACACAGTATGGTGTATACAGAAAACTAATAATAAAAGAGTTATGATCATCTCTTATTCACTTCTGCAAAGGGGCTTTGTTCTCAGAGTCTACTGATATTTTTCTGAGCATAAATTACTTGGTCTCTCTCCTTCACCCTCGCTAAACTTTCTATAAACTTGAAAGTATTTCAAAATCTAAAATAACAAATATCTTATAAAAATGGACTGCAATTTTTAATTAGGGAAAGAAAAATATGCAAGTTAAAGTTAAAATTTTCCCTAACTTTCTATGTGTTTGAAATTTTCAATTCATTTTATGTTATGGGCTGGGAGTTGAGCTCAGTGTGTACAAGCACTTGCTCAGAAAGTGTGAAGTTGTGGGTTCAATCCCAAGTACCAAAAAAATTTTAAAAATAAAAAAGATGTATTTTATGTTACATTTTATTAATAGACTTTTTATATTTTTAAAATTTTTTTCTATGTGATCTACATTATTCTTAAGCATGTAACACAAAATAATTCAAAAATAAGTATCTATAAAGTTATTGGAATCCCTTATGTTAATGATTGCACTACATTACCTAAATGCTTTTCTAAACTCAAATAACATGCTGAGTGAAAAACTGCTAGACTAACACAAAACAGTCCCATAAATTTATCATTCAAACTCTAAAATTGTCCCTATCAGGTTTGGTTTGGTTTTCTAGCAGAAATGGCCAATTCATTTCTTGTATGATGCTCACTTAATTTGACTTATATTATTTTTGCTTTATTCAATCTACAAGTCTTTATCAGCTATTCTTGGCTATCATGATCATGAGATTTTTACTACAAAGTTGACAGCTGTACAGATCACCTTTCATGTGTTCTGTATATCTTTTCTCAAAGAACATTCAGGTCATAGATCGTTTAACTAAATTGACCACAAGAAACATTGTTGCCTTCTCCATGCATTTTGTCAGATGGAATGCAATATCTACTTGATACATTACTTGTGTTAACTTATGATACTTGATTTAAATGGTTTCTGCTAGGTTTCTCCATTGAAAGGTGACTTGATTTATGCTTTAGTATTATTGAATTAATGACTTTCATAGCAGGACTTATTGAAGCTATTAAAAATCATGTTTTATTATTTTTTCTAATTTCTCTCAATGATTGTACTATTTATTGATATGTATTGAATGAATCAATGATTGTTACAATGGCTGTTTATTAATTTAATATTTTACTTTACATTTGTTAGTTGATGTTTTTAAGTAAGGGATTTATATCTCCCTCCAGTTACTTATACTTTATTAATCTCAGTGTTGATTCATAGACCTCTATTTTATTTAATGAGTAATAATCATTTATTAGTAGTACTTTTATGAACAAATGACTCTATATCTCATTACCAGTGCCTCCGTAGAACTGGCTTCTATGTTCTTTTGATATCATCATTTTATAAAAATTCCTCACTTTTCTCAAAAAGAATATTATTTCTAGTTCAAATTATTCCCTCTTTACCTTGTTCTTAGAAGCAACTATTTTTCTAAGATATTTTGAAATCAGCTATTATTAATTGTGCTTGTCATTGTCCCCGGTATGCTGAGTGGACAGAAAGATGAAAGAGAAAAAAGCAGAAAAAAAAGAAGGACGTAAATTACGTAAGCATGTGTGCACATGTGATCTCACCCTTACTTAGACTTGAGTACATACTGCCAAACACTATGAACATGTGAAAGTATTAGTAATTAAACATATGACACTTTAAACCAGAATTTTAAAAGAACATACTGGTTTCATATAATATCAATTCCATAATGCCCCTTGTGGACCCTATGAATCTTTGAATGAAAGTAATAACATCACAGAGCTGTGATTTCAAAATATATTTAAAGGCAATAATAATTGAAGCATTAAGGCAGGTGCAGAACGTAGCAAGTAGAGCACAACAGAGCTCTACTCGAGGCCCTGAGAAAGCTACTTTCTGAATTGCAAAACTAGAAAGAAGAAAGAATAAATCCGTGTCTCAAAGAAGAAGAGAATTTACAATAAGAGCCCCTTTCTAGTTTAAAAGTAACTTTAGAAACATAGCATGATGTAAGATTGGATATAGCAGTGGGGACTGAACTGAACACATCAAGCTAAAAAGATCTGATTTGGGGAGAGCAAGTGCATCCTGGAGGTCTTCTTCCTTTTTCTGACTTCCTTCAATCAGGTTACCACTACTTCATATAATTACTACCTTTTCTCATTAAACAAATTCCTAGTAAATACCCCTGTCAACTGGCTGAGTTGAATCTGTGTTTTAGCTGGAAAACAAATTAATTGAATAGATTTGAGAAACCTGAGAATCTTTTCTACTGATAAATTATCCAGTGTTTGACATTGTGATTTAACTCTTGACTGGCTAAATAGTGTTCTCTGTGAGAATACTCCATTTTGCTGAGTTTTGTAGATTTGAATAATTATTCCACATTATTACTATGATTTTCAGGAATTTTCTAGTCTTACCAACCCCTGTATTATTATTATTATTGTTATTATTATTTGTATCTTTGGAAATTCCATGACTAAAAGCAGCATGCTCTGTTTTATCACTAACTTCCCCTCTGACTGTTTGGTTTCCCTCCCGGCTTTTACCAAGACCCACCCCTCAGGCTATACCTGATTGTACTATTATCAAAGAGAAGTTGATTTCACTGTTATTTTATCACAGAATTTGGAAAGGCTGGGTGGAATGGGTCCAACATTTACTGTGCTGTTTAACGTGCTTCTGAGACCTCTCTGTTCCACAATCAATTTCAGAAATTTTGGCCATTCTTTCCTCTTCAGTGACACTTTTTACTTCTCTCTTAAGCACCTGTCTTACATACGCTGCATTCTATACTCCTTTGCCATCACTGGTAACTTCATAATTAATGAATCTCACAGGTCACCACATTTCATCCTTCCAGTTCATCACTGAAACACCTTCTTGCCATGTTTATAATACATAAAGGTCATTTGTGCACAAACCTCACCATTTTCTTTTTTTTCAAAGTTAGATTTTAAGAGTTTTTAAATAAGATTTTTGCAAGTATTATCAAGTCTTTTGCAAGTATTATCAAGACTTTCTAGTATCATGCTTAACTGGGGAACTGAAATCACAAGTAAAGCCAACTAAACCTCTTTCTCTTTGCTATACTTAAGCAGCTGCAGTTTTCTAGAGAAAAAACAAGTTACACGTTGACACTCACTATTAACTTTTTATACATGACAAAATACTTGAAATACTTACTCAACACTGGTTTAGATCTTAGTCTGTCTTGTTAGAGATGATGACTTCATATCTTATGTGATTCAAAAAAACTAGATGTTCTAATTAGGCTGGAGTCACAGGAAAAAATTACAATGGCCCAAGGAAATTGGAGCACACCACAGTTGCCACATGTTTTATTTTAAAATATTTGAGAAGATAATTTCCTGTGATAGGCTTGCAATACAAATAGGAGATAGGATTTTTTTCTGATAGAATAATATTCTGTATTAATAAACCTGGATCCTCCTCAATGGCTTGAAATAGGGAAGTAGTTTCAAATTATGCTGTAGAGACTGAAAAAGTTCTTTGCTTGAGAGTTAAGACTTGGTGAGATTCAACTTTACAAGTAACTCACTATGTAAATTATTTTATATTTTCTGTAAGATATGGTTCCTAAATTAGAAATTACTGCATTGGCCAATATGATTGTATTGCTTAGGCTTCTGTAAAGTAACAGAACCAACAGAAAAATATTCACTCTATATTTATAAAATTATGCTAAGATTTATTAGATAGGGTTACAGGAGCAAAGAGCAGATAGTTTACAGTGGCTCTTTATATACTGGAGAATCAGAGGATTCAGTAGAGTGTACAATTGTGGCTCAATTCACAAAGCTGGAAGTCACAGAAAAAGAGGAATCAAAGATGCAGGGTCAGGATGAGAATAAAGACTTGGAAGCTCCCAGTGGGGTCACTGGTATCAGTTTGCTTTGAAAAGCTGAAGAACCTGATCTGATGTTCAGAGAGACTAGCAATATTGAGATACACTTGCTCAAGCAGAATGGAGCTTTCCAAATGCAGGGCAACTCTTTCCTTCTTTTCATACAATGGAGCTGCAAGCCCCAAATGAAGGTGGATCTTCTCCCTCAGTGTGATGGTCTGCATGACAGTAATCTCTGGACCTTACCACAGACACACCAAGGAGCATGCTTTATTAATCTGCCAGAAATCTCTAAATATAGTCAAGTTGAAAATCACCATTGCTAGGCATGATGGTGCTTGCTTATAATTCCTGCACTTGGGAAGCTGAGACAGAAGGATCATCACCAGTTTGAAGCCATTCTGGACTATATGGTGAGTCCAGGGCAGCCTGAACTACATAGAGAGTAATTAAAAAGAAAAGAAAAGAAAAGAAAAGAACACCAGAAATCACCATTAAGGGTCAAAGCAAATATTATTTGTACCTTCTATAATACTTCACATGTAAAAATATGACATCTCAAAACAGTATGAACTAGAGTACTGAAGATGGGGAGTTATGGTTTCATAAAATTGTGAACTTGTCATAATGATGTAGGACAAAGAAACTCCCAACCTACTAGATGTCTGGTATGAGTTCTTGTTCTCTAAAATCAAAGAATGATTTAAGGAACAACAGAATTTAAGAACATGTAGTTAGGAGTTGTGCAGAGAACAATTCAAATCAGGACATGGAGCTTGTAATATTTTTTATGATGGTCACCCAGAGTTAACACAAGAAAATGCAGGAAATCTATCTACAATGCTAAAGACATAGGATATTTAGTCAAGGGCCTGAATCCCACAGCAATGTCCCACATGAATCCAGATGAAGACCCAGAGCTCATGACAGTGCTCCCATGAGTCCAACTGGAGTTCTAGAACCCACAAGAAGGACTCACACCAGTCTCTTTTATGGATCTGTGCGGGGAAGGCCCAAAGGTCAGTGGTAGAAGCTAGAAAGTCTATGCCAGCAGGGTGAAGGAGCTGTGCTGATAGGTTGAGGATTCTACTCTGGAGCCTAGAAGTCACACTCACAACAAAGACCAGGGCTGCCCTGAAAAGCACCACAGCCCTCATCAGTGACACAGAGGCCCTGAATTCCTCTGACAATAAGCAGTCGAGTACATGCCAGGAAGCCAGCATGACGAGTTCATCCTGGAGACCAAGTGGCACAAATCTTCCCCTCCAGAGCCAGGAAGCAATGCTCAATGTGAGGACCAGAGCTTCTCCAGGAGAACCAACGGCTCAAACAGCAACATGTAGAACCCAGAACGCCTCGATGCCTTAATACCTCTCTTCTCTTTCTCCACATCTCTATGCTGGCAACTTTCCTCAGGTGAAACATCTACACTCAGTACCATGGTGATGTAATCCAGCTGGCATTGTTGACTGCAAGTTTTTAATCCACAATGGAGCAGAATACATTTACTGAAAGAAATAAAGCTTCTATCTGAGAGAGCATCAGAACTAGAATCAAGGACTCAGGTAAGTGATTGATTATTAAGATATCTTAAAAACCATAATAAAACATGAAAAATGAATAAAACAGCTGCTGGATGACAAAATGAAAACTAATCTAACTAAAACTAGTGAGAAATGGACAGCACAAATATATAAAAAATCTCTTTGCAAAATTATAGTGGAAAACTTTTTAAATATGAGAAAGTAATTCAAGATATAGAGATAAGTGAGGCACATGGAATCCAGATAGCCACAATGAGAAACAATCCTCTCCGAGAGAATTTATACTTAAAATCTCAGAAGTCCAACACAAGAGTAGATTCTTAAAAGCTTTCAGAAAAATCAACCAATAACTTTAAAGGCAAACCTATTAGAAACATAGTGGACTTCTTGATTCAAAATGTAAAAGCCTAGAGGACTTGAGGAAAGTGTTTCAAGCTCTAAAAGAATATAATTTCTGACTCAGATTGCTATATTTTGCAAGGTTATCTTTTAAATTTGTTAGAGAAAAAAGATGTGTTGATGATACAGAGCCTCTAAAGAAACTAATGAATACTAAAACCATACCCCAAAAAAGTATCCTACAGATCATGAAGCTGCAATGCCAAAAGATCCAGCAGAACACACCAGGAAGGGTGAGAAGGAAAGAAAAAAAGGAGATCGGCAACGTGAGAATAAATTTGCCATGCAAGCTTAAGTATATTTTCACTTATATGAGAATTCAATATCTAAATAAAGGTCAAAATAAAAGATATGTAATAGGAAGTAGAGAGATTCATCTTTCTTGAATGAGAAGCAGTCAAGAGATTGAGTGACGGGTGAGTGAGGGGAGGAAAAGAGAGTGAAAACAGGAGTAGAGATGTGCTATGCATGTGCACCAATCACTGAACACTATATTCCACTGATTACTACAGCAATTTTGAATAAATTTATCTTACCTTTTTATTTCTTAAATGGATGCATGTCCATTTTTTCTCCTGGTGTGTACATATTGTGTAGATACTTACACATAATAATAGTAAGCTCTTTGCATATGCCACGATTTCACATCTGCCTATTAGCCTACCCTCCTATAAATTTATTGAATTGGAATTTTAAAAAGTTTTTTCCAAATTTCATTACAAATCCTTATTTATTCTTCATTATACAGTATGTAGTAAATAAAAATGAATGATTCAGAGGGAAATCTTATTGTCACAGTAGCAGGTTTGGGGAAGAGTCTATGTATTACTGTCAAATTACACCTACCCTAAGTGAGTAACAACATTGGCAGTGTATCTGAGAGGGACAAAAAATAAAAGAGAAGCAAGAAATTAGGGTAATTTTTAGATTTGGAGCAAATCTCTGTAATCTTTTTGCATGTTACTCAAACTCTACATGCTTCTCTTCACATAAAGATTATGGATAATAGCCATACCATATTCATACAAGTTATGAAGATTTTGTTACAAAAGTGTTTAAAATGGTCTTGTGTCCTCTAAATCTTAGGTATTATTATTGTCATCTAACCTAGATAGATGAAGAATTAAGATTAAGATGTTGGTTATATCAGAGTAGGATAAAAAGTAAAATGGAACAATCTTTCTAAAGGTGAAGGATAAGTGTGGGTCTTCATGCTATAATTTATATTGTAAGCACAATTAAGACAATAGAAATAGAAAGTTAACTAGTTTTCTGTGACTATGAGAAAGATCTGTCTTTTTAAATATGAACTACTCAAATTCTCCTCTTTCGAGGCATTTTTATATAATGTGTGACATCAAAAAAAGTTTGAAACTCCATAACCCAGGTATTTATTTGTAAAATATGCAGGACAATTGGAAATTTTTAAAAGTCATTTTAATTAATTTATTAATTTGTCAACCACAATATATTCAGTTATTCATGTTCATGAGATCCAACATTCCATTCCATGATAATGATTGATGCAAACATATTTTTTTCTCTCTCTCTCTTTTGAGACAGGATCTCATTATGCAGTTCAGGCTGGACTTGAGCTCACTTTGTAGCCCAGGCGGGTCTCAAACTTTGAATAATCTTCCTGTCTCAGCCTCCTAAGTACTGGGATTGCAAGAATGTGCCACCACATCCAGCATAAACATTTCTTTTAGAAGCACAGAATTTTCAAGGTTTAAGGAGACATAGAATAAAAAACACTGGGAATCAATTTCCTTATCTCTTAGAAAGTTTTGTCTTAGAGGAGAAGCTGGAATTGGCTATATGCACCCCTTTTAAATCTGAATGAACTTGTGATACTTCCAAAACTACTTGTGAATGATTAAGACCCCCCAAAAAAGATAAATTGGCTTATTTTTTAAGGCTTCTGATGGTGGCATTACAGAATAAACAATAGTAGTGTTTGTTGTAAATACAACATTGAAGAAATCACTAATTTTCACATATTCTTATTGGTTTTAAAATGTCTTTGTAGTTCCAGGGAAAAAGACTTCATCTGCATTCATCTTTTCTTGCCTCTAAATATAAACTGTTTTTAATTAGTGCAAACTCTAATAACTGTGATAATTAATCAAATAAAGGAAAGTACATTTGGACTATCAATCACTTTAAAATGGGACTTCAATTAAATCAGTTACCATGACAGGAGAATTGTGGACATGTTCAACAGAGCTTTTTCTTGGAAGATTTAACTTTATTTTTTAAAAAACTTCTAAAATAATTTTAAAGATCATTATCTAGGCTCACCTCAAATATTAATTGCTGCTGGTCTAATATCTCTCTTTTCATTTAGTACTCTGTTCAAAATTCTTATATATTGAAAGATGTTTTTATTAAGTATTAAATTTAAATGTGGTAAGAATTATAAAATTAGTGAGAAGGAAAAAAAAATAAGAATAATTTGGTTTTATGTTAGCACAGAGAAAAACATGAAAAATGTAATTTTGCTTTGTTAATCCTTGGTTAAGTCAGACCACACATATGCCTGGGTTTTATATTAAAGCTAATACAAAAGAAAGAATATGCAAAATTACAGTCTACTGTGTATATAAATGAAAAGCAACCTGCCCTTCTACCAGGAACATCATGGAAGCCAGCACCCAGGCCTAAAACTGCCTGGACTGCTACTGCTGGGCCTGCCCTTCCAGCAGGAACATCAGGTAAGCATGCCCCAGGCCTAAACTGCCCCAGACTGCTTCTGCTGGACCTGTCCTTCCACCAGGAACATTGCAGAAGCCCGCCTGTCACCTAAACTGCCCCGGCCTGCTTCTGCTGGGCCCACCCTTCCACCGAGAACATCAGAACCTTGGACGACAGTGGATTACTGTGCTGGCTGGATGAGATACTCAGGAACCCCTCACACAAACAGAAGACCTCAGCTGGCTCCAGTCAGTGTGGTGTTGGACATTGTATCTCAGTGTAAAAAGTAACTAAGACAGCCTTGGGTCCTGAATGTGTGCTCTGGTGGAATCCCAGTACATGGGAAGGGACCTTAAGCCTGCTCCCAGGCAGTAAGACCACCCCCTGTGTCAGAGACCACACAAAGGCACACACAAGGACACAGGCCTAACTGGGCCATGCCCAGCAAACTCCAAGCAGTGAGCAGAACCTGGAATCCAGCCTCGGGCCCTGACCATGCACTCTGGTGGAATCCCAGAGCATGGGAAAAAATTGGAACTTCACTCCCAGGCAGCAAACCTTGGACTATAGCAGATTAATTGTGTCAGTGTGGTAAGCATGCCCCTAAAATAGAGGTATACAATGGGTAAAAAGGGCCAGTAGTAAAGCCCCCTCCAGCTAACTGTAAGAGTTTGGTGAGTCTGAAAAGACTGTGGGTGACCATCTCCTACAAACAGAAAACATCAGGCAGAGTGAAAATGGCAAAACAAAAAAGCAAAATGCAGTCTCAAACAGCTAGTTCACCAGGAGCACATACAGGAGACATTGAAATAGAGGACCCCAAAAGTAACACACTAGAAATCTCTGAAAAGATAGCAGGTGAAATAAAAAGACAATTCCATGAGGCTATGGAGGAAATCAAATTAGAAGTACTTTCCCATGTAAAGACAAAAATAACAACCTTAGTAAAGGAGTTGCTGAGTGCAGCTAAAGAAGAAGTCAAGAAAAAAGTACAGGAGCATAGGAAACGGATTGAAACCTTGAATGAACAATATAGAAAACATGCAGAATTCATGAAACAAACTCAAAGAGACATCCAATAAACAAAAAATTCTATTCAAAGCATGCAAAACCATTTAAATGAAACTGAGGATAGGATTTTGGACCTTGAGGACAAGATCACAATTAGTAATCATGAAAGGATAGAACTTTTAAAAATAACAAAGCAGCATTAAGTGACAATCCAACAGCTTAATGGTGATGCCAAGAGAAAAAATATAAGGTTAATAGGCATCAGTGAGGAGGCAAGAGTCAATGCAAATGACATAGCCAAAATATTAACAGAAGTAATAGAAGAAAATTTCCCAAACATGGGGAAAAAGGCTGATATGCTGGTAAGTGATGAATATAGAATGTCAAACAGTCACAATCAACATAAATCCACACCTAGTCACATAATAATTAAGATATCAGACATACAGCATAAAAACAGAATACTAAAAGCTGTTAGATAAAAGACTCAACTCACCTATCAAGGAAACCCCATTAGAATCACAGCAGATTTTTCAGCACAAACCTTCAAGGCAAGACAAGCTTGGAGTGAGGTATTTCAAGCCCTGAAAGAAAACAACTTTCGGTCCAGACTGTTGTACCCAGCAAAACTTTCATTCAATTTTAATGGAGAAACAAGGAACTTCCATGACAAACAACAACAGAAGAAATTCACATGCACCAACCCCAGAAAGAGTATTGAAAGACATACTAGACAGAGATAAAAATGACTACAATCCCCAGAACAACAACAGAAAGAAACCACCAGGTAGGATAAGCAGTTAAACAAGGGGAAAGGTAGAAAGCAAATAAATGGAACATAACATTGCAAGTTGAGCCAGTACATATCAGTGATATCCATAAATGTAAATGGCCTCAATTCACCCATCAAAAGAAATAGATTGACAGAATGGATCAAGAATCAGGTTCCTACAATATGCTTTATAAAAGAAACACATCTGACCCAAAAGGAAACTCATAGATTATAAGTCAAAGGATGGAAAACAGTTTTCCATGCAACAGGAACCCAGAAAAAAGCAGGGGTAACTATTCCCTTTTCAAAATTTGTGAACTTCAAACCTAAAATAATTAAAAGAGATAAATAACTTCAAACCTAAAATGATTAAAAGAGATAAAGAAGGTCACTACATAATCGTCAGTGGAAAAATTCAAGAGGAAGAACTAACAATTATAAATATATGTGCACCAAACACAGGAGCACCCAACTATGTAAGACAGATGCTAGTGGACATGAAAAATCAAATGCACAAAGAACACATTTATAACAGGGGATCTGAACAGGCCATTGTGACAAAGACATAGATCAACTAGACAAAAAGTAAGCAAAGAAATAACAGAACTGAATTATACCAGTGAGCAATTGGACTTAGTATATGTTTACAGAGTTTTCCACCCATCCAAATCACAATACACATTCTTCTCAGCTGCTCATGGGACACTCTCCAAAATAGACAATATATTATCCAATAAAACATTCTTAAGTAAATGCAAAGATATTGAAATCATCCCATGCATATCTGACCATAGCACACTGAAATTGTAAATTAATGGCAAAAGAAATTGCAAAACCTGCAAAAGTATATGGAAATTAAATATCAAACTTTTGTACAACCAATGGGCTACAGATGAAATTAAAGAAGAAATAAAGCAATATCTACAATTCAATGAAAATAGAGAAACACCATACTGTAATCTGTGGGATGCAATGAAAGCGGTCTTAAGAGGGAAATATATAGCAATAAATTGTCATATCAAGAAAATGGAATGAGCACAAATAACCTAATGCTCCATCTCTAGCTTCTAGAAAAAGAAGAGCAAGCTAAACCCAAAGCTCAAAGAACAGAGGAAATTGTAAAGATTACAGAAGAAATCAATGCAATTGAAACTAAAAAAAAAATACAAAGAATAAATAAATCAAAAAGCAGTTTTTTTGATAGAGAATAAACAAAATTGACAAACCTCTGGCTAACCTTATCAAGAAAAACAAAGAAAAAAACCCAAAATCATGCAATAGGAACTGAAAAGCAGGAAATTACTACAGATCCCATGGAAATTCATAAGATCATGAATACCTACTTTGAAAATCTCTACTCACATAGAGTGGAAAACACAGAGAAAATGGACAGATTTCTAAAAACACATGAACTACCAAAGCTCAACCAAGAAGATATAGCAATTTTGAACAACCCAATATCAGTTATTGAAACTGAAAATGTAATTAAAAACTTACCAGCAAAGAAATTCCCAGGTCCTGATGGATTCACAGCTGAATTCTACAAAAAATGTAGAGAAGATTTGATGCCAGTACTCCTTAAACTCTTCAATGAAATTGAGAAAAAAGCAATCCTCCCTAAATCATTCCTGGCGGGAAGTAATACTCTCATACCAAAACCAGAGAAAGACCCAACCAAAAAGGAGAACTATAGGCCAATCTCACTAATGAACACTGATGCAAAGATTCTCAATAAAATACTGGCAAATAGAATGCAGCAAATCATCAAGAAGATTATACATCATGACCAAGTGGGGTTCATTCCAGGAATGCTGGGATGATTTAACATATGTAAATCAATAAATGTGATATACCACATCAACAGAGCCAAAAACAAAAAACACATGGTCATCTCAATAGATGCAGAAAAAGCTTTTGATCAAGTACAACACATGTTCATGATAAAAAACACTTCTGAATCTCAGAATACTTGGTGTCTACCTCAACCTTATAAAGGCCATCTGTGACAAACCAATAGCCAACATTTTACTAAATGGAAAAAACTGAAAGCTTTCAGTTTAAAATCAAGAACAAAACAAGGATGTCCATTATCACCACTCCTTTTCAATATAGTTTTGAAACTCTAGCCAGGGCAATCAGACAAGAGAGAGAAAGAAAATGAATGAAGATAGGAAAGGAAGAAGTTAAATTATTACTATTTGCAGATGACATGATACTCTATATACAAGACCCAAAACCTCCATTATAAGACTACTAGAGATAATACACAAGTTCATCAGTGTAGCTGGATACAAAATTAATGCTCAAAACTCAAGAGCATTCCTGTACACAAACAAAAAACTCAGAGAGAAATTATGGAAATATCGCCCTTTACAATCACATCTAAAAAATGAAATACTTAGAAATAAACCTAACTAAAAATGTAAAAGGCCTATATGCTGAAAATTATACTACACTGAAAGAGGAGATTGAAGAGGACTTTAGAAAATGGAAGGATATTTCTTGCTCTTGGCTAGGAAGAACCAAATTGTGAAAATAGTCATACTCCCAAAACTGTTATACAGATTTAACTCAATCCCAATCAAAATACCATTGATATACCACATAGATTTAGAGAAAACACTCCTAAAAATCATTTGGAAACAGAAGAAACCTAGAATAGCAAAGGCAATTCTGGACAACAAAGGCAAGACATGAGACATCTCAATTCCTTACTTGAATCTATACTACAAAGCCACAGTGATAAAATCAGCATGGTACTGGCAAAGAAATAGACCTGAGGATCAATGGAACAGATTAGAACATGCAAGCACAACTACAAAGACACTCAGCCACCTGATACTTGAAAAAGGGGCTAAATATGTCCACTGGAAGAAAGATAGTCTCTTTAATAAATGGTGTTGGAAAAATTGGCTCTCCACATGCTTAAGACTGAAACTAGATCCATGCATATCACCATGTACAAAACTAAAGTATAAATGGATCAAAGACCTAAATATTAAAACAGAAACACTAAATCTACTGGATGACAAGGCAGGTAGAAGTCTTGGAAACATAGGGGTAGGCAGAGAATTCATGAACAAAATGCAAACTGTATGAGAAACACTTCAAAGCATCAACAATTGGGATCTAATATTATTGAAAAGTTTCTGCACTTCAAAAGTAATCACCAACAGAGTGAAAAGAAAACCCACAGAGGGGGAAAGAATTTTAGTCAGTGACCCCTAAGACAAAGGACTTATATCCAGAACATATAAAGAATTGAAAAACATCAGGCTCCCCAAATTCAAAGACCCTCTCCAAAAATGAACATCTGAGATGAACACACAGTTCTCAGAGGAAGATATACAAATGGCAAATAAATACATGAAGAAGTGTTCACCATTACTGGTCATTTGAGACATGCAAATTAAAACAACATTGAGATTTCATCTCACTCAGGAAAGAATAGCTGCCATCATTAAATCAGTTGATAACAAATGTTGGCAAGTCTTCGGGAAAAAGGAATACTGCTCCACTGTTGGTGGGAATGTAGACTGGTGCAACCACTATGGAAATTCATATGGAGAATTCTCAGAAGTTTAGGATTGGAATCCACCTATTCCCCTCCTGGGTATTTGCCCAGAAGAACTGAAAAGTTCATATCACAGTGATATATGTGCACCCATGTTCATAGCAGCACAATTTGCAATAACTAAATCTTGGAAATAACCAAGATGCCTATGAACGACAGAGTGTATGAAAAAGATGTAATTTGCATCTCTGTAGGTAATGCAGCTATTAGTGCCTCTATCAAGGATTTGAAGGATGCAGGGATGGTGGATTCCACATTTCCATTTAATTTTCCCATTTGGCCTATGAAGAAGATGGACAGATCTTGAAGAACAATAGTAGATTACTGTAAAATGAACTAAGTGATAACTCTGATTGCAGCTGCTGTACCAGATACAGTTCCTTGCTTGAGCAGATCAATGTATATCTGGGCATTTAGTATGCGTCTATTGATTTGGCAAGTGCCTTCTCCATACCTATCCATTAGACCCATTAAGAACAATTTCTTTGGAACTGGAAAGGCCAGAAATACATGTTCACTGTTCTACCTCAGGGTTATATTAACTCTTTAGTCCTGTATCACAACTCAGTTCACAGGGATCATCAACTTTTCTTACACAGTGTATTATACTGGTCCATTATATGGATGACAATATGCTGATTGGACCAAGGGAGCAAGAAGTAACGACCACTTTGGATTTGGATTAGGGTAGAAAAATCTAACAAATATGATTTTTAATTTTTAGTATATCACTAATATAGTCATTATGTTATAAAATTTTGTTCTGGAGTATGAAAAAAATATATTGCCCTAATTCATATATTTAAAATTTTCATCTTAACAGTTATTTTAAGCATACATTAGGTGGGTAAATATATATATATATATATATATATATATATATATATATATATATATATATATATATTGCACTAAATACTGGTTATGTTGTTTGGTAAAAGATTATTTTATTTTATTTTTAATTGTTTTTATTTTTTGTCTTTTTGAGACAAGGGCTCACTATGCATTCAGTCTGACCTTGAGCTCTCTGTACCCCAGGCCACAAAGTCACAAGGATCCTCTTGCCTTAGTCTCTCAAGTTCCTGCATTACAGTCATGCACTACCATCCCCAGCTACAATATTCTTTACTGAAAAAAAGTTGTTACAAATTAGTCTTTAAGAAATTTCCTGCTATAAGATATTTCATATGGAGTATGACACAACAAAAAAAGTTTACTAAGGTAGATTTAAAATTAATTAAAAGCAAAATTAGAAAGCTAAAATCTGAATATAAGGTAGCTATAATGTAGAAAAAATGTATTGTAAAATGAATAAAAATAAAACAGAATTCCAAAATAATAGGAGAGTACTAATAATTAATACATTGCTTATTGTTATCCTAAAAGTTATTTGTCAGGGTACAAGATATAGAAATGAAATATTGTCCAAACAATATTACCACAAACCTTTCTTTTCAATGAACTAAGAAAAATCAACAGTATATGTATCTTAGCTATCTTATGTATATTTTTTCCTTTTGTCTTCCTTCTACTCCTCTCTCTCTTTCATAGATTCTCTTTTCTTCTAAGCAGTTTCTTCCCATTTCACAATATCCATTCTACATTTTAGGTCCTATTTACTTGTTTAGCTTCTCACACTAATTAGACTACATGATAGTTACATATTTGGGTGTGAATTATTTCACTTATCAGTATAGACTTGAGTTTCATCCACTGACCTAAATATATATATATATATATATATATATATATATATATATATACTTTTATATTCACTCCTCAGTTGATGGGTATTTGAGTTGTATGAAAGAATTAGCTATTCTATATTTTGCTTCTATAAACACAAGTGAACATATGTCACTTTGGTATGATGTTTTTAATTCTTCTGGGAAAATAGCCAACAGAGGGTTAGCTGGGTTGAATGGAACCTCTAATCCTGATTTTTGAAGAGCTCTCCACACTGATTCCCACAGTGGTTGCACAAGTCTACACTCTTACCATTAGTGGAGAAGGGTTCTTTTCCTCATAAGCTCACCAGAATTTTGATATTGATTGATTTCTTGATAATACCCATTTTTTTCTGGAGTCATATAGAATCTCAGTGTTTACATTTCTTGGATGGCCAATGGTGTTGAACATTTTTTCATGTATTTATTGGGCATTTATATTTCTAAGTCTAAGAAGTGTGAATTCACTTCAGATGCCCATTTTTGTACTGGGTCTTTGAATTTAGTGGACCTCATTTTTTCAATTCTTTTTATATTTTAGGTATAAATCCTTTGTTTGAAGGACAGCTGGCTTTAGCTCTTTTCCCATTCCATGGATTGTCTTTTTGCTCCGTTGGTTATTTATTTTATTCATCAAAAATTTTTAATAGGGGGAGATCCATTTTTTTTTGATGCTTTGCAGTATTTCCTTTGAGATCTGGATTTTGTTTTTGAAGTCTCTGCCTACACATTTGCCTTCAAGACCTCTACCAATTTTCTCATCCAGCAGATTATGTGTTTCTGTTTTAATATTTAAGTCCTGATCCATTTTGACTTTAGTGCATGGTGATGGGCATTGGTCTAGTTTTAGGCGTTTAGCATGTGGAAAGGCAGCTTTTTTCAGTATCATTTATTAAATAGGTCATATTTCTTCCAGTGAGCATATTTAGGCCTTTTGCCAAAAATTTAAAAAAGGTTGTTTGGAGTTGTATCTGTGTCTTCTAGTCTGTTCCAGTGAACCTTAAACTCAAGTCTGGTTTTTTTTTTTTTTTTTTTTGGCAAGTACCAGGCTGAATTTGTCACATTAGCTTTGCAGTATAATTTCAAGTTAGGGATTGTGAGGCCTTAATTGCCTTTGTTGCACAGAGTTACTTTCATTATTCTAAGTATCTTCTTGTTCAATACAAATTTTAGAAGTGTTTTTTCTAGTTCTATGAAGTATGCTAATGTTATTTTGAGATTGCAGTAAATCTATATAACAATTTTAAGAATAAGATCATTTTCACTATGTTGGTTCTTCCTACCCATGATCAAGGAATATCTTTCAATTTTCTGAAAGTCTCTTCAGTCTCCTTTTTCAGAGTACTATAATTTTCAATGTATGGATATTTTATTAGGTTCATTAGAATGACTTCTAAATATTTCATATTTTTGGATGTTATTATAAAGGATACAGTTTCTTGAATTCTTTCTCTGTGATTTTATTGCTTGTATACAGGAATGCTATTGATTTTTAAGTATTTACATGTATCCAGGTACACTGCTGAATTTGATCATTAAATAGAGAAGTCTCTTTGTGCAATTTTGGAGATCTTGTGTGTGGAATATTATGTCATCTGCAAATAAAAATATTTTAACTTCTTCCTTTCTTATTCTTACTACTTTTATTATTTTGCTTGTTTAATTTCTCTGGTTAATATTTCCAGAACTGTGTTGAATAGGATTGGTGATAGTGGACATCTTTGTCTTGTTTCTGATTTTAAAGTGAAAATTCTCAAATTTTTATTATTTAGTATGATGTTAGCTATTCATTTGTCATAGATAGTTTTTATCAGATTGAGGTAGAAACCACTTATTCCAATTTTCTGTAAGATTTTATTTTATTTTTTTCAAAAATGAGTTTATTTTTCACTTGGGTTCTTCTCTGCTATTGGAATGAGGGTAATCCTTGCTTCCAGGAATGATTTTAGAAGTGTTACTGTCTTTTCAATTTCTTTAAAGAGTTTCAGAATTATAGGTAGTAATTCTCTAAATTTCCTGCTAAATTCAACAGTGAATCCCTTAGGACCTTGGCTTTTCTTTGTTAGTAAATTTTAATTACCTTTCAATTTCATTTACATTTCTGATTATTTAGAATTTTAATATCTTCTTGATTTAATTTTGGCAATTTATATCTAAGAAATTGTATATTTCTTCTTTGTTTTCCATTTTATTAGAGTACAGGTTCTCAAAGTAGATACTGATGATCTTCTAGGTTTCTGTAGGATCCACTGTGATTTCCCATCTTTCATTCCTAATTGCTTGAATGTGTTTTTTCTTTCTTCTTTTTGGTGAGATTGGCTAATAGTTTGTCAATTTTATTTCTTCTATCAAAGAATTATCTTTTCAATTCATAATTTTTATTGTTTTCTTAGTCTCAATTACATTAATTTCTACTCTTATCTTTATAATTTCCTCCCTCACATGAGGTTCAGGTTTGATTGTTCCTCCTTTTCTAAAATGTTGAGGTTTCACATTAGGTTATTTGAGCTCATTCTATTTTCCTTACATGAGAGTAATAGCTACAAATTTCCCTCTCTGCTTTCATCATCTCCCATAAGTTCCATTATGTTGTATCTGTGTTAGTGTTCAATTGTAGATACTGTTTAAATTTGTCTTTAATTTCCTCTATGACCCATTTGTTGTTCAGAAGGGTGTTGTTTAATTTCCATGTGTTTATGTAGTTTTTCTGTTGATTTCTATTGTCTTTGTGCTATGGTTAGACAGTATGCATGGGATGACTTTGACTTCTCTACATTTACTTAAGCATGTATTGTGGGAATATGTGGTGTATTTTGGAAAATTTCCATGAGCAGCTGAGATCATATATTCTTATATTGTGGGATGGAATTCTCTGTAGACATCCATTAAGTTCATTTTTTCAAAGGCTTGGTTTCATTCTGATATTTCTTTGTTGATTTTTGTCTAGTTGATCTGTTTGTGGAGTGGGCTAATAAGGCCCCCCCACTACAATTGTGTAACTAATTATTTGGTGTTTCATGTCTGGTGATATTTGTTTTAGTAGTTGGGTGCATCAGTATTTGGTGCATATATATTTATGATTTTTATCTCTTCTCTTGTAATTTCCCCCTAACAAGTATGTAGTCACCTTCTTTGTCTCTTTTAATAATTTGATTTAAAATTTATATTATCTGCTAATAGAAGAGATACTCTTACTTTTTTCAGGGTTCCTCTGTCATGGAGTATTATTTTCCATCTTTTGACTCATAATGTATGAATTTTCATGGAAGTTAAATGTGTTTCTTGAATGCAGCATATTGTTGGGTCTTATGTCTTGATCCATTTTGCCAGTCTGTTTCTTTTGGTTGGTGAATTGAGATAATTTACATTGATGTTTATAACTGATATATGTTGGCTTATCTTTTTCATTTTATTTTCTTGTTATTGGTTCTCTCTCTTTCTCCTCTGTTTAATATTTGCTCTTCCTCTGGCTTCTTTCAACTATTTTCTTATGATTTTGGTTTTATTTATTTTTTATCCTTGAGATCATTCTGAACAGCTAGCTGGTTTGTTAGTCATGAATTTCTTCATTTGATCTTTGTTATGGAAATTTCTTACTTCTCCATTGAATTTGAAGGACAGTTTTGTGGAAGACATCAATTGAGTTTGAAGAGTGTTTTGTTCTAGAGCTTTATTTAAATACCTCACAACAATCTCTCCTTGATTTCAAGGGTTGTGGTGAGAAGTCTGCTGTGATTCTGATGGGCTTTCTTTTATAGGTGATTTGTTTAATTTCTCTAGCCACTTTTAATATCTTATTCTTGTGTAGAATGTCTGGAATCTTGATTATTGTTGCCTTGTTGCTTGATTATTGTATCCCATCTTTGGGAAGTTTTCTATTATTTCTTTGAAGAGGTTTTCAATGGCTTTTGTGTTGTCTCCAGCTTTCTTACTGACTCCATTCTATCTTTTTTTTTTTTTTTTTTGGTACTGGAGATTGAACTCATGACTCCACACTTACAAGGCAGACGCTAATGCTGCTGAGCTAAATCCTCAGCCCCTCCATTCACTCTTATGTTGTTCTTCTTTGCAAATATTCTAGCTGTTAGATTGACATTTTGTGATTTCTTTTTATTTTTAAAATGTCTTTATTTTCCTAGGTCTAGTCACAAAATATCTTCTAGGCTGGGGATTTAGCTCAGTGGCTTAAATGCCTACCTAGCAAGCATGAGGTCATGAGTTCGATCCCCAGTACCAAAAAAAAAAGTATATATATATATATATATATATATATAACTTCTAGATCTGATATTGCATCTTTGCTTTCATTCAATCTGTTGTATATGCTTTTGATAGAGATTTTGATTGCCTGAATTACTGTTTGGATCTGTTTCATTGACTATAATTTTTTTGTTGTACATTCATAGTTTCCATCATTTTCCTGAGCTCTTCTATTTTTTTAAATCTGTGTCTGCTTTAATGTCATTCATTTTGATCATCTTTTCTCTTTTTATCTTTTTTTTACATTCTCTTCTATTTGATTTTTTTCATTTCTTCTATCATTTCAAAAAGTTCCAGTGGTTGACTTCTGATTTCCTCTATGTCTTTGTGCTCTGAATTTGTCCTGTGTGGGCTGGTCTTTTGGGGTTACATTTTGCTTATTTGTCTTGTCATTTTTTAATTTTCTATTTTACTTTATTTTCTGTGTTTGTTTGTAGATTTCTAATATTAAATAAGGCTTATTCCAGTATTGAAGCTTTCTTATGAAATGTCTGTTCCTCAGGATGCCTTCTAGATGTACATAGTTCTTGACTTTTCTGCCTATCCCCAAAACTCACATTCCAAATATGTAGGAGTATGAAGTTTCTATCCATTTGACTCAACACCCATTGCTTCAGTACTGAACTATTGTGGTAATGGTTATGATCCCTTACAATTGCAGGGTTGTTATCCAGGGGAGAGAAACTGATTACAACAGGTGTGACATTACAGTTAAATTAGTACAGTAGGCAGTATCATTAGACTGAAGCACAACCTGGGTACTGAAAAACTGTGGTAACTAAAAGGCTGATACCTTCAACCATAAGAGCAGTTTCTAGTTATACAATGTAATCCCACTTGAACCAAAAACTTGTATGCAATGATTTTACACTTATTAGAATGTTTTTATCATGTTATTTGGGGGTTAAGAGGGTTGGGTAAATGGAGAGATGAATGAGGTAAAGAATAGCAGAAGCAAGGCTGGAGGGCAAAAGGTGATCATTCACGTTCTTGTAACTGTAGGACACAAAAGTGAAGCATTGGAAGAGAAAACCTAGGAGTATTTATGTGAATCTTTAGGAGAAGAGAAAATGTTTATACATAAATCAAGCAAGGTAGTTGAAAAAAGAGAGGAAGAGGATGAATAAAAGTAAACCAAAAGAAAAGACAGAGATCTGAGCCATTAAAGAAAAAGAAAGAGTAAAAGAAGAAGACAAAAATAATCACACAAAGAAAAAGAACAAACAAAGAAACATATAGAAAGAAAAGCAAAACAGGAGCAAATAAAACAAGTAAAACAACAAAAGGGAAAGGGGGGTGGCTCTACTTCCCACCCTCTATTCCATGTGTCTTTGTGCCCAAGCACTACCCCAGTTCACTTAACATGAATGAACTGTTGACTCATATGGTTGCTGCTGCTTTGGGCTTTCCAGGCCGCTAGCCCCACCTTCCTATGGTATGCACCCCAGCTGAGGCCCTACTGTGTCACTGGTAATCTTGCCAGCCTGCCCAGGCCCTCTGGATGGAGGGAGGCATCCCTGGGGATCTTTCTGGTCCACCTGTACCCTCTGGATGAAGGGAGAGATAAACCCCAGATAGACCCACCCAGGTCCTCTGGATGAAGGAAGGTGTCACCAGTGATCTTGATGGCCCACTTGGGCTCTCTGGATCTAGAAGAATAATTTCTTAAAGAAAAATGTATTGTGAAATTTTTGAATTTAATTTTAAATATATTCAAATTTTAAATATATTCAAATAATGGAATATGTTTAAGAGAATGCCACCTGCTGCAAAAAAAACCCAATATTTTTGGGGGAGTAAATATTTAAAATGTTTAATGATATTAAAAATAAAAACCAATAAAACACAAAGTATTCCATAAGTTAACAGGTTATTAAAAAATCAAACCATGGTAAAATCAGGTGATTTTAGGAGAGGAAAACTAAATTCTTTACAGAAATATGAAGAGGTGCTCAGTTATTGGAAATACATACTTTAAGGTGATCACAAATTTGACCAAGGAAAATAAATTTTTAACAGTAAATATTGTAGATATCAGTCCAGGGTATACTCATGTGAGTACATTGCCTCAGCTATTGTGGAAAGCATAATTTAAATTGGTTATGTTTGAAGATTAGAAATCAACAAACTTACTGTTGCATTTGGACCATGGAAAATTTTTCATTGTGCTTCAATAGGGTTTAGGCTTATGAGAGTGTTTACTCTCATAAGCCTTACCACAGAGGTAAGCATACATATGTGTATGTGTGTGTCTATGCAAGTGATATAAAAGTTGGATACATAATTATGTTCAAAACTGAGGAATATGCAATGCAAATGTGAAGGATGATTATGCAAGGAATGAAATGATAAAGTGTACACATGATAAAATGGATATAGTGTTAAAAATAATCTACTTTGAAACATTTATATATATGCACATAAAACTTCAATGCATGTTACTCAAAAACATAAAAAATACATATAAAATATTTTAAGTGGCTACTTATGAAATAGGGAAAACAAGCCTATGAGCCAAAAATAGAAGTGAAACAAAACTTGACAGGAAACCCAGATGTCAATGATGTCTGCTATTAACATAAGCATAAGATTATTTGCAAATACAAGGTAAAGTCCAAATAATATAAGAAGGTTTTGCATAAACTTTGTAAGTACAGGAGATAATAATCTGTGAGTCTAAGAATAACTCAGTAGAGATTGCTGTGTGGTTTAAATAAACAGGGAAAGTTACAGGTTCAGTTTACTCAGAGAACATCATCTCAGTTTTAGGGTTATGCTACTCAGAAAACTAAATTGCAAAACTAGTTCCAAGCTTATCAAAAGAAAAAAAATGAAAGTTGAGTATGTAACTCAAATGCAAAATGTATTTATTATTTCAGTTCTTTGCTTAAAGGGTTATTGCCTTTGCAATTAAAATCTTTGCTCTGGGAGACAGTAAAAGCTGCTTGGATCCATTGACATCTTAATGCTAAGAAGGAAATGCTGTTCTAAACAGCATATTAAAAAGCTACCACTGGTTTGTAGTCAGCTTCTAATTAATGAGTTCTGAGATAGAGAGGAAAATCAGCTACATAAAGACATATTTAAGCCTATAGTGTTCAGAGAGAAAACAATCCTCATTAGTGACTAAATCACTTGGATTCAAAATCAAAAAAGCTTGTCATCCTAAGATAATTTAAATGTGAAAACATATTGTTTTGATTGTAATTACTACCTAAGTTTGGATAATTAATCTCTAAGAAATATGATTTGTGTACTTGCATATATGAGATAAAAAGAAGAAAGGAGAAATAGCAACATTTTAGGGCAAAAATATTTAAGCTTTAATTTCTACTTGCAGCAAGTGTGAAATTTCAATCTGATGTTCTGATCTTGTGCCAGGAGGTGATGCCCCGCTGCTGTCCTTTGGTGTCCTTGGAACCTGAGTCTGGGTGACTCATACTTTGCATATTTGGTGAAACAGTTTTGTGTTTGAAAAGGGTAATAATATCTTTTACTGTGTACACACAGTACCAGGTGTTTTATGAGCAATAATGAAAATAATGCATCTATGATTCTTATGTCAATGATTGATACTTAAATGGAATAATTTTAATTAGAGGTTTTTAAAGTGATATACAAAGGCCCCTGTGTATAAACACTGAATTGTCTCTTTACTATGAGAAACTGAACAAGTGAATAGGGTCCAAAATGTACAGTAGATTTTATAAATCAGGAAGAAATTGTTCAAAAGAAATGACAAACTGTGACAAGAAAAAGGGAAAGGGAAGTGTTATGGATGAAAGACTTGTGGTCAACATAACACCAGTTGAATTAAATCAGCATGGTGCTGAGTGTAGTTTGAAATTTGCCATCATAAAAGGAAGCATGGAAAGGAAGAGAAAGGCATTGTGCTTTCTCCTAAGTTTTGCTGTTTGGAGCCATTGGTTCTCCTAGAGGAGCATGTCATGACTAGATTCCCTGATATGAACTCAGCCATTCTCATCAGAGGAGCTCAGGACCTTGTTGCTGATAGTGACTGCAGTTCACTTTGGGGGAGCTCTGGGTCTTACATTGAGCATCACACTTCCTAGAACTGGAAGGTGTGTGCTATTTAATCTCCAGGAGAAGCCTGTCACACTGGCTTTCAGATATGTACTCAACTGTTCTCATTGTCAGAGTAGTTTGGGACCTCATTGTCACTGAGGATGGCTATGGTACTTTTTAGGGGAGCCCTGCTCCTTATTTTGAATGTCCCTTCTTGGCACCAGTATACAACACTCAACCTACTGGCACAGACCCATCACCCCACTGGCGTAGACTTTCTAGCTTCTACCACTGACTTTTGGGCCTTCCTAGCTCAGATCCATAAAACAGACTGGCATGAGTCCTTAATGTTGGCTCTAGGCCTCTAGCTGGAATTGTAAGAGGCACTATTATGGGTTCCAGGTCTTTCAGCTGGACTCATGAAGGACACTGCTGTGGGATGAAGGCCTTCTTTTGGATTTTTTCTATGTCTAGTTTTGTGGATAGATTTCCTACACTTTTTCATATTTAACTCTGAGTGACCATAATAAAATAATATTATAATTTCTGTATCTTATATGTAATCCCTGACTAAATAGGAAGGAAGGGAAAAAGAAAAAATATGTATTTATATACATGATGGTTAAGATAGTTATATAACTAGTTTCTCTTATTTCATTGAATAGAAAGTTTTGTGCTAATATTGTTTGGATAAAGTATATTGTACTATGTATAACTGTTACAAAGATAACAGCATACAATGTCTTAATTATTGTAATTCTCTTTAATAAGACATAATCCCAGTTATTGATTCTGTGAAGTATTTCCTGTGCAGTTTGGTTCCTGTTCATGAATTCTCTTCCTACCCCTATGCCTTCAAGATTTCTACCTATTTTATCTTCCAACAGATTTAGTGTTTCTGTTTTAATATGTAGGTCTTTGATCCATTTAGACTTTAGTTTAGTACATGGTGATCAGCATGGGCCTAGTTTTAGTTTTCAGCACATGGAGAGCCAATTTTTCCAGCACCATTTATTAAAGATACTATCTTTCTTCCAGTGGAGGTGTTTGGCCCCTTTATCAAAGATAAGGTGGTTGAGTGTGTTTGTAGTTGTGGTTGTGTCTTTTAATTTATTCCATTGATCTTCAGATCTGTTTTTATTCCAGTACCATGTTGATTTTATTACAGTAGCTTTGTAGTATAACTTCAAGTCAAGGATTGTGATGCCTCCTGCCTTGCCTCTGCTGCTTAGAATTGTTTTTGCTATTCTAGGCCTCTTCTGGTTCCTGATGAATTTTAGGAGTGATTTCTCTAGATCTATTACATATGTTAGTGGTGTTTTCATTGGGATTGCATTGAATCTGTAGAACAATTTTGTGAGAATGGCCGTTTTCACAATATTTATTCTTCCTATCCATGAACAAGGGATGTCTTTCCATTTTCTGAGCTCCTCTTCAATTTCTTTCTTCACGGAATTATAATTTTGCCTGTGTAGCTCTTTTGCTTCTTTCATTAGATTAATTTCTAAGTATTTCATTATTTTAGATGCTATTGTGAAGGGTGTGGGTTCTCTTATTTCTCTCTTGATGATTTTGTTGTTAGTGTATAAGAATGCTATTGATTTTTGAGTATTGGCTTTGTATCCAGATACATTGCTGAATTTATTTATTATATCTAGGAGTGTTTCAATGGAGTTTTGGGGGTCTTCTATGTAGACTATTGTGTCATCTGCAAATAATGATAATTCAACTTCCTCTTTTCCTATCTTTACTCCTTTTATTTCTCTCTCTTGTCTAATTGCTCTGGCTAGTATTTCCAGTACTTTGTTGAATAGGAGTGGTGATAAGGGACATCCTTGTCTTGTGCCTGATTTCAAGGTAAAGGTTTTCAGTTTTTGGCCATTTAATATGATGCTGGCTGTTTGTTTTTCATAGACAGCCCTTAACATATTGAAGTAAAGATAATCTGTTCCAATTCTCTGTAATGTTGTTATCATGAATAAGTGTTGGACCTTATCAAAAGCTTTTTCTGCACCTGTAGAAATGATCATGTGATTCTTACTTTTGACTCTATTGATATGGTGGATTACATTTATTGATTTATGTATGGGTTGAACCATCCCTGCATGCCTGGGATGAATCCCACTAGGTCATGTTGTATAATCTTCTTGATGATTTGCTGCATTCTGTTTGCCAGTGTTTTATTGATAATTTTTGCATCTATGTTCATTAGGGAGATTGGCCTGTAGTTCTCTTTTGGATCACTTATTAAAGAGGTTCTGCATGTTGAAAGAAATCTCCAGCACAGTGAAAAGAAACCCCACAAACTGGGAAAAAAATCTTAGTGAACTGTCCTTTAGACAAAGGACTTATGTCTAGAAGCTATAAAGAATTAAAAAAAATCAGACCCCTGAAATTTAAAGACCCAATCCAAAAATGAGCATGCAAGATGAATATACACTTCTTAGATGAAGAAATACAAATGGCAAATAAATACATGAAAAAAATGTTCATCATCATTAGTCATTAGAGAAATGCAAATTGAAACCACACTGAGATTCTATCTCACTCCAGAAAGAATGGCCAGGATCAAGGGTAAGTGGCTGTGGCCTGTCAAGCTGCAGCCACCCCAGGGTGAGAACCATCAGCGTCTCCTGAGATCTGTGCCATGTTGGAAATAAGGGTGCTGGGAAAACAGGCAGCCAGTTTGCTACCATGGTAAGTAGCTGTGGCCCAGCAGGCCACATCTGCCCCAGGGTGAGAACCATCATTGTCTCCTGAGATCTGCACCATGTTGGAACTTAGGGTGCTGGGAAACCAAGCAGCCAGCTTGCAGCCCTGGTAAGTGGCTGTGGCCCAGCAAGCTGCAGCCACCCCAGGGCGAGAACCATCAGTGTCTCCTGATATCTGCACCATGTTGGAACTTAGGTGCAGGGAAACCAAGCAGCCAGCTCACCACCCTCGTAAGTGGCTGTGGCCCAGCAAGCCATGGCCACCCCATCAGTGTGTCCTGAGAGCCACACCATGTTAGAACTTAGGGTGCTCAGAAACCATGCAGCCAGCTTGCCGCCCTGGTAAGTGGCTGTCACCCAGCAAACCACAACCACCCCAGGGTGAGAACCATAAGTGTCTCCTGAGATCTGTGCCATGTTGGAACTTAGGGTGCTGGGAAACTGAGCAACCAGCTCACCTCCCTGATAAGCAGCTGTGAGCTTACTGGTGCAGATTCAAATATCCATTATCCATGTGTCCCATACTCATAAGTTAAATAAATTAGATTTACATGTATAAATACTGTATAGTCTCCCTGGCTTAAGAAATGGTAAGACATAAGATTTTATGGTAATCATGATTCCCCAATACATTGCTTTGTAGCCTTATAATGCTTTAATTTATTATTTGGAATGTTTTTATTCTGTTTTGTTTGATTTTATTATGTGTGATGGTATGAACAGCTACTTTGAAGAAAACAAGACATTATGGCAACCGTTGCTGATTTAATATCTTCTTGCTTTGAAGTCCTACCATACTTTTGTTCTTCTATTACCATTGGTTCTATCATATTGTGTCTTATTGGATTTTAATATGTGTGATAATATAAACAAATTTTTTATGGAAAATGAGATATTATAGAAGCCATTATTCATTCTCTGTTATTTGGTTCAGAATGCCCTGTAACACTTTCATTCTCTTCAATGGTTTTATACTATTTTGTTATGTTTGATATTACTGTGTGTGAAGCTATGTTCAACTGTTTTCAAAGAAAGAGACATTATGGTAACTACTGTTGATATCCAGCTGTCTTGTTCTGAAGTGCTGTGTTGCTTACATTGTTCTGTTCTGATCTGCTTTGTTCTGTCCTTTTTTGTTTTATTCTCTGTAAAATAAATTTTAAAAATTATTCTAGTTCTCCTAGTAACATGTAGAGTTACAATTAAATGTTTGAAGCACTTGTTCTATTTTTATTTTTTTCTCTTTAGAATAAAAAAAGATCTCTAGAGCTGTTGGTGTTGATTTCCCACCAAAGCGATTGGGTGTTTCAAAATATATAAGTAAAACATGTGGCTGAGTTTCAGGAGAGAAATGTGTATTATCTAGTAAGGACAGATTCCTTGTAAGGATGTTTAGCATTCCAAGGTTTATCTACCAGTTTACACACTGAAAGTCAGAATATATGTGAGTTTTTAACATGTTACTGGACTATCTTTAGGAAGCTCTTAAGAGTCAAGTCTACTACTACCAGCATTGTTGCCTGTGTTTTCAGTTCTTATTGAAACCCACCCAAAGTATAAACCATTATTACATTTATTTGTGAACACCTATTTCTAAGTCAAATCCATACTTTATGAGGTTCTTCCTTGATGTACAATCTGTTGATTCTGACAAATATATATTATCATATGTCCATCAATACAGTATCCAATAGTATTGTAACTGCCATAAACTGCTCCACATAATCACCCTGTTCTCTTTTACTAACTCCTGGCCATCATGGATTCTTTCTTGTATGGATTTATGTTTATTTTAATTTGAATAATTAACATATAAATATATACATAATATGAGTATTAAATGTGTATTTATGAAATAAAAATGCTTTGACTTTTATTAGAAACATTTTTATTTATTTGTGACTGAACAAACCAAATCAGATATTTGGTTCTGACTGGATTCTATCAAATCATATACACTTAATAACCTCACCATTGGGTTTCAACAAAGGTTGCTAGAATATTGTTACTAATTCCTAAGAAAAATAAATAAAAATTTTAGAATTTAGAATGCTCAAAATAAATTGTAGATTTTTATTGCAACATAATTTTGCTCTGATATCCCTCTGAGAGTACTGTAGTTGTAGCTCTTTTTAAAATTCATTTTGAATACAGTTATATCATTATAGTCTCAAAACTTTGTTGTTTAAACCAATTAATAAATTAATAGATACGGAAGAATTTTTGCAAAGGAAAAATAATAACTTCTGGCAATTTACTTTGTTTTATAATAGTGCAAAGAATCCCAGAGTTACTATGAGTTTAAAGAAAAAAGTACAGTGAACACATGAAGCAAAAATGGTTTATAAAATGTCAAGAGAAATTTAGTCAAATATTGAAGAAATTGTTACTATAAAATATTTTAAAATCACTATCAGGGATCACAAGTAATAGTATGTGCAACTGATACCATGAAAATATGTTGAAATTATTTCCCTTGCCAAGCTGTCACATCTCATTAAGAATAGACACACTGAAAAATCATAGTAAATATTCAAAAGCAGTAAAACTCTACAGATAGCTTCTGTTTTGACCTTTTCAGTAAGTTGTTTGAGCACAGAAATGAAACTATTAAGCTCAGATCTTCATCCTCTGGATTGAAAAAAATACATGCTCAAATTTTGACAAACTTTATTTCAAACTAACTTCAACTTGTGTTTATATTGGTCTGGGCTTTTAATCTATTATTTTAAATGAATAAATGTTTTAAATACTCCATTAAAATGCAATCCATATTACAAATTTCCATTGGATGTATACATATATGGCCAATTTTCATATGCAATATATATTTTACTAAAGAGTGAACACTATAGAGAGTTAAAATGGAGTTTTATCAAGAATGATCTTTATGTTTCTCGGAGGTGGTACAGTAGGTTGAAGTTTTGTGATTTCTTCATATTCAATAAGACTATTTTCACTTACAAATTCACTGTGTTCCACAAACTGATAAATAAGTACATATATATTTGATCAGAAACTAAATAAAAATGACAAAATACTTGAAATGTTTTTCATTTACAATATTTCTAGACTTTGTAATCCAGCACAAGGGATAAATTTGAAATAGAGTTGAGCTACGTCAAAGAGATAAACTTAAATTTGAGCTGTTCTATGTCAGAGAAGGGCTGATTGTAAATTGGTTGGGGTTTTTGTAGTAAATTTCAGTTCAGACATGGATTCTAGTTGTGTTATAAGATTGTATCCTTATGTTTCAGTAGTGGCTGTTATTGTAGTAGGGGTTGTGAGGAGAACAATTAGAATCAGGACACAGAATTTATAACCTTATTTTATGATGGTCACCCAAAGTTTAACACAAGAAATTGCAGAAAATCTGTCCACAACACTAAAGACTCAGAATATTCAGCCAAGGGCCCAAATACCACAGCAATGTCCCACATGAGTCCAACTGGAGGTCTAGAGTCCACAAGAAGGACTCATATCAGTCTGTTTTATGGATCTGCACTGGGAAGGCCCAAAGGTCAGTGGTGGAAGCTAGAAAGTCTATGCCAGTGGGGAAAGGAGCTGTGCTGGTAGGTTGAGTGTTCTACACTGGAGCCAAGAAGTCACACTCATAATAAAGACCAGAGCTGTCCTGAAAAGCACCACAGCCATCCTCAGAGACACAGAACTCCTCTGATGATAAGGATAGTCAAGTACATGCCAAAAAGCCAGGATGACCAGTTTGCCCTAAAGATTAAACAGCACATATCTTTCCCTCCTGAGCTAGGAAGTGATGCTTGACCTAAGGACCAGAGATCCCCCAAAACAAACCACAGTCACTCTCACTAACAAGATCCTGAGCTCCTCTGATGATAATGGTCAAACTCACACTAGGGAAGCTAGTCATGATGAGCTCCTCCAGGAGAACCAACAGCTCAAAACAGTAACACTTAGAGAAACCCACACCTCGCTCTTCTTCTCCAAGTCTCTATTTATGCTGGCAACTTTCCTCAGGAGAGCCATCTACACTCAGCACCATGCTAATTTAATTCAGCTGGCGTTAAGTTGACCATCAGTTTTTAATCCATAACAGATCTTTTAATTCTGTCTACACTTTCAAGTTTTATATGACAGAAAGATGCTGGGAGTAAATATGCTTCATGAATTACTGAGGGTATGTGGAAACTTGTTAGATACACTGAAGAAGCTTGTTTTCAGGAAAAAAATACATTTATAGTTATGTATGACAAATCTATGGTAGTAAAGGAAAGTCTCATGTTATTTAGATATAAGGTTTGCTATAGCGTAGATCATTGAAGCAATGTAGATTATCACAAAATCCTTTGGGATTCTCATGTTGCTTGCACTTGCTTTAAAGAAATTTTCACTTAGCAGCAACAGGTAGTAAACATGCACATGGTGCTGTCCCTTTCAGTGGTAAGGGAAAACAGATTCCTTTTCAAATATATTGCTGAACCAGCACAGTTTAATTGGTGAGATATGCTGTGCCCACAATGCTTAATCCAGTTTTACTTAGATTTTAAGAATTTTTTCCTGTTCTGAAACATCCCTGTACTTGAGTAGCTCCAGGTTGACTGCTGGCTATCTGCCTCCAAGTTTAGAAAAGAATTATGGATTGAAAATGCTATTTTAGTAGAAAACTTATATATTATTTGATTTTAAAATCCAAAATCTTAGAAATTCCAAATTTTCTTCATCAAAAACTGATCATTTCCTTTTCTTATTATATGCCTATATTTCTGAAGTGCTCGTAATTTATTTCTGGATGATGGACTCACTACACTGAGGTGAAAAAGCCTTAAATTTTATTTCACGATCCCCAATAGTCCTTATTTTCCAATAAACATTTTCACATTATTAATATTAATATTTATCTGAAATAAATGATTCACTATCATTGTACAAGAAGTAATAGTTTCACAAGGTGAAAGTATCCACATATGCTAAACAGTTTTGCAGACTGATTTTTCATTAATGGTTCTCTAGGATAAGCTATTTTGCTGTGTCTTTGTTGTGTTATGTGTCTGTCCTGTACCTCTCATCTCCTGATCTGCTTCTCACTGTTCACTTCCAAGAATCAATGTCAACCACACATTGTCTAGCTTATTTAGGAGATGTTTTTGAATTTTAGTTAGGTTAATTGTACCAAGATACTCACTGTTGGAGAATCTTCCTTCAGTCACCACTTAAATGCAATGTTTGCTTCTGCTAATACATGAAAACCAAATTTTTGAGTCCATAGAGCTATTTTTATTCAGTTATATGATTTTTATGCATATAGATTTTTGTTCAACTTGTATTTCAATCTCTGTCATACTTAAGAACTACTAAAGACATGTTAAGAACTATTAGCCAGCTTAGCTTTTCTTGAAAATGCCACTTTTTGTAGATTTTGTTGCTTACAGATGTAGAGTCTCCTCGATATCAAATTTCTTCCACCAACTCCAGTTTTCTATAAATTCATCTGATTTTACCATCTTTGCCCAATACTCAAAAAGAATAAAAGTGTCCTTCTGTTGTATCAAAAAGATTCAGAAGCAGCCTTTACCTGAATTTAGCTCCTCAGATTCTGTCTTAACTGGTCAAGGGCATGCCCATTCACATTATGCTTAAAATCCCCTCAGGCATTTCTGACACAGAGACTTGCTTTCTTGGATATGGAGCTCATTGGCTGTGGATAGGCTAAAGTCCCATTCTGAGATCCATCCTACAGAGTCACTCTGAAAAGTTTAATCAGAATTTATTAGGCAACTAAGAGTCAGGGGATCTCAAGCTAATCAATTTGTAGAGAGGTCTTTGATGAACATGGTACTTAAAAAATAAAGTAATGTGTTTGCCAGAAATATGAAATATTTACTCATATTAAAAATAGCACACATTCACCATAGGTAAAAAAAATAGTGATTCTTCTATGTATTGTTTTTTAGTTGTTAGTATAGTAAGGAATTTGAGTTCACAAATGCTATCAAAGTGATGTACTTCAATTTATAATAGGATGTTTTCCTTGTGTTACACAACTTTCCCAAATTTATGTACTATAAAAACATTGGTGAATTAAATGTCAATTACAAATAAAAATGTTTGTTTCATGCTTAAAACTATTCTCATTATTACTATTATAATTTCATTTAATACTGCTTTTCCATTGATTACTATTTTGCAATGAAAAATTATATATCTTTTATAAATATTTTTAGTAAGTGAAATAAAAAATGGGTCAAAATTAAATCCTCAATTCCAGTGTTGAGATAAAACTCACTGACATCCACATTAGGATCATATCTTTTATACATTCTTTATCTTCCTACATAGATATTTATGATATGTTTTATCATTTCTACTGTACTTGATTATCTGATGTTCATTGAAATGCCAAAAACTCATTTACATTTTGAGTCTATTAAATGAGATGGGCTATAATTATTAGGCAAATAGATTATTTGCAACAAATAATGTTGGGAAGAAAAATAACTGTTTAAATTGAACAGATTCTTATTTTAACAGATAGTATTACTTGTTGACAACAGAGCAGGTGCTTTCATGAGAAGCAAAGTATGTAATTTCTCTGCTAATTCATTTATTTTTCCATGAGGTAATTAACAAAGAAAATCAATAAAATTCATTGCCAGTAGCTATAGTTCTAAATTGTACCTAGAACAACATTGCTTTTGCTATAAAAACCATACTCTAATGTTCAACTTTATTTATTTAAGACAACAAAAATAGAAAAATCAAGAACAAACAAACCAAAAAAATCAACAAAAATTGGACAATAGTGATATAGAATTTAAAACATGAGGATGGAAACAACAATAATTGTTATATTGCATATTGTTATCTTCAAAATAGTTGTTTAATTTACTAGATATGGGAATAAAACAAAATAATAGAACAGAACAAAACATAGGATTTCAAAAACAAGACAGAAGGAAATCCCCCACATTTGCTATAATGCATACTGTTATCTTCCAAATAGAGGCTCAGACTACCAGCTTTAGGCAAACAAAGCCATTCAAACAATATAAGCATTAAGGTTTTTTTTTTTTTAATTTCAGTTGCTATCTTCTCTGAACACATATATCTTAATTCCTCTGAATCAGCTGATTGCTTACCAAAAGGTGGGGGTGAGTGGTGTTGTTCTTGTCTCCCAGCCCGCTAACAGGCTGGCTCACAGGAAGACATGGATTGACTTCCTGATTCTCCTTCCAGCCGACATGGCCACTGCTGGCTCACAGGAAGGTGTGTTTTGGTTTCTTATAACTGTTTAACTTGAGAAAAAGTGAGTTAAATGAAAAGACACCATACTATCTCAAGAAATGAGAAGAGGTAATAAGGAAAAGCAAGGAAGAAACTTGGACATATTCTATCAGCATAGAATTTCACTGACTTTACTTGTTATTAAAAATATGATTGAATCAAAAGAAGAATCGATGCTATTTGAGAGTTTACCAAAAATAGAACTGTTATGTGTAGGTCTAGACTAGAATCTGTATCTCACTGCATTCCTTGTTTATTCTGATGCAAATTAAACTCTGAGGAACACATCAATTAATATGGAAGAGAAACAGTAATTAAACTGTGTCTTTCTGGTACAAACTGCAAAGGTATAAGAGACAAAATCTGATAATTAAACTCTGGATGACTAACTTAAATTTCAACAGTTGTGGAGTGTGGACAAATCAAACAAAAAATATTGTTGCTTGAAGACTGGAATCAAAAATAATCAATCCTTTCATACGCTATAATCTGATTCAGCTGGGACATTACTTCACAACTCCTGTTACTCACTCTATTAGGTTTGTGTCTATTATGGGCATGGAATGAAAAATAAAATCAGAAAATTAAGGAACTTACAAAAGTCTTTAATAAAAAATAAGTAAGAAAATCAGGATTCTCAAAAAAAATTATACATTCTTGAGGAAAAGAAAAATAGTATGAGATTTTTTCAACAAGTGGTGTTACCCCTCCTATGGGGAATCTTACAAGATGTCATATATCACAAAAAACCCACTGCACTGCTGTCCCTTAGAGAAGAAATTAAAAATATATGTATAGTAATCTCACTGGTTGCCCAAGCAGCAGTTTACTATACTAAAAAGTGTCTGGAAATTAATTGTCACCATTTTGAGCACATCTTGAATTTGTAGGCTCCAAAAGTAACTTGTATGAATATCAAGATGTCTCCATAAATTTAGTCTTAAAGGTGTTTTTTTGGGGGGGTTACCAAGGATCAAACTCATGATCCTGTACTTGCCAGTCAGTTGCTTATGCCATTGAGCTAAATCCTCAGCACCAGTATTAAAATATTTATATAAGTGTTTCTTTTCCTGTGTATACATTTTTAGCAGATCTTGTATATGGATTTTTGTGCATAAACATAGGAAATCTCCTTATTTGGTAGTGAAACTCACTGAGGGAGAAGAGAAAATAATGTTTATAATGTAGTAGAGTTGATGTATGTAAGTGATAAATTTTAGTTTTAATATTTTATTGTAATATTACTAATAAAGGTGAATCATAACAATTTCATGCACAAGACTATGTGATAATTTTAATGGTTTTGTACCACAGCTATCAAAAGTCTTTAGATTGTTAAATTATTTTGCAAATTTAGACAAGTTTAAGTTTAATAAACCAAAACTTACATATCTTCTGAATAGCAAAGAGCACCATTTTTCACAGGCACACACAAATATAAGTAGTATATATTCTTATTATTGGTAGTAACCGAGTTCCACTCACCAATTTGCACAAGCCAGATAATGTCTGATAATCTGGGTTTCTGATTGATTGAATGTATGCAGTGGGCTCAGAAGCTGGACCTGGCATTTCACTGCATTTTCTCCTATATTGATTTGTGCTTTGCCATTGAAATCTGTATGCAAGGACCTTACAATCATGTCATGACAAAATATCATTAAAAATGCTTGATAATATTGAAAGTATATGATTTGGTAGGGTGCATTACTAGCTATGCAGGATCTCCTGTGCTTTGTGTGTTGAAGGTTAGAAATGTCTACTCAATTACTGAATTTGCACTCTTCCAATGCAAGAATTCAGTAATCATGATAACCTATCAGGTCATCCCATAGAAAAAAATTTCTTCTATAGCTGAGCAATACTAATGGTGGTAAAAACAGGTTAGTAGAGACTAAGAAGATATGGTAAACAAATTTAATGTGGAATTCTTGAGTAGATTACAAATCAAAAAAATATATAAGTTGTAAACAAAAATAAATTTATATAAAATAAACAGCTTGAATAAAATTATTATAATAATGTTAGGTTTCTGGTAAGATAATTGTACTATACTTACTATGCAAAATGTTCATGTATGGAAAACTACAAAACAGGTGTCACTAGAAATGTGCCTACTTTCATAGTACATTTTTAGTATGTTTCAATGTACTTTCTAATTCAATGGTTAAAAAAAATGCTTCTTTGTTCATTTTGACCTTTAGTATTACATATTTGCAGTAGTTAATGATTACATTCACCTTAGGACATTGGTTCACACACATAATACATTTCAATTTCCCCTTTTCCCTCCCTCCACATCTTTTATTTTTCAAGCATCAGATTTTTTATCTTACACAAGAATACATGAAGTTAAATATATATATATATATATATATATATATATATATATATATATTCCAAAGAACATATAAGTCATGAAGATAACTATATTAAGTCAAGCTACACTTTGTACATGATAGGTTACAATCTCTCTCTGTCTGTCTCTCTCTGTCTCCTATATGTTTCTCTCTTACCTATCATCTGTCTTTTATTTCATACTTTGTATTTAGTTTTTCGTATAAGAGAAAGTATATGATACTTAAAAATGTCTGTCTGAGATTGTGATTTGAAGATACATTTACTTTCCTACAAATGACTCATTTATATTTCTTTAGGCTAGAGTAATATTCTGTTGTGTATTAATACCACATTTTTATATCTATTCATTTTTTGATAGGTTGTATGTAGGTTGTTTCCAAGATTTAACTTTTTTAACTGTACCACTAAAACATGAGTATCCATATATCACTGTGGTATGTTGTCTTTAACTTTTTTGTGAAGATACCTAGAAGGGAATCACTGGGTAAAGTGGAATTTCTATTTTTAATTTTTTGAAGGCTCTCCAAACTGATTTACATGGTGATTGTATCAGTTTATAGTCCCACCAATGAAGAAGATTTTCTTTCTTCTCACAGGCTCTCCAACTTTGATTATTTGTTGAATTCTTGATGGTTGAAATTCTTTCTGAAATTCTTAGATGAATTCTCAGTTTATTTTAATTTACATTTCTTAAATGGCCAGGAATGTTGAACTTTTTTTAAATGTATTTCCTCATCTGATAATAGTCCATTCATTTCAGATTCCCATTTTTAAGTGCAGTCTTTAAATCTGGGGAGTCTAAATGTTTTTATTTCTTTATATATTGTAAATATTAGTCTTTGGTCTGAGAAGTAGTTGAAAAAAAGAATTTTGCCCTCAATTCTGTAGGTTTTTCTCTTCATTATGTTGCTGATTTCTTTTATTCCACAGAATCTTTGTGATTTGCTATGATTTATTTGTTGATTATTGGTATTATTTCTTGTGTAACTTGATTTTTGATGAAAAAGTATTTGCCTATCCCTCTGTCTTCAAGAGTTTTATGTATTTTATCTTCCAGCAGGTTAAGTGTTTTTATTCTAATGTTTAGAACTTTGACCATTTTGATTTTAGCTTAACACATGGTGACAGATATCAGTCTAGGTATAACCTTTGGTATATGAATAGCCAGTTTTCTCAGCACCATTTAATAAAAAAGGTTATCTTTCTTCCAACAAAGGAATTTGAAAATTTTGTCAAAATTAACATATCTGAATGTGCCTGGGACTGTTTATGTGCCTCTATTCTGTTCTATTTAACCACAAGTCTGTCTTTTGGACAATATCATGCTGTTTTTATTGCAGTAGCTTTGTAGTGTAACTTGAAGACCAGGATTGTGTTGCTCCCTACCTTGCTCTTGTTGCCCAGAATGACTTTTGCTATTCTAGCTCACTTCTGGTTCCATATGAGTTTTGGGATTTTTTCTCCAGTTATGTAAGGAGTGTTCTTGTTGTTTTGATTGGAATTACATTAAATCTGTATGATACTGTTGGAAGTATGGTCATTTTGCCTATATTGATTCTGCTTGTCCAGGAACAGGAGCTAGCTTTCCATTTTCTTATTTCCTCTTCAGTACCCTTTTTCTGAGTACTGTAGTTTTCATTGTAGAGGTCTTTCACTTTCTTAAGTTAATTCTTAAGTATTTCATTTGTTGTTGAAATAAATGAAAAATTCTCCCACAAAATTCAACAAAACATCCCTAGGACTAATATCAAAATTTGCTTACCTAACAAGATACAAAGACAATATTCAAAAACCAACAGTACTCCTATACACCAGTTACAAACTCACCAAGAGAGAAACTAAAGAAATGATAGCCTCAAGAAAAATCAAGTATTTTGCCAGTCTACTCTTCTAATGTGTCATTAGTCTTTACATTTCCTTGAAACTTTTATCCACAATGCAGAAGTTTTTATTTTTAATAAAGTTCAGTTTATCATTTAGATTTGCAGTTTGTTTCTGTGGAGTCATATCTAAAAAGTTATAACCAATATAAAGGTTATCTTGATATTCTTCTGTGGTGTCTTTTAGGAGTTTTCTAACAATTACATTTGCATTTTACATTTTGGTTTATAATCCACTTTGATTTAATCATAGAGAATGATGTAGTCTGTGTTGGGAATTTTTTTTTCTTTCTTTAAATGTAGAAAATTGTTAAAAGATTATCTTTTTTATTACATTTCTTGCCTTTCCCCTTTGTTTGTGCTCACTTGATTTCTGTTTTCACAGGATTCTTCTTTTCAAGTGGATGTTTATCTATTTTTATTTAACTGTGTTCATAACTAAGCAATAGTGCTTTTCAAATTGAAAGTAATTTTTTGGGGGAACACAAATATGTCAATGAATAAATAGAAAATCCTTGTGAAAGTTAAACATAATACACTTATGTGTTCTGAAAGATTTACTTCAACATATCTTGATATGCTCATGAATTAAAAATGGCTAAGAATGTCAAAGACATTCCAAATTCTCACTTTGCATAAAAAACAAAAAGAGTTAGTTTGTTTTTCATTTTCAGATTATTATTATGGTATCATTGACAATAAAAGACAGGCTACTATGTTACCATACTGTTAAAGATGAAAAACATTTAATCACTTCACTAAAATTCTTATATGTGTCTAATCATTGTACAGTTCTATGAAACTGCAAGAATGTATTAGCATATATCAATGGCAAAACAGTGAAATCGAACATTCACAATATGTCAAATATTTTACAAAAATGTGAAAGACAAGATGCTCGTATACTTCTTCAAAAATGCTAATTAATCATGACCAGAGCTACAGAAGAAGCTATAGAGGAGGAATCTTACCCACAGAAACAGTTTTGTATGTTAGGAAAAATGGCTTTGTTCCAAAAAATCTTTTATATGACCATTAAGAAAACAGCAAACTTCTGGCTTAATTGGAAATATCAAAAGAAATTTTGAAACCCAGAAGAAGGAAAAAAACAAGAGTCTGGAAATGATTTTAAAAATGAAACACAAACATTTCAAAAACTAATTCCCTTAAAAAACAGGTTGAAATTACAGTGTTTAGTCATAAGGAAATCTCAGTAGTTATTTTCTAATTTACATCTGAAAATGTCACTTCCTGATCTTAGTTGTCTAAAAATTTTAACAGTAGTTTTAAATTTCAGACTTATGCAAATAAGTTCATAAAGTCTGTGCCTGTTGAGTAAATATCAACTAACTCCTTTTCAGTTTTATAAAACAAAATGTGACAAAAGGAACTTTAATTACATGAAATATGAAATACTAAATGAAAGAATGAAATTATAAAGATTGAAGGTCTGAATTTGTCATTTAGATGAATTCTTAAGTTTGGGGGTATTCAGAGCTATAGTACTACTTATTTATTCTTATTTAGAACTGAATTGCATAACTTAGAAGTAACAACTTCTGTATATTTCACATGACTATAAAACTCTTCATACATAAAAATATTTACTGTCACTGAAGTACAAATAAACAAGTTGTTATTTTTTATTAATAGTAAAGTATGATGAGTGATTTTGAAAACCATGAAAATATCTGAAAAATGATTTCAAAATACTCTGGAACATATCCAGCTCAATTTTTTCAACTTACCTATAAGTTTTAAAATAATGATACATTGATTTTCCTATATTTTATTGGAAATTAATGAAGAATGTACAACTTGACCTCAAATATATTGCTAGTCTCCTTTTCTCATCTAATTTTAGTTCCAGATCTTACCTTGAGATCCTTGTTGAAGCATTAATGTGAGTAGGACTGGATGTGACAATATGGTTTACTACCTGCCCTCCCAGGGCTTAATCTGACTAGGGCATTCTTAAATATGGATAGATTTTTTATTCTTAGACTTGTGACTTCTGCATAGAAGGTGTAATATATTTTCCCTCATTGTTTATTAGGGTTGATAATACATCTTGAAAATATCAGGATTTCATTACTTAGTATATGTCCTCTTAAGCATAATTGTAGAGCAGTGCATTTCCTTTCTTCACTTTCTTCATTTCCCCCTTCTTTTTAAAAAATGTCCTCTCTCGGTCTCTGTCTGTCTTTCCATCTCCCTTTCTCTCTCTTTCCATCTCTCCATCTCTCTCTGCTTCGTTCTCATCTCTTAGGCTATTATAATTCTTCTCTTTCTTCTCATTTGTATTGGCAATGATAATTTAAAGAAAATTGACTTCAAATTATTTGTTTCTACAAATGATTTGTTCTGTTTAAAAATATGTACTTATTTAAAATGAGTAAAATTCCAAAGGAGCTTCATTTACTGCGATGAAAAATGTATTGTTAAGTAGAAAGATTCTGGCTTTTAAAAATGCAAAATAATTTCCAAAGGTCAGGTTTGTATAAATCATCAGTTATAAAACACTGGCCATTTCTTTACTTCCATGTTGTTTGGCCCTTGGCCATGCTAACCTCAGGGCCTGGGTAAGATGAATACCACTTCAGCTGGAATTGAAGACCTATATTATGCTGTGCTAGTGGTTTCAACACAGTGGAGCTGGACTGCCCCAGCCAGCCTCTTTAAATGTAGTAAATGAACTGGTCTATTTGCTTGAAGCCAAAACTGTTTCCAGCTGATAAATTCAGCTTCTCCCCTTTAGTCAAAGCAAAAGCCCTAAAGGGGAATTGCTATAGTCTCCTTCTCAGGCTCAGCCTGTTCTGCAAAGCTCTGAGAAGTCTAAATATGTTTAAAGACTTGTAGAATAATTTTTAAATGAAAAGGAAACAATTTGACATAATACCAATAATACATAATGTCAAAAGAAAAGAAAATAATGAACTCAAGTCTTATGAAAGAGAATACTAATCCCTCAGAAGATATCAACTTCAGTTAAATATTAAAAAGAGATGACAACTGGTATAGCATATTTAAATGGCTTTATTCTAATTCTAAATGTAATAACATTCATTTTCAATAAAACTGAAAAAAGTATACCTTTCTTGCTTTATTAAAATGAATAACCTTATGCTGCAACAGAGTATTTGATAATTCTTTCTTAGAAATGATGTTACTGAAATATTCCCTTCCAAAGCATCTGCAATTATATGAATTATCCACTGGCATTTAGCATAGGAACAGTTAATTGTAAGTCTGATGAATAATAAGTAAATAGTTATTTCCTCATTATTTTAAATTATAACTATTTTCAAATATTCAGAACTGTGTTTATCAAAGGATAAAGGAGAGATACTGAGGTTTCACATAATATTTTCTTGGACTATAGATAAGGAAACATTTTATATCTATAAGAGTTCTGTTCAGAATGTACCAAAGATGTTTAAAAAAATAGGTAATATGAAAAAAATAACAACCAATTTTTCTGGTATAGAAGATTATTCAAGGCCAGCATGGGATACAAGTTTGGGTTTTTCTCTCACTGACTTCATTCCACTGATGTGAAAGTGTTTGGCTAAGTGAGGTTATCACTGGAGGCAGTCTGAGGCTCTGACACTTTTGTAAAAGGCTCTGGGAAGAAGCTGATTTGCAGGATTTTCCACATTAAACTGAAATTGGGTCATATCCAAGTGCATGTGTTGACAATTTATGCTAAGGCAAACAAGGAGTCCTTAGGGGTTTATTTCTGCCTTTGCTTCTAGTGAAGCAATGGCAGTATTCAGATATTGCTGAGAATCTGTCTAAGGTGTTTGCCTGATGAAAGCTCATTCTGGATTATTCCTAAAGAGTAAACTGACACAATTCAGTCAAAATGGTGCCCAGACCTCACAAAGGCAAACATCTGTGACAGAGGTTGACCATTTAGCAAGGAACTGGGAGCAACATAAGCTCATGTTCTGTACAACATGAATTAGGAAAACAAATAGCTTTCATATGAGTAAAAGACAGAAGTTAGAAGACAGATGTCACTGTATTTAAAAACCTTCCATATCCCATCTTCAAAACCCATGGACATGTTCTTGAATGGAGAAGCAGAGGCCATGGAAGATCAAGAGATTGATCAATTTTATCTAAAAACAGAGATATTAATGTGGAATTAGACAAAATTCTAAACTACATCATGTGCATGTACTTGAATGTGTATTATATTCAAAACTTCCCACAAAAGTTAACAGCAATTCCAAATCTCTAGATGCACAAGTTGCAATGTGAGCTAAATTTGTGACTTTATTATATTCCACATGGCTTTTATGATATGTGTGAAGACAGGTATAACTGGGTAAGTTTAAGTAAAATATTCTCAAATCTAGCACAATAAAAAAATAAATTCTCATTGACTCATAACAATAATATAAATTTTTAGGATGCAGTGTGGCATTTTGATGCATGTATACATTGTGTAATGATCAAATTATACTATTAAAGGTATCTAATACCTGAGACATTTATAATTTTATTGGTGATTAAACTTTTGGAATTCTTTCTTCCAGTATTTTTTAATATATAGATACCATGTGTACAATTATCATGTGTTAATTAAAAACAAAGTAAAATGTAAAAAGATGAATAATTTCTAAACTAGACTATGATTGTATAATTGTAGTTAATAAATGTGTTAATAAAAACATCTTTTAAGGTCTCAATTCAGTCCCAGGAGCTGAATGTGCATGAGCTGAATCCCAGTGCACGGTAAAGATTTGGAACATCACTCTAAGCCAGTAAGACCATGCCCAGCATCCCAAATCACTGGAGGATGCACAGGAGATCTGCCTGGGCTTAACTGGGCCACACCTGATGACCTTGAAGTGGCTAGCAGGGGCTTGCATTCAGTCCTGGGAGCCAAACGTGCACAAGTTTATTCCCAGCACACGAGAGAAGCTTTGGAACATTGATCCCAGGCAGTAAGACCACACCCAATGTCCCAAATCACTGGAGAACACATGGGAGGTCCCTATAAGACAATTCCCAGTGATCTCCAAGTTACTAGCAGTTGCCTGCAGTCTGCCCTGGGAGCTGAAAGTGGGCCAGGTGACTCCCAGCACATGGGGAAAGCTTTGGAACATGGCTCAAAATGCAGAAAAATAGGAAAATGACAAAATGAAAGAGAAAAATGCAATCTCAAACAAGCCTAGGAGATATGGACATAGAAGAAAATGTAAGGCATACACCTGAAATTCCTGAAACAATAACAACTTAAGTAAAGAAAGAACTCTGGGAAGCTATAAAAGAATGCAGATCAGAAATAATCTCCCAGGTAAAAGAAGAAATGACAAATGTAATGAAAGAAATGCTAAACACATCTAAAGAAGACATAGCTAAAAAAATTAGAGGAGCAATGCAAAACAATGGAAACCCTGAATGAACAATATTTGAAACAAACAATGCATGAAGCAGATTCAAAGAGATATATAGGAAATCAAAAATTCCATCAAAAATTGGAAAAACTGCCTCAATGAAAGTGAAGATAGAATTTCAGACCTTGAAGACAAAATTGCAGCTAGTGAACAGGAAAGGAAAGATCTTTTAAAAATATCAAGGAATCAGGAAATAACAACTCAACATCTGCAAGCTGATGCAGAGAAAAACAACAGGAGATTGATAGGGATAAACAAAAAAGAAGTTGACAACACAAATGATATAAAGAGGCTATTTACTGAAGTAATAGCTGAAAATTTCCCATAGATTGGAAACTGACATACAGATCAGTGAAACATAGAGAACTCCAAATAATAATAACCATAATAAAAATACACCCAGACATATCATAATCAACATCCCAGATATCCAAAATAAAAACAGAATGTTAAAAGCTGCTAGAGAGAAGAGACAGATAACTTCTAAAGGAAAGCCTATCAGAGTCACGGCAGACTTCTCAACACAAACAATGAAGTCAAGAAGAACACGGAGTGAAGTATTTCAGATCCTAAAGGAAAACAACTTACAACTCAGACTGATGTACCCTGCAAAACTGTCCTTCAAAAAGGATGGAGAAATAAAATACTTCCATGACAAAGAACAGCTGAGGAACTTCATGACCACCAAATGAACACTACAAAGAATACTGAAAGACAATCTAGATAGATATAAGAAAAAAACACTAAGCAAGGCATATAGAGTGGGAAAGTAAAAAAATTAATAGAAGAGAGATAATATGTCAAAAGTAAACCAATATATAACAGGTATAACCATTAATATAAATGGCCTCAATTCACCAATTAAAAGAAACAGACTGGAAGAATAGATCAAGAAACAACATCCAACCTTGTGCTGTATACTAGAAGCCCATCTAACCCAAGAGGAAACTCATAGACTGAAAGTCAAAGAATGGAAAATGATACTCCAAGCAACAGGATCCAAAAAAAAAAACAAAAAAAGCAGGGGTAGCTATTCTGTTTGTAGACAATGTGGACTTCAAACCAAGAATGATCCAAACAGATGAAGAAGGTCACTACATACTAGTTAGGGGAAAACTTCAAGAGGAAGAGATAACAATCTTAACTATATATGCACCAAATTCCAGGGCAGCCAGCTATACAAAGCAAGTATTAACAGAAATGAAAAATCAAATAAGCTATAACACAATTATAACAGGAGAACTTAACATGCCATTGACACAAAGGGGCAGAACAACTAGACAGAAAATCAGCAAAGAAATAACAGAATTGAATCACACCTGTGAACAAATGAACTTGGTGGACATATACAGAGTTTTCCACCCAAAATGAAACTAGAAATTAATGACAAAAGAAACTGCAAACACCCCACAAACACATGGAATTTAAATAATATACTCCAGAGCAATCAGTGGGTCACAGAAGAAATTAAAGAAAGCATTAAACAATATCTACAAGCAAATGAAAATACAAATACACCTTACTGGAACCTGTGGGATACAATGAGATCAGTCCTCAGAGTAAAATTTATTGCACTTAATTCCCACATCAGGAAAACAGAACAAACACAAATAAGCAACCTGATGCTATAACTCAAACAACTAGAAAAATAAGAGCAAATTAAGCCCAAAGACAAAAGAAGGAAGGAAATTATAAAGATCAGAGCAGAAATCAATGCAATAGAGACTAAGAAAACAATACAAAGAATCAATGAATCAATAAGTTGGTTTTTCACAGAATAAATAAAATTGATAAGCCTTTAGCCAAGCTTATTAAAAAAAGAAAAGAAATAATTCAATTTCATGCAATAAGGAATGAAAAGGGTGAAATCACTACAGGCCCTGTGGAAAGACAGAAGGTCATTAATACCTATTTTGAAAACCTCTATTTTCATAGGCTTGATAATACAGAAGAAATGGACAGATTCCTAGAAACAAATGAATTACCAAAGGTGGGTCAAGAAGATGTAAAACTGCTGAATAACCCAATTTCAATTAACTAAAGTGAAAATTTAATTAAATCCTTATCAACAAAGAAAAGCCCAAGTCCATACAGATTCACTGTGGAATTCTACAAAAACTTCAAAGAAGATTTAATGCCAACACTCCTCAAACTCTTCAATGAAATTGAAAGGGAAGCAATTCTCCCTAACTCATTCTTGGAAGCAAATATTACTATAATACCAACACTTGAGAAAGACCTAACCAAAAAATAGTGCTACAGGTCAATCTCCTTAATGAACATAGATGCAAAAATTCCCAATAAAATATTGGCAAAAAATGCAGCAAATTGTCAAGGAGATTATACACCATGATGAAGTGGGATTCATCCCAGGAATGCAGGGATGGTTAAATGCACACAAATCAATAAATGAAATCCACCATGTCAATAGATACAAAAATAAGAACCACATGATCATATCTATAGATGCAGAAAAAGGTTTTGATAAGGTCCAAGATTTATTCATGATAATATTTATTCATGATTCATAATTTATTCAACTTTAGAGAAAATTGGAATAGATTGTCTTTACCTCAATATGATAAAAGCCATCTATGATAAACCAACAGTCAGCATCATATTAAACAGCCAAAAATTGAGAGGCTTTACTGTAAAATTAGGAACAAGACAAGGATGTCTATTATCACCATTCTTATTGAATATAGTGCTGTAAATGCTAGCCAGAGCAATTAGACCAGAGAGAGAAATAAAAGGAGTAAGGATAGGAAAAGAAGAAGTTAAATTATCATTATTGTCAGATGAAATGATACTCTACATAGAAGATCCCAAAACTCCATTGAAAGCCTCCTAAGTATAATAAATTCAGTAATGTAGCTGGACACAAAGTGCAACTCTGAAAAATTGATAGCATTCCTATACATTAACAACAAAATCACTGAGAGATAAATAAGACAAGCTACACCATTCACAATAGCAACCAAAAAAAAGGAAAATACTTAGGAATCAATTGAACAAAAGAAGTAAGAGACCTATTTAGGGAAAATTGTAATACCCTGAAAAAGAAATCTAAGAGGACCTCAGAAAATGGAAAGACATCCTTTGTTCATGGACAGGAAGAACAAACATTGTGAAAATGGATATTTTCCCCTAATTGTTATACAGATTTAAAGCAATCCTAATCAAAATATTACTAGCATACCTCACAGATCTAGAGAAATCACTCCTAAAATTCATCTGGAACCAGAAGAGACCTAGAATTTCAAAGCAATTCTAAGCAACAAAGGTAAGGCAGGAAGTATCACAATCCCTGACTTGAAGTTATCCTATAAAGCCACTGTAATATAGTAAGAATGGCACTGGAATAAAAACAAACCTGAAGATCAATGGAATAGATTAGAAGATACAACTACTACTACAAACACACTCAGTTACCTTATCTTTGATAAAGGAGCCAAAGATGCCCACTGGAAGAAAGATAGTTCTTTAATAAATGGTGCTGGAAAAATTGGCTCTCCATGTGCTGAAAACTAAAACTAGACCCATGCCTATCACCATATACTAAACTAAAGTCTAAATGGATAAAAGACCTAAATATTAAAACAGAAACACTAAATCTGTTGGAAGATAAAGTAGGTAGAAATCTTGAAGGGATAGGGGTAGGTAGAGAATTCATGGACAAGAATCAAGCCGCATGCAAAATACTTCACAGAATCAATAACTGGGATTATATCCTATTTTTTGTCTGTGGAAAGAAATTTCCAGCAGAGTGAAAAAAAAACCCCACAAATTTGGAAAAAATCTTAGTGAGATGTCCCTTAGACAAAGGACTTCTGTCTAGATGCAAACACTACTACAAAGACACTCAGCCACCCAATATTTGACAAAGGGGCTAAACACGTTCACTGGGGAAAAAAAGAGCATCTTTAATAAATGGTGTTGGAAAAATTGGCTTTACACATGCAGAAGACCGAAAATAGACCCATGCCTGTCACCAAATGGATCAAGGATCTAAATATTAAAACAGAAACACTAAATATACTAGAAGACAAAAAATCTTGGAGACATAGGGGTAGGGAGAGAATTCATGTACAAAACACAAACCGTGTGGGAAACACTTCAAAGAATCAACAACTTGGATTTCATATTACTAAACAGTTTTTGCACTTCAAAAGAAATCACCAACAAAGTGAAAAGAAAACCCACAGAATGGGAAGGAATTTTAGCCAGCAATCCCTCGGACAAAGGACTTATATCCAGAACATACAAAGAACTGAAAAACATCAAGCCCCCCAAATTCAAAGACCCTCTCCAAAAATGGGTATCGGAGATGAACACACAGTTCTCAGAGGAAGATATACAAATGGCAAAAAAATGTATGAAGAAATGTTCATCATCACTAGTCATTCAAGAAATGCAAATTAAAACACCACTGAGAGTTCATCTCACCCCACAAAGAATGGCTGCCAGCAAGAAAACAACTGATAACAAATGTTGGCAAGGATGTGGGGAAAAAGGAACATTTCTCCACTGTTGTTGGGAGTAAAGATTGGTGCAACCACTGTGGAAATCAGTATGTAGATCCCTCAAAAAACTAGAACTGGAAGTTCCATTCAACCCAGCTATTCCCCTCCTGGGTATTTTCACAGAAAAATTGAAAAGATCATGTCACAGTGATATATGTGCACCCATGTTCACAGCAGCACAATTTGTGATAGATAAATCTTTGAAACAACCAAATGACCATCAACTGCAGAGTGGATGAAAAAAATGTGATGTTTTTCTACAATGGAATAGTACTCAGCTATAAAAAGGATGACCTTGAGGCCTTTATCGGTAAATGGAGGCAACTTAAGAATATCCTCATTAGTGAAATAAACAAGACACACATTAGTAAATATCACACTGTCTCTCTAGTGTAAAAAAATAATAAGAATGGAGAGAATAATTTTATCCAAAAAGTATAATATATATAAAAGTCTAATATAATAGATATTGTAAACGTGGAAGGGAAGGAAAGTGCTCTAAAGGATATAATGGTACATATAGCATGTAAAATAGATGACCATATTACTGAGCGTTTGTTAGATCATTGAACAGAAGAGTTTGTACTGTCAATGTTTTGGTGTCTAGCCAATATTTATGCTTTGATTTTGTAACTTAAACAACTATTGTTAAGTTGACAATATGTAATGTATCAACTAGCAATTTTATGATGTTAATTTTTTTGAACTCTGTATTCTACTTTTCTACTTGTTTTTTTTCTATTTTGTCTTTTTTTTAAATTTTCTTTTCTTTCTCTCTTAAAATTAAAAAAAAGAATTAGATAATAATCAGATCCCCAAAATTCAAAGACCCATTCCAGAAATGGGCATCTGAGATGAATACACAGTTCTCAGATGAAGAAATACAAATGGCAAATAAGTACATGAAAAAATGTTTAGCATCATTGGTCATTAGAGAAAAGAAAATTAAAATCACACTGAGATTATATCTCACTCAAGAAATAATGGCCAGGATAAAGAAATCTACCAACAACAAATGCTGGAAAGGCTGTGGGGAAAAAAGAATGCTTATGCACTGTTGGTGGGTGTGTAGACTGGTGCAACCACTATGGAGGTCAGTCTAGAGGTTTCTCAAAAAGCTGGGATTGGAAGTCCCATTTGACCCAGCTATTCCACTTCTGGGCATATTCCCAGAAAACATCATACCACATTGATATATGTGCACCCATGTTTATAGGAGTACAGTTTGTGATAGCCACATCTTGGAAACAACCTAAATGCCCATCAACTGAGGAGTGGATAAAAAAGATGTGGCACTGTTATACAATGGAGTGTTAATCAATGCAGTACTATAAAGAATGACCACATTGAGATGTTTATAAGTAAATTGATGCAACTCGACACAATACTCATAAGTGAAATAAATCAAACTCACATTTGTAAATACCATATAGTCTCCCCAGTGTAAGAAATGGTAAGAGTACATGATACAAAACATTCAATAAATACAGTGAAAAGATAAGAATCTGCTTAAAGAAGAAAAAAAGTATCTCAGGGAAATGGAGGAAAAAGAAAAAAGAAGGGAAAAGAAAAATATCTAAAATTATATAAACACACTTAGGATAGCTAACATGATTGTGCTACAAGTTCTATGTTATTGGAACAAAATAGTTAACATTCATAGAATTGGAACAATTGTGCATATTATTGTATGGTGATCTGAGAAACTCTTGAAGATCTTTATGTAAAATAACAACCCTAGTTATGGTTATACCACCTTGTTTTGAAGGCCTGTACTGTCAGTGTTTTGGGATGTTTGCTATTATTATTTATTTGTCTTTTTTGTTTCTTGTTTTTCTAGGAATTTGTTTTGTTTTGTTTTGTTTTAGCTTGTTATTCTCTCTAATACAGAAAGGATAGGTATACATGTAGAGACTCATGCATGTGTAGAACTTCTAAACAGTTTATAAGAATCAATTATATAATGCCTGATGAAATGAACAGCTACTTTGAAGAAAAAGAGACACTATGATACTCATTCTGTAAGATCATGATATGAAACCCAACAATACTATTATACTTTGTTCATAGTGATTTTAGTCTCTTTTATGTTGTTTAATTTCAACATATATAAAGGTATGGACAGCTATTTTGAGAATGAAAGACATTTTGGCAGCAACTGTTGATTTCCCTATTTCTGGTTTGAAGGCCTAAAATGCCTTCATCATTCTGTTCTGATCAGTTAACACTATTTTGTTTTGTATGAATTCATTGTGAGTGAAGATATGGACAACTATTTAGAAGAAAACAAGAGACAGTGATGATCTCCTGTTGTCTTGCTTTGAAATGTGTGTCTTTTATGATGTTTTCTCCTGATCTGCTTTGCTCTGTTATGTTGTTTTACCTGTTTTAAAATAAAATAAATGTGTTAATATAAAACAAAGTAAAACTTAAAAATATGCAAGTTCTATATATTTAGATAACTAATGAGAAAGGTGTACTTTGCAATATGGAATATATTGACGTCCTAAGTGATATACATCACTTCATTATTGTAAATATTCTTATGCTGTGTAATGCAACTTAGCTATCTTTAGACATTTTTGCAGAATTTATCTTTATTATTTCTAATTTCTTTTAAATTTTACATTTTTGCCCTGAATCTGAGATTACTTGTGTAGTGCTAAACTATGTTTAGTATCCATTTTGTAATATATGCCACTAAGGAGTATTACGTGACTTTTGAGACAGTAGTGAATTTCTTAAAATCTTATTAAAATTTGTTTGATGAAATATAAACTCCTTGGCAAACTCCAGATTTAACAAATTACACTCAATAAGACAGAAGATAGATATATGATTTACTGGCTTGCAGTAATTATTATTCTTTTAAATGCATGTCATTATAATTGTCATTACATAAATTTGTGTAATTTTCTACTAAAAATTATCTAAGAGAAATTTATCTGCCAATGTATTCTTCAACATTTTTTCTTTACCAAAGTAAGCACTTTTTAATTGCAAAAAAATTTCTAAAACAATTCTTAGTTTCTCCTAACAGAGGGCTGAAATTACCCTTTATATTTCTTATGCTCCTTCCATGGAATGCAATGCCTGCTGCAAGAATTAAAGGTTTTTGTGGAGTAAGACCACCTGCTATGTCCAAGACCAGCCAGGGCGACACACAGGGATGGGGCCTTAACTGGGCAATGCCCAAAAAACCATCAAGCAGCCAGTGGGACCCAGATTCCAGCTTTGGACCCTCATGGCATGCTTTGGCAGAATCCCAGCGCACAGAGAGGGACTTTGAGCCTGCTCCCAGGCAGTAAGACCACCTGCTGCTTCACAGCCCACCCCAGGCCACACACAGGGATGGGGGCTTAACTGGGCCACACCAAGTGACCATCAAGCAGCCAGTGGGACCCAGATTCCAGCTTTGAGCCCTCATGGCATGCTCTGGTGGAATCCCAGCACATGGACAGGGACTTTCAGCCTGCTCCCAGGCAGTAAGACCACCCGTTGCATCCAAGACCACCCTGGGCCCCACACAGGAATGGGGGCCTAACCAAGCCATGTGTAGCAATTGCCAAGAAGCCAGTGGGACCCAGATTCCAGCTTTGGGCCCTCACCACGCACTCCGGTGGAATCCCAGTGCACGGAAAAGGACATTGAGCCTGCTCCCAGGCAGTAAGACCACATGCAGCATCCCAGACCACCCTGGGCCACACACAGGGACAGGGACCCAACTGGGCCATGCCCAGCAACTGCCAAGCAGCCAGCAGGACCCAGGTTCCAGCCTCAGACCCTGACCGTGCACTTTGGTGGATTCCCAGCAAATGGAAAAAACTTGGAATTTAGCTCCCAGTTGACAAATCTTAAACTACAGTGGATTAACTGTGCCAGTGTGGTGAGTATGCCCCTAAAATAGAGGTGTACAGTGGGTAAATAGGGCCAGTAGTAAAGCCCCGTCCACTAATTGTAAGACCTTGTTGAGTCTGAAAAGAGTGTGGATGACCACCTCCTACACACAGAAAATATCAGGCAGAGTGAAAATGACAAAAATTTTGAAAAAGCAAAATGCAGTCTCAAACATCAAGGCCAACAGAAGCAAGTGCAGGAGATATTGAAATAGAGGACACCAAAAGTAACACATCAGGAACCTCTGAAAAGATAGCAAGCAAAAAAACAAACAAACAAACAAACAAACAAACAAAAAACTCCATGAGGCTATACAAGAAATCAAATTAGAAGTACTCTCCCACATAAAGACAGAAATAACGTAAGTAAAGGAGTTGCTGAGCTCAGCTAAAGAAGAAATTGAGAACAAAGTACAGGATCATGGGGAACGGATTGAAACCTTGAATGAACAATATAGAAAACATGTAGAATTCATGAAACAAATTGAGAGAGACATCCAAGAAACAAAAAATTCTATTCAAAACTTGCAAAACTGCTTAAATGAAGCTGAGGATAGGATTTTGGACCTTGAAGACAGGATCGCAATTAGTGATCATGAAAGGATAGAACTTTTAAAAATAACAAAGCAGCATGAAGTGAAAATCCAACAGCTTCAAAATGATACCAAGAGCAACAATATAAGATTAATAGGCATCAGTGAAGAGGCAGGAGTCAATGCAAATGATGTAGCCAAAATATTCACAGAAGTAATAAGAAAATTTCCTAAACATGGGGAAAGAATCTGATATGAAGATAAGTGAGGCATATAGGATGCCAAACAGTCACAATCAACATAAATCCACACCCAGACACATAAGAATTAAGATCACAGACATGCAGCACAAAAACAGAATACTAAAAGCTGTTAGAGAAAAGACACAACTAACCTCCAAGGAAAGCCCATTAGAATCACAGCAGACTTTTCAGAACAACGCTTAAGTCAAGAAGAGCTTTCAAACCAGACTGTTGTACCCAGAAAAACTTTCATTCAAATTTAAGGAGAAACAAGATACTTCCATGACAAAGAACAACTGAAGAAATTCACATTCACCAAACCAACCTTAGGAAGTACTGAAAGACATACTACAGAGAGATAAAAATGACCACAATCACCAAAACAACAACAGAAAGAAACCACCAGGTAGGATAAGCAATTAAACCAGGGTAAAAGCAGAAAGCAAACAACTGGAACATAACATGGCAAAGTTAAACCTGTACATATCAGTGATAACCATAAATGTAAAGGACCTCAATTCACCTATAAAAAGAAATAGACTGACAGAATGGATTAAGAAACATGATACCACAATATATTGTATACAAGAAACACATCTGACCCAAAAGGAAACTCACAGATTAAAATTCAAAGGATGGAAAACAGTTTTCCATGCAACAGGAACCCAGAAAAAAGCAGGGGTAACTACTCTAATTGCAGACAATGTGAACTTCAAACCTAAAATGATTAAAAAAGATTAAGCAGATCACTACATACTCATTAATGGAAAAATTCAAGAGGAAGAACTAACAATTATACATATATATGCACCAAATACAGGAGCACCCAACTATGTAAGACAGACACTAATGGACATGAAAAACCAAATATACAAAGAACACAATATAACAGGGGACCTTAACACCCCACTCTCACAAAGACATAGATCAACTAGACAAAAAGTCAGCAAAGAAATCACAGAACTGAATTATACCAGTGAGCAATTGGACTTAGTAGATGTTTACAGAGTTTTCCACCAAACCACATCAGAATACACATTCTTCTTAGCTGCTCATGGAACAGTCTCCAAAATAGATCATATATTATCCCATAAAACATTCTTAAGTAAATGCAAAAGTATTGAAATCATCCCATGTATATCTGACCATAGCACACTGAAATTGGACATTAATGGCAAAAGAAATTGCAAAACCTGCACAAATACATGGAAATTAAATAACAACCTTTTATACAACCAGTGGGCTACAGATGAAATTAAAGAAGAAATAAAGCAATACCTACAATTCAATGAAAATACAGAAACAATATAGTGTAATCTATGGGATGCAATGGAAGAAGTTTTAAGAGGGAAATATGTAGAAATAAATTGTGATATCAAGAAAATAGAATGGGGGCTGGGGTTTTAGCTCAGTGGCATAAGTGCCTGCCTGCAAGCACAAGGTCATGAGTTCAATCCCCGGTACCACAAAACAAAACAAAAAAAAACCAGAATGATCACAAATAAATAACCTAATGCTCCATCTCAAGCTTCTAGAAAAAGAAGAGCAAACTAAACCCAAAGCTCATAGAAGAGAGGAAATTATATAGATTACAGAAGAAATCAATGCAATTTAAACTAAAAAAAATACAAAGAATAAATGAATCATAAAGCTGTTTTTTTTTGAGAGAATAAACAAAATTGACAGACCCCTAGCTAACCTTATCAATAAAAAAAAACCCAAATTCACACAATAAGGACTGAAAAGGGGAATATTATGACAGATCCCATGGAAATTCAAAAGATCATGAATACCTACTTTGAAAATCTCTACTCACATAGAGTGGAAAACACAGAGGAAATGAATAGATTTCTAGAAACATATGGACCACCAAAGCTCAACCAAGAAGATATAGCAATTTTGAACAACCCAATATCAGCTATTGAAATTGACAGTGTAATTAAAAAATTACCAACAAAGAAATGCCCAGGTCCTGATGGACTCACAGCTGAATTCTACAAGAAATTTAGAGATGATTTGATGCCAATACTCCTTATACTATTCAATGAAATTGAAAAGAAATCAATCCTCCCTAAATCATTCCTGGAGGCAAGTATTACTCTCATACCAAAACCAGAGTAAGATCCAACCAAAAAGGAGAACTATAGACCAATCTCACTAATGAACAGTGATGCAAAGATTCTCAATAAAATACTGGCAAATAGAATGCAGCAAATTATCAAGAATATTATACGTCATGACCAAGTGGGGTTCATTCCAGGAATGCAGGGATGGTCTAACATACACAAATCAATAAATGCAATGCACCACATCAACAGAGCCAAAACCAAAACCACGTGGTCATCTCAATAGATGCAGAAAAAGCTTTTGAGAAAGTCCAACACACATTCATAACAAAAACCCTTCAGAAACTCAGAATACATGGTGTCTATCTCAACCTTATAAAGGCTATCTATGACAAACCAACAGCCAACATTATACTAAATGGACAAAAATGGAAAGCTTTCACTTTAAAATCAGGAATAAGACAAGAATGTCCACTATTACCACTCCTTTAAAATATAGTTCTGCAAACACTAGCCAGGGCAATCAGACAAGAGAGAGAATTAAAAGTAATAAAGATAAGAAAGGAAGCAGGTAAATTATCACTATTTGCAGATGACATGATACTCTATATAGACTCTATATATACTGTATAAAAGACTCTACATAGAGTCTTTTAATGGAGTTTTTCTGGGTCCATTAAAAGACTTCTAGAGGTAATAAGTAATAAAAACTCCTTTAAAAGACTACTAGAGGTAATAAACAAGTTCAGCAGTGTAGCTGGTACAAAGTCAATGCTCAAAAGTCAAGAGAATTCCTGTACAATCACATCTAAAAAAATGAAATACTTAGGAATCAACCTAAATAAAAATGTAAAAGACCTATATGCTAAAATTATACTACACTGAAAAAGGAGATTAAAGAGGATATTAGAAAATGGAAAGATATTCCTTGCTGTTGGATAAGAAGAACCAACATTGTGAAAATGGTCCTACTCCCCAAAGGGTTATACTGATTTAATGCAATCTCAATCAAAATACCATTAACATACACACAGATCTAGAGAAAACACTCCTAAAAATCATTTGGAAACAGAAGAAATCTAGAATAGCAAAGGCAATTCTGGGCAACAAAGGCAAGACATGAGACATCTCAATTCCTGACTTGAATCTATACTACAAAGCCATATACTACAAAATCTGCATGGTCCTGGCAAAGCAATAGACCTGAGGATCAATGGAACAGATTAGAAGATGCAAGCACAACTACAAAGACACTCAGCCACCTGATATTTGACAAAGGGGCTAAATATGTCCACTGGAAGAAGGACAGCCTCTTTAGTAAAGGGTGCTGGAAAAATTGATTCTCCACATGCCGAAGACTGAAACTAGATCCGTGGCTATAACCATGCACAAATCTAAAGTCTAAATGGATCAAAGACCTAAATATTAAAACAGAAACACTAAACCTACTGGAAGATAAGGTAGGTAGATGTCTTGGAGACATAGGGGTAGGCAGAGAATTTATGAACAAAACACAATCTGTACAGAAACACTTCAAAGAATCAACAACAGGGATCTCATATTGTTGAAAAGTTTCTGCACTTCAAAGGAAATCACCAACAGAGTGAAAAGAAAACCCACAAAGTGGGAAAGAATTTTAGCCAGCAACCCCTCAGACAAAAGGACTTATGTCCAGAACATATGAAGAATTGAAAAATATCAGGCTCCCCAAATTCAAAGACCCTCTCCAAAAATGGGCATCTGAGATGAACACACAGTTCTCAGAGGAAGATATACAAATGGCAAATAAATACATGAAGAAATGTTCACATCACTGGTCATTAAAGAAATGCAAATTAAAACAACATTGGGATTTCACCTCACTCTGGAAAGAATAGATGCCATCAAGAAATCAACTGATTACAAGTGTTGGGGAGGCTGTGGGGGAAAAGGAACACTGCTTCACTGTTGGTGGGAATGAGACTGGTGCAACCACTATAAAAATCCATATGGAGAATTCTCAGAAGACTAGGTTTGGAAGGTCCATTCAGTACACCTATTCCCCTCCTGGGGAATAGGTTCTTATTATCCCATAAGAACTGAGAAGTTCATATCACAGTGATATATGTGCCCCCCCTGTTCATATCAGCATAATTTGTGATAGCTAAATCTTGGAAACAACCAAGATGCCCATCAGCTGCAGTGTGGCTGAAAAAGATGTGGTATTTTTACACAATGGAATATTACTCAGCTATAAAAAAGAATGATCTTGAGACCTTCATAGGTAAATAGAGACAACTTGAGACTATCCTCATTAGTGAAATAAATAAGAATCATATTTATAAATATCACATTGTGTCTCTAGTGTAAAAAGTGATAAGAGCTATAAGAGTAATAAAACCTAAAATGTGTAATTGCTATTGTAAAAAAGGGAGGAAAAGAAAGGTCTTTAATGGATATAACTGCATGTATGTTTGAGTGTGTAAAATAGATGACCATATTGCTGAATCTTTATTGGATCTTTGAGCAGAACTGTTTGCAGTCTCACTGTTTGAATATCTACTATGTATCCATTAATTTTGTAACTTGAACATCTACATCCAAGAAGACGATATGTAATTTATCAACCAGTTATCTCTTACTGTTTATTCTTTTTTTGAAATTCTGTAATATTTCTACCTTTTTTCTGTTTTATTTTCTCTTTAATTAAAAAAGCTATTTTAATAGAACACTTTAGTGACAATAATTATATATTTCAATTATATACCTCCTCTGTTTAATTATAAGGTATTTTTATTTATAATGTGTAACCAAGTTGTAATTCCCCCCTTTCTTAAAATTCTTTATCTCCTAGGTATCTATTTTTCATTTCTATATATTTTTCCAATCTGGAACTTTTTTGTAAATTATTTACATTAAAGAGATCTCACTTTATGACTTCTTTGAATATGTAAAGATTCAAGATTTGTCACAGGGTGTGCTAGACCTTTAGTCTTTTAAAAATTACTATGATATTATAAAGTATATACTCAACATTTTCAAACATATAATAAATATTATATTGTTGAATATAATTTGAATGCTGTACACTAGATATCACAAATTCATTAATTTTGAATAATTTAAAATTTATGTTTATTTATTAGCAACTCGTTTCTTCTCAGTCCTTTAGTTTAGCCACTACCATTTCCTGTTTGTATTCTATATTTTTGAGGACCAATATAAACAAGAATTTACTCTGTTTGCTTTGTTGCTGGTTTAGTTAATGTAGCATAATTTTCTTGAGGTTCATCCTTATAATGAATGTGTAGAATTTCACTTTTTAAACACTAAGTAATATGTCCTGTGCATCAACCACTACTCACATATTCGTCTATCAATGGGTAATTAAGTTTTTCTGTAGTTTGATCACATAATATTATGTTGTTGTGAACATGATGGTATCAAAATCTTCTTGAGATCTTAATACTAGTGCTTTGCATAACTATTGAGAATGATGTGTCTGAATTGTAAGATAAACATGTAACTACATGACTAAATAAATGCATAGCCCACTTCACTGTTTAAAAAAAGTTTTTGTGTGAATGTTGTCTAGGGAACTTAATGCTGTTGTTAGTTAGCAGAGAAAAAAGTATCAGGCATCAAGAGGGTAAGAAAAAATCAACATGACTAAAACACAAATAAATTCCAAGCAATAAAACCTTAGGAGGTTTTCTCAGCAGAGCAAGTCCATGTTAATCTTCTGAGCTGTCAGGAGAAGTGAGTGTGTGGTTCTGTAAGTACTAACCCATCTTGCTTCAAGTGGTCATGAATTAATCTTAGATGCACTAACTTACAAGAACGTACGCGATGGAGGTATATTTTAGAACCTTACTATAAAACACATGAATCTGCTCTGGATTTAGTTATATAAAATCATCTATTACACAAGCTTTAGACTCAGAAGAGAGATTATTTTACAAAAGGAGTTCACTGCATCTGTAATTAACCTGCTTTGGATGAGATACAAGGATTTATGTTTTCTTCTGTAATTCACACTAAGGAGAATTATTTGTAGCCAGGTTTCTAGTAAATCTTTCAACAGTTTTAATTTGATTATATAATTCTTCGTATTAGTGTTCTATGCATTCACCATGCCATTTAAATTAATAGTAGAGTAAGAGTTGACCCTTATGCAGGCTAAATTTGCTTCTCTGATTTGACTCATTCCTTGGATGGAAAAGCAATGATAGTAGAATATGAATGAGTAGAATATTCATAGACTATTTATGAGAGACTATAAATTTCTTTTGTATATATTAATCTTTATATAGATATAGAATTTTTTCCCCTACTTATGAAATTTCCATGTGTACAAAAAGTTTAAAAGCTATTGTACCCTAATATGGAACTTCTATTTGAATTAGGATTTCAGAGAGAAATGCTTTTCTATAACGTGGCTTAGAATTGCTTTGTATTCATATGATTGTGTTGTTTAATATTTGTTTTATACAACAGTATAAACAATGTACTAGAAGTCATTCAGGAATTTCAATTGTTGCATTATTCATGGTGTTTGGAAATCATTTCTTTGGCTGATGGGAAAAAAGCCTCAGCCAGAAGAGAAACCACACTTTCCCATGAAGCAGGCCTCATTATGCTGATTGGTAAGAGCCTCAACCAGAAAAGGAAACAAGCCTTCTCCTGAAACAAACTCTGCCATGTGAATCAGAAAGAGCCTCAGCCAGTTGAGAAACCACGCCTTCCTGTGAAGCAGGCTCCACTATGTTGATGTAGGTAAGAGCTTCAGCCGGAAGACCAACCTGGCCTTCACATGAGCCAGCCAGTGCATGGGGTTAAAAACCAGAAGAGAATCCCCTCCACCTCAGGTAATTCAGAGGACTCAGGGTGAGATGATAGCAAAGAGGGGAAGGGAATAGCTTGATGCTTGTATTTTTTGGTTGACTTTGCAGGCCTGGGGCTGATGGTCTGGGCATCTACTTGGAGGATGGCACTGTGCATTGTGCGAACTGTGAGGATTTCCTCCTGTCTTGTTTTTGAAATCTAATATTCTGTTCTATTTTACTGTTTTGTTTTATCCCTGTGTTTGGTAACCTGAACAACTATTTTGAAGATAACAATGTGCAATATTGTTTTCACTGTTTTGTTCCAGTATATTGTTTTGCTTTATTCAATATTATAATTTGATTGGTTTTATTCAGTTTTGTTTTGTTTGATTTTGTTCTGTCTGATGGTATGGACAACTATTTTGCAGATAGCAAGATATATTATGGTAGCCATGGTTGATTTTCTATTATCCTGTTTTGAAGTTCTGTACCATTTTCACTGCTTTGTTTTGATTGGCTTTATTCTGTTTAGTTTTGTTGAGTTATATTCTCTTCAAAATAAAAAAGATAATTTTTTGTTGCATCATGTCATATTAATTAGTGTTATCACAAAACCTCTCCATTGTCTATCCTATCACTGAAGTTATTCTTATCACCAAAGGAAATATTTATCTGAGTACCACTACCATTCTCACTGCTCCATGGTAAAGTGCTTTGAGTCTCATATCTCGAAACATCTTTATCAAAAAATAAAGTCTTAAATGACTGCCTGGTGGGCTCAGAAATTAGGTTTATAGTGTGCTCCAAATATTAATCTTTTTTAGTTTCTTTAGTTCCATAAAAATCCTCCTCATAAACCAGAAGACTTGTACTGTTCAGCAATTATGTTCTGCACCATGTTTCTTCAAAATACTTAGTACATCAGAATCAGGTCCCTGCTGAACAATTCCATAGATAAGCTGATGTAAATTATTCTATGATTAAATTGGTTTCTCTTTAAGGGACAACTGAGGACCAGAGTGATTTATTCTTATCTGGTCAAAAACTTAGAAAGCTTTTGCTTGAAAATTGAATAACCCACGGGTTAAAATATCTCAAAATTATTTTCATGATGATAATCCCTTGAGAGAAAGATAAATCCATTTATTTTATTGACATATTTGTCCATGTAATATGTATTTACCAGTTTTAGAAAAGTGTCTAATAATTAAATGACAGTAATTTAACTTGTTTTTAAAAAGGTTTATATAAATAGAAATATCTTTCTAATATTCATGGTAGAAACATGCAATATTTTTAGTTCAAAAATTCACATTGTCTTTACCCATATTATATATATATATATCTTAACTATTATGAAGAATATTACAATAAACATGGGGACATTATATATCTTTGAGGTACTTAGTTGCCTTCTTTTGGATACTCAGAAGGTTGTGACTTATATGATATATGATTTTTAACCTTTTGAGAAAACGCTCTTCTGTTTTCCATGAAGGCTGTCCTAATTTACCATTTCTCCAACAGTGTACAGGGTTTCCATTGCCTCATATTCATCAATCAACTGTTTTAAATAAAGATACTCAGGCTAACAACTATATGAAGGTATCTCATTGTGGAAGACTGTTTAGCTTTGGAATTGGGATGTGTGATGTGTGCACCAAGCCCACACAGAGAATGCAACAATTTTGTAGTACAAATATACAAAGAAAAGAGGAAGGAGATCAAAAGATGTGTGAAGGAGGAGAATGAAAGTAAAGGGCCTGAGAAAAGGAATTAGGATGCACTGTGTCCATGTACTAAATCTTCATAGGCAATATAAATACTGCATACTACATAAAGGTACTAATAAAATAGAATAAAATAAAATGTAAAAGAGAAAGAAAAAATCCTACTATGTGGTACAAAATGACGAACCTTGCTGAGTAAAAAAGCAATTCACATGACAGCCATCACTACATCATTCCCTTTATTAAGATGTAATATATAAAACTGGCATATTTATAGAAACAGAGTAAAATGATGATTTCCAAAATGAGAAATAGCGGACATGAGGTATAACTATTTAATGGGCATAAAACTTCAATTTTACAGAATGAGTAAGTCTTAGAGATATACTTCAGAAAATGTTACTTATTATATTGCACAAGCAAAACATTGCTACAGGGCTAATATCATGCTAAATAATCCCACCACAATTTTAAAAAATCAAAGTACGTTTAGTATATAGGGAAACTAAATACTAAATAACGTTATTTCATTATAGTTTCAAAGTTTTTATATAATAATCTAAATATGATATGTATCCAGTATTAAATAAGACTAATTTCAAAAGCAAAGAGAAAATATCTACTTTTGTTTTAATGTAAAATTTCTCAGAAGTATGTTCTTCACACAAACAAACTTTGGGGAGGGAAATGTACCTAGATTTACTCACTCAGATCTATTGGCCATCTTCATATCATTTATTCAGAAGTGAATCATTACTTACCTAACTTCTGATGTACAAAACATGAGAAGCCCAAACGTACCATCTGCATTAATATGCACACACCTAGTCTCTCTTAGCTGTTGCTTTCCTTCCCTCACGTTTCCTCATGCAATTTTCTTAATCCACACTCTTGGTCATTCTGGCAGTCAAACCTACTATTTCATTTTTGTCTCCAAACTGTATATTATTTGTTGCTTGGTCATAAAATTTTCACACCTGAACAATCATATGAACCTATTTTAAGCAGAAGTTTATGATGCAAAGTAATGAACTGATGGTACCAGAAGTCATTATACCAGAACACCTGAGTCTCATTTCAAGCTTTACCCTGATCAAATCACAGTTTATTTGTGACTTCATGACAGTAGCAACATAAGCACACCTAAATATGGGTATATTTTCAATTACAAAAAATAATAGTAGGTAATTTCTATCCAACATCTCTTGGATATATATGTTGATGTCAACTAATCAACATTACACTGATGCCTAATAATTGTTTTGATCCTATGATAGTAAATCTTTCCATAGAAGAGAGAAAAAGGCTGAAGGTAGCAGGTGTGAGACTATTTCAATTTAAATTTGATTGCTACTGCAGCTACTTTAGAATGAAGAAACTGAATTTTTTATCTGTGTACTTTTCATATGTAATGAAGCTAATTATTCTAAAAATAATTGAGTTGACATTTGTGTGATAATGCCATCAAACCTGAGTGTCATAATCTTTGAAAAGATAAGGTTGAAGTTTAAGTGATTATTTCTTATTTATAGTACAATAACTTAACAGAGTCTGGAAATTATTTTGCAGGATTAGAATAGATATTAATCAAATCTAAACAAAATGTGAGAGAAATAATTGGCATTTAGGGTGAAAATTTAATTAAAGGGTGCTTAAGAGCCTACATTTATTTATGTGAAATATACACATAAAATCTTTAATAAAAGTTTTGATAGCAAATGTATTATGTTCATAAATATTTTTATATATTGCAGATACATTCAGAAATAACCTAATGAAATGCATTATATTGGCCAGAAATGGTGGCACACATCTGTAGCCCCAGCACTCATAGGCTGAGGCAGGAGGATCATCATGAGTTTGAGACCAGCCTGGACTATAGAAGCAAGTTCAAGGTCAGCTTATACTACACAGTAAAACACTTTAAAAAACTATATATATATATATTTCTTTATAAGGGTTATGCCCAACAGAAAATTTTGTATTGCTGATTTTAATCATGCAATTTAAGTATATACAAAAGCAGAGATTAGAAAGAAATTTTTCTCATATTATGATTAGCAGATCACTTGATTGTGACTATTATGATATGCTTAATTAAAAGAAAGGCATACGAATCCTAGCAGATTGTTTTAGTCAATTTTGGGATGTCAACTTAATTTTTGTAAAGGCCCAGAGGAGTCCTATGAGCACTAAATTTTAAGTATCACAGTATTAAAAGTTTGAAAAAAATTTATAGCTTCCCTAACAAGGGGGTAGGTAAGATTTATTGCATGTCAGCTACACAAAGTTCATAAATAAGATGAGGAATCCAGCAATGTAAATTCCTATCTCTCTCACAGAGTCCTTGAAAACAGTGATAATGCATTTCCAACTGTTAACTGACATTATAGGTTGTCTCAACTTTGTTTTATGTTGCAAATGGAATAACATAAAAAGTAGTTTATTAAGAAAAAAAGTTTGTGTATTTCATCCTTAAAAATCTAGATTGTATGAATCTTGCTACTATAATCTTCAAAAGTTTTGTACATAAAACAGTCTAACTTTTATATAACCTCTTTCTTATGTTCCCATTCCAAAAATAATCTTGACTTACTAGTAACTGGTGAGACAAGAATTAATAGTAAGTGTTTCATAGGTAAGAACTGCAATAATTATTTATTGACTATATTATTTGCATTTTTATGGATATCTAAGTAATAAATTAGAACATTTTATCTTAGGGTAAGAATTTGTATATTCTCCAGAGCAGTGTTTTTTAAATTCTGTGTATATAACTTTTTGAAAGCAAATATAGAAACAATTGATAACTGAAAGGCAAGTGCATATTAAGAACATTTACTGTTTTTGCATTGTTTAGTACTTGCAGATAAATCATTATGCTATACGAAGCAAAATTGAACCAAAAATCTCTTACAGTATTAAGAAAACATAGAAAAACTCGAGTTTTAGTTACTATTGATAAAAAAGCATTGAAGATTAATAAATTTAGGACATTCCAAACTTTGTATTATATATAAAAGTGAAGCACCTACTTAACTGACACTGGGACGCTTCAAGCAATAGTAAAAACATGAATAATTCTAATAGAAATGAAACAATCCTAATAGAAATGAAACTAGGCATAGAGATAACCCATGCCTCCTTTTTCTTTTGTGCCATTGGTTCTTATCACAGGATATATGCATTTGTGCAGATGCTTATTTAACAAATTTGTCTTTCTTGTCATTCTATGATTCCTTTAGAAATATTACCTTATCTCATTCTCATTAAAGTATTTGGGGAAACAAAATATCATAAATTCTCTTCTAATTAGCAAACTGAATTCTAATTTTAATTAAGAAAATTAGATGACAGCTTCTTAGATATTAACCACCTTAATAAAACAATCTAAGATGTCACTTTCTGGCTTAACAGTAATGTAATAACTATTGAAAAACACATTCTTTATTCTTCTTTTAACAATATTAGTGCATTGATTTCGTCATATATGCAAGGTAACTGGATAATAACTATTACTTTGGTGGAATTTTCCTATACAAATATAGTGAAAAAAATCAGCTAAATTTTATTTTAACTAAAACCAGACTCATATATTGATTTTTATCTTAAACCAACTCTATTTTTTAACATATAGGTAAGAAGAGATTTAGGTATACTAACAGCTCAAAAGTTACTCTTTTAAAATGGCAAAAACTACTTCCATTTGCAATTTAAAACCAAAGAGAGAAAGTCAAATTTATACTCCTAATCAATCATAGTGTACTCCACTTTCACTTAAAGTGCCTATAGCTTGCCTGTGCCAACAATCTCCAATTAGGGCATAGCTAAAACAGTTCTCTTTGTTTTAACCAAAAATATAAAAAGGAAATCTCAGAATGTGTTTAAATTCCTGGCAAATGCAAACAATCTTGTTTTGCATGGCAACTTCCACCTGAACAATCTTTGGTTAGTCACACATGGTTAGTCTTCATCTATTCATGCCTCAAGAAGAGGAAAATATCCACTGGTTTTTTAATATATGTGTCTATTCCAAAAAACAGTTATTTTTTTCATCAAAATAAAACAGAAGTGATGAAAGCAAAAATAGTCATATCAGTCATTAAAACATGTTTATGAAGTTAATGCAGAGTGACTGAAATTCTTTGTGATTTGTAGATTTACTCAAATAGGCAGAAAATTCATTTCAAATAAGTTAATTAAATCTTCAGTTAACAAGGGCTGGGGATTTAGCTCAGCAGCACAAGCGCTCACCTGGCAAGCTCAAGGTCATGAGTTCGATCCTCAGTACCCCCTCCCCCCAAAAATCAATTAATTAAAAAAAATCCAATTAACTAAAATTCAATTAACTAAAATCTAAGTTACTTAGAAGAATAAATATTTCATTTAAACATTTACATCATTATTATTGCCTAAGACATATACAAAACTTAAAATTGGATTACCAGAACTGGTTTTCAAAAGTATAATTGAAGTTTCAATTTGCATTTTATTATAAATAATGTAAAATTTTCCTTTTTGTGTTAGAAAAGGTATCCTTTGCTGAGATAAAGAATATTTTAATTTAGATGCTTGCACTTCTTCCCTATCTTATTTAATGTTCACCTTAGTCTTGTGCCCTTCAGAGATAGCCCTGAGACTCAGAAACTAGGTAATAATTTTGATTGGGGGAGTTGATAAACCATGTCAGATATACTCAGGTAGAGTAACTGTCATATATATATAGGAGATTAAGAGAAGGAGTTGATTTAGTAGAACTATCATGGAAAGAAATTCATACTCTAAACAAGAATTGTGTACACAGCAATTTTATACTGAGATATTTTCAAGCTACTCCAAATCTTATGGCAAAAACGTAAGATTGAAGCCAGAAATCATACTTTTAATATAATGCTAAAAATTTGGCGTTTTTAGTTTCTAGTTCTCAAAGAAGTCGGTCCCACAATCAATTTCCAAAATTATTCTAAGTTCCAAACTTTTGTGATTTTTCAGTCAGAAATATTTTTTATGTCCCCCTTCTAATTGGATGAGTTGAACTGAGATGTCTGACTTTAAAGATTATACTGCATTCCAAGTGATTTTGAAATGTTATTCCTTATGTTCCATACAGATTGTTATTATTATATTGACATGGAATAGCATACCTTTAGCAAGTATCTATTGCTAGATACTTCTTTATTGCTGGATATTTCTTTATAAATTCTTCAGAGTTATAATTTATTTAAATTTTAAATATATTTCTGCTTTTCCAACATTAACTAGTTTTTTCTTAAATGTAGTCAAAATAAGATGACTAAAAACCGTTGGGGATTCAGTCTTCACAATATAGTTCATTAAACAGCCAAAGGCCTTTTGCAGAAAACAATGACAGGAGGCAAAAACTGTCTCCTAATGTGAATCTGCTTCATCCTGAGAACTGCATATTGTCCCAAGGGCTCATTTCAACCTAGTCAGCTAGCTAATGAAAGCAAAACTTAAAGAACAAAGAAATAGTAAGAGCTTTCATAATTAATCATAATGTTTTTTTGAATTGTCAATAAAACTTGACTGATATATATTTATATGTAAAATATGGTGTTACCATACCAGAGTACCTATCGCAGAATGTAACCATAAGAGAGGGTTTCATGTATTTTGATACTTATTCTTTTTTCTTTGGGAAACTGTCTGAATAAAATTCCAACTTTGTTTTTGTACTTTCTGTTCTGGACCTTTTCTGGATCTTCCTTATGTGTTTTATGATTCTCTTGGTAGTGAGTAATTGCTCAAAGTCTTTATTTTTTAATCACTCAAGCCTATGTAACTTATTATGCATCATTAATGGAAACCATGGGATCTTCCCAGAAAAACTGCACTGCAGAAGTGTACATTTCTGGGAATGTCTACCCTGAGGATGATGTTTTTTGGTGAGCCAAGATACTGTTCTATGTAAAGGCTGCTATTGTCAGTGCCAGCAATATTGGTGATAGCACATCATTGGTTTCCACTTCCATGAAAAATGAACATATTGGAAATTTCTATGTCTTGTATTTCTGGAGCATTGCTTAATTTTAAATGTACTTTGCTTTGATTTGTAGCCATCCATGGTATTCTTAATTCAAGCCCCTCATAAATTATATGTGATGCAAAAAGCTTCTCCTCTCTCTGCCTTGCTTTTCCATGGCTTTGCTTTTCTTTTAAAAATGAAAATGTCTTCCTTTTGATGTAGGCTATCAATCTTTTGTAAATGTTTACAATTTTCCATTCCTGTATTTGTGAAGATACTGTCTTATCTGAAGATGCACCACTTATGTTTCACATTTAGAAGTGCAAGCCAAAAGAGAAAAAGAAAAAAGAAAAAATTTATAAGAATAGTGTAGGGTAAATAACTTGTAATGTGTAACTACATAATTGACTCAACACAATTTACAGTAAAGTGATCCTTACTTAGCATTGTGCATTTATTATCTTTGTATTAAACATGGTGTGCCTTTACTAGAACTTACTTTTTCTATACTTGCTTGTCCTTTTTTTTTTTTTTTTCCTTTTTCTCTACTGGGGATCAAACTTAAGACTTTGGGCATGATAGGCAGGCACTTTGCTGCTGAGGTTATCTCCAGTCCTTGCCTGTCTTTTAGCAAATGCAATAGAACACTTCACTAGTGCCATTTTATAGCAATTTGTTATGTCCAGTAGACTTAGTATCCTTCTTTGTTCATCTTAATATCTTTATTTTTCTTGTTAATTTGACTTTTCACATGCATCATCAATTTATCCATCTACTAAAAGATGTCAGTTGTCATCACTGGATATGCACTGAATTTCTAGGTTAATTTGCAAAGTGTATATTTCAACCATTTGAAATTTTCCACTTAAATAATAAATTTATATTACTCTATTGGTTAAGATTCTCTTCACTCAACAATATATGTTAATGCATGCATTTTATGCGTTTTAGATCAACTTTATATATTTGGTATCTTTATATTGTAGTTTCCTTTTATAACTATTTTTCTGTATTTTATATAAATATAAGTTATTGTGCATGTGACTATGTAATAGTTTTGCATATTGATCTTTGTTGTAGTCAGGGTGTGCAAGGAAAACAATTACATAATTTATAGTATTATTTTATAATAGTCACCCAAATAGTTGAATATAAGAAGTACAGGAAATCTATCCACACTCCCAAAAATCCAAACAACCAAGGGCCCAGATCCCACAGCAACATCCTGCATGAGTCCAGATGAAGACCTAGAGCCAATGACAATGTCTCATGCAAAACTGTTTCACAGAACTGCACTGAGAATCCCCAAAGGTCAGCAGTGGAAGCCAGAAACTGCCTGCGTGATGAAGGATCTGTAGGTTGAGAGATCTGCACTGGAACCATAAAGCTATGTTCAAAATAAGGACCAGGGCTCCCCCAAAATGTACCTCAGCCATCTTCAGCAACTACAAGCTCCCAAGCTTCTCTAATGATGAGAGTAGCTGAGTTCATCTCAGGAAGCTACCGTGACAAGCCTCTCTAAGGGGTTGAACAGCACATCATCTTCCCCTTGGGAGGCAGGAAGATCTCCCCAAAGTGAACCACTTCCATTCTCAGCAATGAAGTCCTGAGCTCCTCTGACAATGAGAACAGCCAAATTCATATCAAGAAATAAGTTCAACAAGCTCCTCTAGAAGAACCAACAGCAACAGGAGAATGAATAACGTTGTGGAGAACCAGCAACACTGTCTCTTCCTCTCCAGTTCTCCTTTTTATATTGACAACAATCCTGAGATGGCCACCCACTCTCAGCACCACACTGATTTAGCTAAGCTGGTGTTACAAGTTGACCACCAGTTATCAGTCCAACACAATCTTCAACCAAAATATACTGATAAGTGTTAAATAAATTTTGAATACAATATCCACAAACCCTTTATCTCAAAGGACAGATTTCAAACCTACCAATGGATTCTTGAAACTGTAGATAGTACCAAGCTCTCTCTATATAATAATTTTGTTCTGTATTTACATGCAAAAATGTAATGCTTTATTTATTTTAGCTAAGAATTTATTATCTACTGTGACTATACCTTTTATGATTTGAGATACAGCAGTAAAGCTAGCATGCATTCCTTTTATTTACATAATTTAATAAGGATGATCTTATTGTAGATTTTAGCAACTTGAGAATACAATTTTTCCTTTCCAATTCATTTGAGAACTTTCACATTTAAAATAAAGGTCTTTACAATGTCTCTTTGGATTACAAGGTATAGTTGCAAATTCAACATAAATAAAATAAAAGTTTTATTGCAGTAAGAGACACATTGCCATTAATTCTCCCCCAAAGACTCCTTCTTTCAAACACATATTTCACACTGTCTGTCACTTTCTGAAGAAGTTCTGGAAGTCTATTTACATAAATGTCTTTAGTGTGGTATCATACCTGCCTTCATGACCTGAATGAATTGAAAACATTTATCTTTAATGATCATTTTGATAAAAAGGAAGATCCAAAAGTCACATGGGGCAAGATCTGGTGAATAAATGGATGAGGACAAACTGTAATGTATTTAAAAGCCTATCTTTCCCTTGGATGTCACCGGCAGCAGCATTCATGGCAGTATTTGATCACACTTTGTAAAAGCACTCATGAAAGAGAAGATCCAGAAAGTGATGAAATAAATGTGGTCAATGTATGTGGGAGTATTCTGAAAGTGACTAAAGACCATATGTCTTTTACTGTTATTTGTATTTTTATTTAAACAATAACCATAGTTTTCAATCTTCTGTTGCAATTTTATTGCCAGGATCCACTACTGCTATGGCTTCTATCTAGATGTCTCTGCAAACCCCATATGTTCATAAGAGCAGGTCACTGATGAGTTCATAGGTGACTTGTTAGTAGAAGGTGGCATCTGGTTGGAAGGTGGGTCACTGGGAGCATGACCTCAAGGGGCTGAACTTTTCTCACTCTCTCTCCCTGTCTCTCTGTGCTTGTCTAGCATGCTGTGAGCAGCTTCATTATACCAGGACATCCTGCTTTGAAGACAGATGACCATGTCCTGAAAACTTCACAACCTGTGAACCAAAGTAAGCTTTTCCTCCTTTAAATTATGAATGTGGGATATTTTGTCTCAGCAAAGAACAAAGTAAATAAGACAACTACACTTTCATGTTGGGGCTATAACTATGCAAAGTAAGAGGTTATTGAAATACGAGCCTTTTAAAGCGATGGCAGTTGATATGTTGACTGAAGTGGCTACAGGGTAAAAAGCATAATACAGATTTATGTCAGGTGAGATATAACAGAAAGCCCGTGATTACATCATGCTTCCAAGAATGGTGCTGTGATTTAAAACGTATTGTTTCTGAAATTTTCTTTAGTATTTTTCAGATCATGATTGGCTTCATGCAAATAAAACTGTGGAAAACAAACCTGCAGATCAGGAGGGGCTACTGTGTTATCAAAGCCTTTACCTGTATTGCTTGCGAGATTTAAGGTATTACTGTGTTTGCATGGCTTTAGATACTACTATGACTGAATATTTTTTGTCTCTACTCCTTTGGTTAAGATAGTCAATTTGGCTGGGGATGTGGTTCAGTGGCACAATTGCCTGCCTGATAACTCTGAGGTCATGAGTTCCATACTCTTGGTTCTATTATTGACACACACAGACCTTAGTTGTACAAATCAGTGGTATATTTGCACACTTAATAACCCCAGGTGACTAGTGTGAATTACTCTACCACCTGATGCTTTCTCACAGGAACTAACCAACCCATGATACTTTTTACTTAGTGTATTAATTCTGCCCTTTGACTTTATGTAAAATGGATTATATGATACACACTCTTTGGTGTCTCCCTGTTTTCAGGTCAACTGATGCATGCAGTCTTAACTTGTATAATCTTACTAGAATTCTGTGTGTAAAGGAGTACTGTTTATTAACTTCTACTGTTGATGGTCATTTGAGAAGATTCAGGTTGAGAAATTACTGTGAAATGTTGTATTGCTGTAAACAGTATAGGGAGACATAGCTTGTTGCCCTCATAATGTTGATTAGACCTCTTAGTAGTAGATTGATTGAGGAGCATTCTTGTCTTTCAGAGTAAATGATGGAACTAAGTATTCATTAAAAAGGTTTCCAAAAGGTATCAAAATGTAGAAATTAAGAGTATGCATTTTAGTAATTAATTCCTCATTCTATTTCTATATTAGGATAGATTTTATTCCACCTGTATGTTCAAGGGAGTTTTCATGATAAATAACCATGGACTTTAGAACTAATTCTCTACTGAACAAAGGCAACATTTGTTCTCTGACCAGGATAGTAAAGATGATATATTTCTCTGGAGCAAAGTTTGAGAAGCTGTACTTTCAAGTTTTCATCTAAGATTGGGGATTTTCTAAGCTTGGAAATCTTCAACTGGAAAACAAATCCCTTGAATTTTCAAAGTCTGTCTGAAAGAAAACACATGCATTTTGTGGAGTTTAAAGAATGTTTGGTTAGATATGAACATGAAGCTCATGATGCCTGCTGTGTTCTCTAATAATATCCTTTGCCACCAAGTTAGGAAGTTTTTCTGAAAGCATCTATAAAATTGTGCCAGAATAATTTATTAACTTACAAGAAGGTTACAGTATCAAAACTTTATACATTTTGACAGGTATATCTGCATTTTCTTCAGGATATTTATTTTTCTGGATTACCTTGTAGTTTAATAATCCTCTATTCATTGTGAGAGTTTTCCGGCACAGTAAAGGAGCAGAATATAAGAAAAAGTAAAAATGGCCTTTTTATTTTAAGAACATGGAGAGGAGCCCACAACCAGCAAGGGTTTGGCTTTCTCCTCTGCCAGATATGGGGGTGTGGGGTATATGTGACCTTTGACTGGATGTGGTTCTTGGGGCGGGCACTGATGACTCCTGAGGAGCTGATTGGAATTTTGTTCCCATGCATGAGGACAGGAAAAAGGAAGTTGTAATCAGGGCAGAAGGAGGAAGTGACTGTCAGCGTAAGTGTCTCTGATTTGGTCTTGCACAACTATAATGTCCTGTAATTTATTCTAGGGCAAAACTCTTTCATTCATGAATATCTAAATGGTATAAAATGGATTCGGTGAGCCCTTATTTTACTTACTATAATTTTAGTTCCAATTATTTCATTTATTTCATTGTTATAATTTCCAGTTCTCTCCAACATTGCCATTTATTGTCTTTTTCCTTCTTCATAATGCTGATTGTTGGTTGTTTTAAGTTCTGCAACTTCTAAATCCATTATAGGAATTCTCTATGGGTCAGTGACAATTCTAGTTTCTCCTCTTTGCTTTTATTCATGTTAGGTTCTCACATGCATGGCTAATTGTGATTGAGTTTTTGACACATTACACTGCAATTCATTAAGATAACTTGAAGCTTGGTATGGTGCAACCATTATCCAAAAAAAATTTTTTTTGCTTCTCCAATTATTGTGAAATTAAGTTGATTGGATTCTGTCTTAAGCCTTGGCTAGTTCTTGAAGTCTTTTTATAATTCACTTTCATCCCTTTATTTCAGCACACTCCCAAACTTAAGGAATTTTTCCAAGTGACTTCATAGCAGCTACTCAATATATCATGTACTTCTTTAAAAAATCATTAAAATCTCCCAAAGAATAATAGGTCCTAAAGTCCATTTCACCACTTTAGTCTTCTTTCCATTCCTGAATTGTAATTTAACAATTCTTTACTGCCATGTAGGAACATTTTTATTTAGTTTAACATGTAGTGTTCTCAGTGAAAAATTATACCAACACTTTCCCTAATGAGTTACACTTTTTCTTAAACAATTGAGAATGAGCACAATAAAAATGGATGGAGTGTGAACAATTCTGACCCTTCTGCTAATTTATCAATAGCTGTTCAAGATAGTAGATGACAAATCAATGACATTTCAGACTCTAAAATCCCTTGGGTCTTATCATTGTCTTTCTTATGAGAAGCCATTACTAGCTTTTCTTGGTAGAAATATTTGTTGACTGTACTGATAATTATTGAAATGATTCTATTATTTGACCTATGCATTCTTCTTTCTTTGCATTTGTCCTCCAGACTTAAGCCAAGACTTACGCAAGACAAAAATGCCTGGTATCTATTGAGGTCTTTTGGATAGACCCCCTGTAGATTATCTCTGACTGCTGATCAACAACTATGATCCACTTTAGCCTGAAGAAGCTAGATCAGTCATCTCATATTATTCTCTCACAGAGTTCATAGCACTACTTCAGAGAGGGAAATGTTATAGGCAGTCAAATCTAGGCCCTCAAAAGAGCCAGTGCAGAAGACCAGATACCTTGCAAATGTGAGGGAGACAGGATACCTCTGTTGTGGGCCAGAACTCAAGATAAAAGATAAAACAAATGAAACCACATAGTTAAGGATGAATATAAGCAATTAATATTCTAAATAGGTATTGATCAATTCAAGGAAATCAGAAGAAGCCATTCACTTAACCCCCTACAAGAAAAGGTCTTGTTCTATATTCATACCTGCTTGATATATGACTTCCTCCCTCATTTGATCTTGATTTAATCAATTTTACTAAGCAAATACACTCATAATCTTATTGGTTGATCATATTTCTGCCCTACTTCATGACCACATTGTCATTTCCCATTTTTTCTCACCTTGGACTTGCCTCTCATTGAGAATTTGCTCTAGGAAAGTCTCTAGAGGACCCCTTCTGTCTCTCTCAGACAGAAACTTTCTTTCTATCAATAAACATATTATGCTGTTAAAACAAAAAGAAAAAGCAAAAAAAAAAATGGACAAGAGCTGAGGATATCACTCAGGAGCATAAGCACCTGCCTGGAAAATACAAGGTTTTGAATTTGATTCTCAGTATCAAAAAAAAAAATGGACAAAAGCATCTCAAAGTGAACACCAGGAATATTGTAAGAAACCAAAGATCAAGCAACTTGGATTTTCTTAACATAAATTTTGATATAAAATGTGATCTGGATTTAATAGTGGACACATAAATCAAACTAAAAACAACTAAATCAGAGCTCCCTACAGATAATTCAGAAAGTAGGTTGAAAATACCTAAGAAACTTAAAATAGGCTTGTTCTTATATTTCCCATTTGGGAGAAAAGCCACAAGATGTATATACAACACTAGATCACTGAATACTTTAGCCTCTCAGCCTGTCATTGGATAATGTGGCCATTGAATGTACTAGTTTCCATATTCAAACGGCCCCTCTGAATTCTCCTGCTTCTGAGATCTGTCTGTTCTTCCAAAAGATAGAATTGGAAGAGCCATGCTTTACATCTGAGCAACTTCTGTGGGTGGCACTATAGATTCGTTTTAGTTATGTCATTTTAGACAACAGACTTACTGTCACTGTGCTCTGCTTTTTCTACATTTTTGTCTATTTATGAAGAAAGGAAGTTTGAGATGGTGTGGGAGAAAGGAAGGTATCTTGTAAATGGTAATGGGGAAGCCCAACATTAACTTGTTATTAATAGGGGTTTTAAATTTATTATTAAAAATATGGACAGTTAATGGAATTACTAGAGAGATGCTTATTAGATTTCAGTGTAGATTTTACCTTTATCAAACAAATTTAAAAGAGGAGGCTGCAGTAAAAGCTGGAATGGAAGAGCTTGGCATCAGTGTTCCACATTTGGTTGTTGCAGTTTACATTTTTTGTTGAGTCCACATCTTCATAAGCTTCCTCTCAGTTAATGTTCAACACTTCTGCTTTATGGTCAAGACAGAATCAGAGGCCACCCATATAGCATACTGACTTGTAAATCAGTTTTTATTGGAAATAAAAGATGAGAAGTCTTGGGAAATGATAGTACATTAACTATTGCAAGTAAGGTTCTTCTGACACCAATCCATTCACTGCCTGACAGTTTAAATAGCATTGCTGACATAGCAATGTTTTAACCTTTCTCCCAATAAACACAAACCATCACAATCAGTTGTTTCATCATAGTATAAACAAAAATATTTATACCCTGAAAATCTTTCCTCAGGGTTAGGTCACTTCTCAAACTGAGTATCACTTCTTGATCATCAGAATTCTCAACTATCTCCTTATTGCAAGGATAGCAACACATAAAACCACTATATTAATAACACCACCTTGATTTAACTGTATTGATAAAATGAATAAATAATTTAGCTCATGCTATTACGTATTTGCAAGATCATGAGAAATGTTTTTCCATAAAAAATATGGATATTCCATTTCACAGAAAGCTATGTGCCTCTTTCACCATACAGGGAAAATAATAGGATGTATCTTTTCTTTCCTAGCACTATTTAAACAAACAAACAAACAAGCAAACAAGCAAATACAGTATTTAATTTACTTGGTGATGTGAATTAAAATCATGGTAAGAACATACTGGTTAACCCATCATAAGAATTCAATGAGACCATTATTTGGCTCTTTGACATAGAAAACTTGGAATCAAACAAGCATTTGTGATATTCTGAAATGTCTTCTATTAAGTCAATAACAAATTGCAACTGGAAATCCTTCATGGAGAAACTTTCAAAAATATCTTCTTGATTGATAATAGGTAATAAAAGAGTACAATAGGTGAAATTTTCAATGCTTAACACATTGTAATATAATCATCATGTTTATAGGATTATGTTCAAGGTTTTTTACATAATTGTGTATGTACATCATTGATTAAGACATTACAATCTCACATTTCCTGCAAAATAATTGCCCTTGGCTCAAATCACATTCTTTTTCTTGACAAATAGACTTTGGTTACCTAACAAAAGGAATAAAAAATGGAAAATGACATTTATTAATGATTCTGGTTTATGTTCTAGGAAACAATCAATGAATAGATCTGTTAGAACTATAGCCTTTTTTAGGGAGAAAGACCACGGGAAAAAAAGATGACTTGTTAGGCGTTATTCCTTAGTGTGATACATCTTATGGCTCATTTTGCTTCAAAGATGTGGTATGATATAAAGGCATCCCATAATTCCTAGCAAGGTGAGTAATTTTGTTGCATGGTTGAGGAAATGAATAATTTAAGTTTGAGAGAGTAGTGAGGATACGGGAAATTCTTTCAGAGGGATCTTATGTAATAATCCAGAATATGAAATATGTATGTGTCATATGTGAATGTTTATTAAAAGTCCATTATGGCAGAAAGTTTAACACTCATCTAGACAAGATTGCTTCAAGTCAAAAAGTAAATAAACCCCTTTCACCTGTCACTGTACCTTTTCCCCGGAACATTTAGTATGTGAAAAGCGTATTTTGCATAGAATCAATGGCATAAACTTCCCATAACTAAAGGCACTTAGTTCCTACTGAGTACTTGACTTGCTAGTGGAACTGAACAACCTTGATCTTCCTGACATCACCTTTACCCTCGGAGTAACCTCGAATCAGGTCAACTGTTTTACTCCTTTCAGTTTGGAGAGAGCAATATTTGAGCTTAAAATGACATTCTCTGCCTTTCTTCCTCAGCCAGGACCATTTTACCTGCACTTACCAAGTGATTACAAATCACTTTACAGTTTTCTAGGGCCGTGGCTCTGACTAAAGAATTCATTATCCAGCAAAATAAGGAAGGATAAGCCAATGTCACACTTCCTCAGTTAGTGAACACTTGTAAACAATAGCATACAGGGTGCAGAAGGTATTTTACACAGGTGTGGGTGTCAATAAGTAGAAGTAGGAAATGGTGATTCACTAGGATTTTCCTAAGCATTCATTCAAAAATAGTTGCTTAGTATTTCCATGATTGCCATCTTGTACAATGTAAAGATTTTAGCTACTCAAAATGAGAACTTTCTCTGAAAGGTTCACTATTACTGTATCAGTCCATGTGTGATTCAGAATTCCTTCAATTAAAATATGGGAGAAGAAAGGGTCACATGTTTTGACTTTTATTTTATCTTTTTGAGATGGGGTCTCACTACACAGTTCAAGCTGGCCTTGGACTCATTTGGTAGCCCAGGCTAATCTCAAACATACCAAAGATTCTCCTGCCTCAGCCTCCCAAGTGCTGCGTTTACAGAAGAGTGCCACCATGCCCAGCTATATTTTGCATTTTGACATCCTGAATTCTTTCAAATGAAGATATAGCCTACAGTCACCCTGAAAGATGCTTTTGCTGTTTTTATTAAAGTGAAAATAGCTTTTAAAAAGTGGCCAATTAGGCAAAAAGTAGCAATAGTGGTGTGGAGATAAGAGAATTGATGTTGAGAGTCAATGAAATAGGCATTGAGATTATATAAAAGAATCTGATTCTGTGATATATTTATTGAATTTCAGATTGCCCAACTTTCTTTTTCTTCTGACTCCCCCTCCTCCCTCTCTCCCTCTCTGCCTTTCTCTGTCTCATCAGTTGAGGACACAGCAAAGAGACATCCATGTTCAAAACAGAAGAAATGCCCTCAATAGACATCATATTTTATCTGCTGGCCCATGACGTAGGACTTTCCGATTCCCATATCCCTGGGAAAGAGGTGTTTGCTGTTTAAGTCATCCAGACTGTGGTATTTCATTCTGTTAGGCTAAATTAAAACATGAGGAAAGAAGACAATTCTAGAAACAAGGGTTTACAGGGAAGAGAAAGGATGAAGATGCAAAGTTTGCATTAGATAAAGGAAAAATTTATTCAAAACAACACAGAGAACCTTGATTACCAATAAGAGGCAGGAGATAAATGAGGAGAAGTAGACATTTGGTCAAGCCCAGATCAGTGGTTCATATATTTCCCAAGTATAAGCATTGCTTTGAGACTTTATTAAACTTATTGATACAAGGCTTTATTGAATATTCTGATGAATTAGAATTGGAATAGTTTCAAAGATATCTATACTTTTGTCAGCGTCCCTAGATAATCTCACATTAAAGAATTATGTTACAATTCTAGACTAAAAATAGTTTTCTATGAATAACAGCACTAATCATAGACAGATGTTTGCAACTCAGATAATTATGATTTAAAGAATACATTATAATAATAATAATAAATAATGCTTTTGAAAAAGTTGCTAAAAAGATTTGACAGAAACACCAAGTTTTAGAACTCTGTCCCTTGCTAATTAAACTAGTGACGTGAATTATTTTATTATGTTATTCATAAGTAGATTGAACTTAAAAGTGAAGAAAGGGAGAGCTGATTTGTCTATAGCTTCCTGAAACAGTGAGACTATTTTCAAATTCCTGGCAAAGAGTCAGTTAGAAACATCTGCAAGAATTTAGCACTGAGCCATGTATTCACTGATCTCCCTACCTTCTTCTCTAATTACTACACTGCAAAAATTTTATCTTTATTCTAGTTCCCTCTGAAGCAACTAGAAAATCATAGAGTAAATAGCATGGAATGAGAGTCTAAGAAAAGAAATAATGGATGAGAATCAGGAAAATTAAGAATATGAACTTGAAAATTATTTGGGTCACCATATATAAAATAACCTAGACTCTACATCTCATGTTTTTTGGGTCCAACATATCTTAAAAACTTGCAGAACTTAAACTGAAATTGTCTAATGCATTGGGTAGGATAATGTGGTTGTCAAGTTAAAAATGTATGCCTATGTGCCATACCACCCAACCTGCCATAGGGCAAGGCAACTATGGACTGAACTCACTACAAACTGTGAGCTAAATCAACCTTTCCAATCTTTGATTTGGATGTTGGGTATTCTGTCTCAGCAGTGTGAAAAGTAACTGAGACTGAATCTGATCTAGAAAAGTAGTGTTGTTGCTGTGGCTGTACCAAGTCACAGGGTTCAAGAGCCTTTGGGAGTGGTTTGTGGGAAGAGTTTAGAAAGCTTTGGTGATACTGGCTGTAGAAGCAGTCCTGAAGTTTCTTGAACTGTTTTTGATAGGAGATTTTGGTCAGAGCTCAGGTGACCAGAACGTTGACAGAAATGCTGCTAGTAAAGAGTAGCTTCAGGAGGTTTCAGAAAGACTCCATTGACTGTTGGATTTCAGAAGATGTGTCTTGTGGCTTGGCAGTGTAAAGTTGAGGCCACAGCATGGCTACTGTTGGGGGCTTTTAGCCAGAACAATGTTGAAAATCAAGAGCAAAGAGCCCAGCAGAATGATGTAAAACAGTTGTGAGTTTGACCAGAAAGGATGCTCCAGCCAAGTTAGAACCTGCAAAGATAAAATGGAGGAGAAATTCATTGCTGAAAAAACTAAGTAGAGAAAGTCAATATTTCCGAAGAGGGAAATAGAAAAGATGGGCTGAAATGATCACAAAGTCTAGTGGGACTCCATTCTTTGCAGTTTCAAAACTTCAGAAGTGAAAGTCTTTGCTTTGTGAAGAGAGCCATAGGACACCATGTTCCAGGAGGGTGGCAGCACAGGAAAGTTGCTTTCCTCCTTTAACTTGTGTGTCAGGTATTTTGACTCAGAAATGAGAAAAGTAAGGCATGGACTTATGTTGAGATCACCTATTCCGAAGTGCCAATAAGGGTCCATATTACTGTCCATGAAGTCACAGGTGGAATTGACTTTGCCTGAAAAAAATGTGGAAAGATAATTAGGGAGCAATGGTAACTTAAAATAAGCTTGGAGATCTGTGGTGGATTAACTAATGGTAAACTCGGAACACACAGATAAAATGAGTCGGCATGGTTTTGAGTGTGAAACACCCACCTGAGGATTGTTGCCAACAGTATAAAAGGAGAATTGGCATGGAAGATGGTGTGCTGTTCCTGGAGAAGCTTGCTGTGCTGATTTTTCTGATATGGACTCAGCTGTTATCATTGGAGGAGTTCCAGTCCTCACTGTTGCTGAGGATTGCTTTGAGGGCAGCTCTGGATCTTACACTGAGGTTTCCTTCCTGGCTGCAGTGCAGATACCTCAGCCTGGGAGCACAAGTTCTTCACCTCACTGGCACAGATTTTTCTAGCTACTGTTACCAACCTATGAGCCTTCTCAGTGCAGACCCTTGAAACAGACATTCATGAGACATTGTCATGGGTTCTGTGCCTCCAGCTGGACTCAGAGAGCATCACCACAGGCATTAGGTCTTCAGCTGGACTCATGCAGGACATTGCTGTGGATCCAGCCCCTCAGCTGCATTATTTGGGTCTGTAGTGCATGGATGAATCTCTTGCACTTCTGTGCATTTGACTTCTTGGGTGAATATTATAAAATAATCCTGTAAATTCTGTGTCCTGTATTAAATGTATTCCCTTACAAACTCAGACTACAAGAAGAATCATTACAAAAAAAAAAATGAGGAAACTTGTTTGGCCTGCAGAAAACGTATTAGCATGTTTACAGACTTATTGCAGGAATTGGAGTTGGGTAATATTCTTCTGTTCCCCAAGTAAGCATCATATCAATAAGATTTTTAAAAATACAAGAAAGTTAATTACAGGTTTGTGAAAGTGTCCATGCCATTACCCTTCTTATTGATAGTAATAATTATGAGCTGGTTTGACTTACTTCTTTCATTTTATCATTTTTAAACAAAATTTTTTCATATTTGAGCTGTTCATTTTATTTCCAAATGTTTCCACAACAAATATTTGTTTTCAAGTGTTGCCAAAATCTTGCAATTAGTGAGATTAAAAATGTTTATTTATCCTGAAGATGATTCACTCATGTTTTAATGCATTCCCAGTGATAAAAGACTGTTATCATATATTTTTACACTAGATATGTGGGTGTAGTGTCATTAAAATATCCCAATTAAAAAATAAGTAAAATATTGCTCATACAGTTGTGTTCTTATCTTTTTATAATTCTCTGGCCCATTAATTGCTGAAATTGACTGTTCTTTTATTATTTTCAATTTGTTTCCCAAGGAACAATCTTTGTTAAAAATATTAAATTTTGCAACAGAACTTTAAAACTGAACCCAGGAGTTCTCAAAATACTGAACTTCAGCCCCAGCTTGGTTCTGAGACATTAACTCACAAAGTTGCTCAAGTGAAGCTTGAAATTGCAGTCCTCCTACTTCACCTCCTCAAGTGCAGAAGAATATTAATATCTCTAAATATATATTTAAAGAATTTATGCTTCAAGTATGCATTTGTTATTTGGGCAATAGAAATGCATCTTAATACTTAATTGCATTTTTTACTTAAAAAAAGGGAAATGAAATATTGTTAATCTTAAGCAAACTATATTAGTATTCTTGATTGTAAATGTTAAGAATTGTTCATAAAGTAATTTTAAAATAAGAGACTTTGGGCTAGGAGTGAAACTTAGTAGCAGAGTTATTACAAGTACAAGGCCCTGGGTTTGATCTAAAGGAATGAATGTTAAATTCCAGATACATCCAGACATGAACAGTGTAATATGAACTGTGGGAAAACCTAGTGAAGCATGTGAGAAATCACAACTTATATTTATCCATGACTCTTTGTGAATATTTTTTATTTGTTTGTACTTAGATCACTTTATATTTCTACTATGTTAGTATCTGCTGAATGTCCATGTCTAGAGAACTATGAAGAATTTTAATTTTTACTTTTCCATTGAAAAATATCACTTCTGATATTAATCTGCTTCCAAGTACTGAATCAAATTGAGTCAGATATTTGATCCAATGTGAATAACGATGCAAAATTCTATCGAAATTATGAAGGGGGTGAGAATAGTTCCACAAAGAGCACTTACTGCTGAAAGTTCCAGGTTTTTCATTTTTACCACAGTTTATATTATCTTTACTATAAATGATACATATGGCAGAGGTGAACAACTACTTTTAGGCTTCCATGATTGTTATGCTCAGTTATTTCCTTAAATATGTATATGTAGATTAACTGAAATATGTATCTAAATATTCCAATCAAATTGAAGTTAATGAAATAAGATGAAACGATGTGCTAATGTAATTTCTTTTTCTTATATTTCTACCTAATTTTTCCCATTAATTGTTTTCTACTTCTAATAAGTAGACAATAGTTTTTTTATTATAACAATTAAAAAATATAAATCACTGAGGTAAAAAATTTCAGATTTGTAAAGAAAATATTTAAAGTGTTCAAGACCTAATTAGAAATACTTGCATATTTTCCTTTCAAAGTTACACACTATCTGCTTTCTGTTTAGAACTGAAAATCACATCTCCTATGGTTCATATTTATGTTTCATCTAAGTACAGGTGGAAGAAATCTGCATGCCAAGAAGCTTCCTGTGGTATTCACAATTTGAGAATTTAAACTCAAAGAAGATCACTTGACTTGTAAATAGCTTCACTTTTCATATTATTGGCATGAAGTTGTCTCCACACCACAAAGATATGTTCTAGCATATTATTCTCACACAAATCTAACATTGTAAAAACTACTAATTAGCTATGAGTTTAATCTGTAACTGAGAATTTCTAAAAAAAAAGGTACAACATTCATTAACAGTCGATAAATGACACATTTTATGAATCAATCAATAAATGGGGTCTGGCTAAAATTATGTACCAAAATTAATGCTATATATTTCTGTTAATAGTTTTAGGTTCTAAATATGTATACATTTATTATGGGAAATTCTTCAAAAATTATCATCTTGAGAAGTTAACTATAAATCCATTGTAAATATTCTCACAGGTACAGATGTGTCACCTCTTTCTAGGTCATATAGGATTAGAAATAATTTTTTCTTCTCTAGAACCTCTCTCGGGACCTTTTATGGGAGGCAAGGGACATTAACTCCAGGCATAGATATATAATAACTGAACAGTGATGCAGGAAAATATTATGATAGTCATATTCCACTGAGAATTTAAATTCCTCAAAATTCCCCCAGTGAGCTTATTAAAGCAATTTGGAACCTAAGTTGAACAAAAATATCAGACTTCTGCTTATCTATGTTTATATAACAGAAAATGCTCCTCCCCCCAGTATACTTCAGTTTCTTAGTTACCTAGTTAATAGCTCCTCTTCCCAGTTCAGTTGCTTCTGTCTCTTGGAAACATCTGGTTACTGTGATACATAGCTGGTCACTACAATACGTATTCTGTGAAACAATCCCCAAATGACGTCAGTCTGCCTCTGTACTTCCTGCTTGTTTATCCTGTATAAGCTCCAGACCACCAGAGAGTAGGACCTGACATTTTGAGGAACAATTGATACCTAGTTAGTACCTGTCTGATGTAAATAAATCTGCCTCCAAATTCTGGCTGTCATTTTAGTGTTTTTGCTTGCGACTGTATTTATGTCCTCACTGGCATTTTTCTTATATTCTCTTTTGTATTTGCCCCTTTCAAATATTGTATTTATCATTAGACTTCCTCTAGAACAATGCATTTTAGTTTGACATATGCAAATAAAGTTCCATTAAATAATTCTATCATATATTTTCTGTATTAATACATAAGATACAGTTCACCAATATTTCTCCCTTCTAGCCATAAACTATTATGATGTATATGTATGGTAAATTTATAATCCATGGCAATAGCGTTTTTAGAATTTTATTGAGATCAGCATGGTCCTGTTAATTAAATAAAAATAAACACAGCACAGTAGTAATAAAGCAAAGTAATCCAGCACAGTGTATCTAAATATGTACCTTGATTTAGTACAACAGTTATACATGGTATATATATATATATATATATATATATATATATATATAAAATTAACTTTATAAGATTGTATAAGGTATATAAATGAATCTTATGCTGGAAAAATAAAAAGAGATGAAGGGAGGAGAGAAAAGAACTGATATGAATTATGTATGTGTCTCAGTTTCCTATAGTGAATATATTCATTATATACTGAAACATACAATAATGAAAATACAAAAAATTTTCAGGTAACTCTGTATTGCTACATATGTTTCCTAATATAACTTTATATATATATATATATATATATATATATATATATATATATATTAGAATTTTCTCCCATTCTCTTATAAGCAAAGTCTCATTGGGTTATCACCACCACCCATGAAGACCGTCATTAACTTAATTTTTGTCAAGATTCTTTGAGCCTTTTTTGTATGAGGTCTTTTTTTCTTAGACCTTGAATTCAAACCTACCCACCCTCGTCACAGTAAAAATTTTGCTGTCAGCTTAATAAGATTTATCTTGATGTTGGCTCTTATTAACTTGTTTTATCCACTGACTTGGTCTGCTTGGCCAAAAATTCCCACCTGTTATGGTATATGGACTTGAGCTTCCATCTATCCTGAAATCTCTTTTCCTGTACTGCAATAATTTCTTAATAAAACCTGTATTTAGGACTTTAATGAAGCCCCAACTCTAGATTACCCCAAAAGTCATTCATAATTTCTTGTTCAAATACTTCCACATATTTATCTGTGAAAATACATATATATATATATATATATATATATATATATACACACATATATGTCATGTCTTTCTCAAAATCAGAGAACACAAAACAAAATAATATTTAGTCTCATAATTTCTTTTATATCAAAGAAAAACAAGGTCTTGTAAGTATATTGATTTTCCCAAAGTTATATTGTACACTTGGAACTATACTCTAAACATAAGTCATAGACTTTCAGTTCTGTGATATTTCCACAGTGAGGATGTCATAAAGTGAAAGTTAATAATATAATTTTGATGAATACATGTAAAATTTATAACAACTTAGTCCAAATTCATAGGAGAGCCTCAGAAGAGCAGAGAATACAAAATAATGAATGATATGCATTTGAAAAGATGATCATAAACTCACTGTCACCTGAAGTAATTATATTAAAAAGGCCATATCAAGTAAATTATCAAAACAAAATAGATTCCTTTAGTTGAAGAAAAGCATGTGATTTGGGAAGAAAAGAGATAGAGAGGTACTGCAAACTTTCCCTGCTTAATGCCCAAGAGTAGGAAACAACAGCCTTCTCTGAGGGTGAAGGGAAATCAGATTAATTGTTCCAGCTTAAATATTTGAAGATTTTCCCAGTAATAGGTAAATGCAATCATTCAGTAAACAAAACAAAGTAAACGTGGTAATAAACTGTGGTAGTACAGTGTCTTAGTTGCATTCTCATTCCTGGGCAAGACACCTGGTACCCACGAGATAAAATAGGAAAGCTTTGTTTCAGCTCATAGTTTGTAGAGGTTTTAGACCAACGTATGCTGGCTCTGAGGCAGAGAGGCACATACAAGGAGAATCAGTGTGTGGCACAGGAGGCAGAAAGAAACCCGCAAGGAGCCTTTTTTTTTTTTTTTATTCCATCCAGGCTACCAGCCTATTTGGATTGGTGCCACCTACACTCAGTGTAGGTTTTCCTATTATCCACACCCAAATATATGCCATCCAATTAGTAGATTAATCTAGTTATCACACACTCATAATCTAATAACATAGAGAAAACATTCACAATAGCCATAATATACAGAATAAACCATAACATACAGCAAATAGCATTCAAAATTTTGAATCTGGTTCACAGTGTCTCATAGAGGCACATGAAATGTCATTGATAGCATTGCCTGGTAAAACTAATGAGGTAATCATTTTGGTGGGATTAAATTGACTCAGTATCTTGAAGATCATAATAGAATTATCCTCCCCTCTTCCTCCAAGGACATACTATTCCCTGGAAATTGTGAATAAGTTACACATAGTATGGCATAAGGAGGTTTGGACATGAGATTATGTTTGGCTTCTTGAGATGAGGAGATTATTTTGTATTACCTGGATTGGGCCTCTGTGGGCAAAAGGGTCCTTGTTAAAAAAAGGAGGTGGACCAAAGTGAGGGAAGAAAATGTAACAACAGAAAGAGAAGACAGTTTACCTCCTTGTGCTCCTGCAGGCCATAAATCAAGGAAAGGAGGTGGGTTTTAAATTTAGAGAATGAAGGAACTGATTCTCCCTTAGAACTTCCAGAAAGAGCACAGTGTTTCCAACACTTTTGATTTTAAACTTTACTTTTGAACTCTAGAATTATGTGATAATAAATTTCTGTTACACTAAACCGTTACATTTGTAGTAATTAAATTTATAGTACAAACGCAAAGACAAAATAAAAAACAGTCATCCTATACAAAGAAACATAGTACCATGTAAGATCAAGGCAGGCCTTGCTATCTAGGGGTTGCCATGAAAGTGCCAGAATAATAACCTCAGGAATTATTGGTCACAAATATCGTTGGCAGACCTTGGGTAGTAGATGAGCCACACAACTCTCACACCTATCACAATGGAAGACAATGACAGTACAGAGGATGCACTGTACTTTACACACTCTCACTTATTGGTGTGAGATCATGCAAGCAATTCCCTACATAACCCTGAAGCACTTCCCACCTGGGGTACTGAAAGAGAAAGAACAAGATGACAAGGATGCAAAATCCCAGAAGAGATTTTAATCATTTAAATATTTAAAATAAACAATTAAATGTAGCTGAATTAAAATTGAGAATTTCTATTTTAGGTTCTACAGTTTTGACTCTTTCCTTATTCATTCCTAAATACCTAGTAAGAGTTCCTGAGAATTAAATCAAATATAAAAAATAAAGTTGTTAGATTTCTTTGATCATCAGAAAATAATTTTAAATGTCCATAGACAGTTTAGTTATATAAAGGAAATATTTTTAAATGAACAAAAGGTTAAAATTATTACTTGAAGGCTTAGCATGGACAAAAAGAATGATAGAATTCACTAAATGTGCAGTGTTTTTGTGACTATATGTTTTGGAAAGTAAAAAGAAGACAATAAAATGGAAATATTTCCTAATTTAACTTTAAAAATCCAAGATTTAAACAGCATTTTTAAATTGGAATATACATCAATTTCTAGTCTAAATAAAATGACCTAAACATATGAAAATCATTGTGAACTACCAGGAGGATGAATACATGGACACTTACTTTTACAGAATCTACAAAGTTGCAATGATTTCATGATACTGTTTCACAGGAATAATACTGAATCCTAGAAGTCAGTGGAAATTGGTTTTCAAAAACCATGACATGCTTTCTATCCCAAATTCTTTCTCCTAACAAATTATAAATGATGTAGTCATAATAGGATACATGAAGGATACATGAATATATATATATATATAAAATGTATATTTGGATTTGAAAGAATTTGAAATTTTCAATGCATCTATCATTAAAATCTGTATTAGTGTAGAAAGATAAATGAAGAATAAATTTCAGGAGAATATGATATGTGATATAGAAAATAGGAAATCTAAGGCATAACCTACATCAATCGGGGTATGAAAGTTAAGAACTGAAAGACAGATGTGTTTTTGCTGTTCCCATTTTAAAAAGGGGGTAAAGAATTAATTATGTCGGGCTAGGGGTTTAGCTCAGCAGTGTAAGCACTCACCTGGCAAGTGCAAGGTTGTGAGTTTGATACCTGGTACAAAAAAACAAAAGAATTAATTATGTCACAGGTTTAATATTATGAGACAAAGCTAGGAAAAAGTCATAAAACTAAAGCAACGTTTGAAAATATGAATCATACAACATGCATATATATGTACACATGACAATTAGAAATCACAGGGAGAAAATACGCTATCATAACATGACACAAGTCTGATAGTGAAAAAATAAGATGAGTGGACTTCAATAGAGCAGAATGTATTTGAAGCAATTACTAGAATAAAGAAAAGGTTGATGATATCAGGAAGTAGGCAAATAATCCATTTCTCTTCTCATCATTGAAACAACAAAATCAGTGAAAAAGAATTCAAATAAAACTGAAACTGCGCAAGAAAAGTCTACTTTAAATGAAGCAAATTAATGTATATCTTGATTTAGATAAATAAATGGAGAATAAGAGAACAGTCATTTTGAATTTAATATTTGAATATTCTCATTTGAAAAGTACCATGCATGTAGTATTTCATCTGTTGAGAAGAAAGCTAAAATATACTTAATTCTGCAGAAAATGATACTTATTTATGAATAATGACATCAATTCTCATTTTTTTAAAAATTAATATACAAGGCACAAGTGAAGGCTTACATCTGTAATCCCAGCAATCTGGAAGTCTAAGGCAAAAGTATCAATGGCTAAACACAGTCTGGTTAATTTAGCAACTTTGTGAGACCACGTCTCAAAATAAAATAAAAGTGACAGAAGCACTGGGGATGTAGTTCATTGCATAAGGACCTGGGTTCAATCTTTAGTACTGAAAAGAAGAAGTAACACAGACAAAACTGTAGCATTCATGTCACAAAACAATTATTATTACTTTTGAAAATATATTTACCCTTTGAAACAGACTGATTAGGTGGAGTTTGGGTGCAAAGTATTTAATGGGATCAAAATGTGAAATTAAGAAAAGGATAAAAAAATCTATATTTAGAATCTTTGTGTCCCTTATGAATAACAAAAGTTGAAAAACATTAAATCTGAAAATTCAATAAACTGCAATAATATAAACAAAATACAGATAGATGATAGATGATGATAAATATTTAAAAAACTACATCTGTGGAGATTACGTATCATACATTTGATATATTGAGTATTTTTTTTAGCACAAACCAGTCTGGGCACCTTTAATACACTATTGTGGGCCAAGGAGACCATGGTATAAACTCACAGGTTTAAGAATTGGCTTTTTCCTAGGTAAAGTTAAGAAACAAAATAATACACCTGGGAAAGAGGGATGAGAAAGCACAGAACAAAGGTGCTTCCTGAACTGCCATATTGAGTGTTCTTCATAGTTTTCCACTTGGAATGAGGTCATGCCCAGTAGATATCATCAAATTGAGTATAGAGTGAGGCTACTCTGAAAAGGACCAGGCAGTGTGATTCCCATTCCTAGAGTGATTGGTATCTCTGGAAGCTGCTCTTTTGTAAAAATCAAGTTATACTTGAATTTAAAATATTATTGGAGATCATTAGTGAAAGATGTTAATTCTTATATTTCTCTGTAGGTAAGCCTTTTTTTAGCTCATGTTTGTATTAAAAACAACCAAACACATCTTTAAAGCATTATCTATGGAATTTTCTCTATGTATGTATTCTGGAAAATCTGAACCCCAGAACTATCATAAAACTAACTTGTCAAGATGTTCACCCAAACTAACAGCTATTTCACCCAATAATATTATCAGAAGCATTTATCTCTGTATTCTTCTTTCTTTCTTTAAACACTCCTTGATTTTTCTTGTTGAAATTCATATTTATGTTTTTGGCTATCATTTTAAAATCTTTGCTAGGTCTTATATGAGGAAATGGCATATATACACATCACATCTTGGTCCTTTTTGACTTTACCTCTCCTCCCTTCCATCCCAGTTCCCCTTCAAAATTCCACACTCTTTCTATTTCTTATCAGATATCCTTCCTATAATCTATTTGCTCTTTAAATTATTCATAATTTGGGTTTCTCATATTAGAGAAGCCAAGAGATATTTTACTTAAATATGATTTATTTCACTTAGCCTTATGGACTCAGATGCATCAGTGTTTCTACAGTTTAACTCACTCAAATTGATCCTTGTTCATGACTGAGGAATACACTCTTGTGTGTCTCTTTATCCATTCATTTGTTGATAGATATACAGATAAACAGATAAACAGATATGCTTCCAAGATTTAGCTATTATGAATTACACTGCTACATAGGAACTATTATATCTTTAAATTTTGGGGAAGATACACAGAAGAGATATAGTTGGGTGAGATGAAATTTCTATTATTAAGTTCTTGAGGAATTTCAATAAAAATCAATGCATTCAAAATGGAACCAAGTCTTAAATTAAAATTTGTTCTAACCTAAACATGTCCCATTTCAAATTAAGACAAATTAAGACAAATACATTGATGTTTTGAAGACAAAAGTCATATTATCCTTTTCTGTAGCATACAATTAACTAATTGTGTTGCTGGAAAAGACAAAAACCAAAATAAGCAAACAAGTAACAACAACAAAAAACAGACAAAGAATAACAGCAGCAACAAAAAAGTCCATAGCCCTTGTTTATAGGGCCAATTGTCATCTGCCACTGGGAATACCAACACTTTATTTACCTAGGCCTCATCATATCGCCATTGTTTCAGTGTTTTTGACAAGACAAAATCTTTGTGGCTCTTATGGAATATGTTCTTTCTAATTTTAACCTGATTATTTGTTGCAATAACACACATCCCTAAGGACACTTCGTTCTCTTTTCAGCTTCTACTACTTCCCTGGCTAACATTAGGGGCCAAAGATCCTAAGACTTTTTCTAACACACAATTTTGAAGGCCCTATTGTCAAGAATAGCATGCTCTAGGTTACCATTCATTATATTACTGTTGAATATTAAATACTTTTATCTGACTGTAAAACATTAAATACTGTTTTGCCTTTTTGTACTATTAAGTTGAAAAATACGTATTGCATCAATTCTCCATTTATCCAATATAGAATTTAAATGAAACCAGAGAGGAAGGAATATTTTCTTTTGGAAAGATGTTTATTTAAAATGCAGTCAGAAAATGCAAAAAGATGGAGGAGTAACACAGGCTGATGCTGCATATAACGACCTTCCCTTTGTAACAAAATAGAACTGCAAAGCTCTTTCCACAGTGTGATTTGGGAACCAACCAACAGACACTGTGTGAGTCTCCCCTAAGATCAAAGTATCCGAGTATGTTAAAGCCTCTCTGTGGGACTGGCTCTCTTTTTCCTAATTCTGAAATGGAAAACAGTGTTTTGAACTCTTTTCTATTCAGGATTTTGAGCCTCGTTGCTTAAAAAAAAAACAAAAAAATCTGTTTCCAGCCTAGTGGATTACCTAGGGAACTTATTTCCAAGCCTTCTGGAAGAGGTAAAAGGCAGTAGAAATGTTACAATGCTGAAAGGTAACTCAGCCTTCCATGACAGAAATAACTCAGACTCAAAAATGCTCTTTTCTAAAATAAACTTTACACTTTTCTAAAATAGGCTGTGCCAGTTGGCATTTCATTTTGAAAGTTGCATCAGGAAAATATGTCAGATCTGCTGATTTAATTATCAGATTTTGCCTGAACTATTCGTTTATCTCTTTGTTGAACTTAGCCCTAAAATTGTTTAGTAGTACTGAAATTAAAAATAATAATAATGACAATGTCAGTTAAAGCTAAAAATTACAAAATGGAGATTTGCAAAAGTAAGAAAATATGTTGTGTTGGAGTGACTATTATTTCTTTAATTCCCAGATGTTATTCTGGTCATCCTAGCCAAATGAAGAGAATTGTTGGTAATTAAAAAGTAATTCACTAAAGAGAGTGCAGCTGTCGCAATGCGTTTTACTGCCAGACACAATGGGATCTACAAAAGAAAAATCTTTAAAAAAAAGAAAAAGCAACGTTATTTACTCCTAAATCTGAGATGTTTCTTTTAGTTAAACATTCTTTAGTCAACTTCTAAAGAAGAATAACTATATGAAATGTTGAGTAAGTGAAATTTTTTCTTTATTTTATTCTTTCAGTTTAAAAGACTTGAAAATAAAAAGTTTCACTGGGAAACAAAATAAAAGAAGGATAATTTAAAATTTGAAATTATTTGGCTTTTAAACACTAATACATTTAAAATTTGTACTGAAATATCGTCAGAGCTATTTTTTACCTGAACACCTTTTGAAGTTTTCTGTGCAGGCCTCGCTCCCACACCCTCACACCAAAGTTGTCTGCATCGTGAAAACCTGTTCTGTCAACTGAGAATAAGTCCGAAGTTCAGTTTCACCTCTCAGATTTCTTTGGGATGTTGATTGCCTCATCGTCTCAGAAATTTGACAATTAAAAAAAAAAGTCTAAGCACTTACTGCAATTTTGAAATCGCTCATTTACTACTTATGTATCTTCTAGTATACTGGTTTCGAAGGTCAAAGAAGGATGTAGTTTGATCTCTGAGGTATAGGAGGACTGAATATTTAAATTAATAATTTTATTATATTAAGACATATTGTTTTAACCTTCTCTCAAAGTACCCCCACTCCATCTGCATTCAGTTTTCCCACAGTTCTTGCCAGTTTCTGAAGCAGTTCTTTAAAAAGTCCTCTTTCATCAGTGTGTTTATGAGATGTGATCAAAAATAGGGTGAATGCCCTGCCTACTTCCATCCAATGGAAAAGCAGGTTCATAAAAACATCTCATTAATTAAACCTCACTAGTTGTGTTGCCGCGTATCTTAGGACTGTTTCCTAAAGACAAGACTATGCGAGGTAAATGTTTGCAATCAATTCAGGACACGGAAGCAGCTGATCTAAGACAATTAAACACAAGTAAGGAAGAGAACTTCGAGAACTGTTGAGAAAGAGGTAGGACTGATAGGAAAGACTGTTGAAAATGAGAAGGGAGGATTCTGAGGATTAATGGCCACGTGCCTTTTGTGACGTTTTTTAAAAATTTAAACGTTATTTGTATTGCTCAATTACGCGTTTTAACCCCAACTTCATGCATCACATTGAGTACACAGCACGTTCCTGACACACTGGAACATACCGGAAGGTAAATAGGGAGAAGAAAAAGTGAAATAATGACTGAAAAACATTATATGCACTTGTATAATTTATGTTTACTTCAAACATGTTTTAATTAAATATAGTATTACTATTTTGATGCATAAGAAATATTGATACATAAGGAATATTAATTCTAAAAACCAACTTATTTAACAATATATTTATTGCCATACATAAATTTATTAAATACTTTATCCCATCATACTTACGTTCAAACAATATGAGACAATTCTTTGGAAATTCACATTAACCACAAGTTACTGTAAGAAAAATTTTATTAAAATTCAAATATTCTAAACACAGAAAAATAGATTTATTCCTTTTTTTTTTTTTTTTTGTCTTTTTGAGACAGGGACTCGCTATGCAGTTCAGGCTGGCCTTGAGCTCACTTTGTAGCCCAGGCTGGTCTTGAACTTACAATGATCCTCCTGCCTCAGCCTCCCGAGTGCTGGGATTACAGGCGTGAACCACCACACCTGGCTAAAATAGATTTATTCTATGGCAAATAAAACAAATATGTGTATATATGAAGCGTTTATGAATCTTAATTGCCAAGAACTATTTTTGAGCTGTTTATAAATCATAAAACAGATCTCTGTTTAAAATTAAGCTTTGAAGTTGGGTGTGGTGGTGCACTTCTATAATCTAAATACTTAGGAGGTTGATACGGGAGGACCCCCACAAATTTTTTTCTCTAAGAAAACAATCATCATTCTTAAAACAGAGTAGTAATGGGCACATTGAAAGTTTTATATCTGTTTGTGGTTTTTAAAGATCACACATAAATTATTTTGTTTATTTTTGTGTAATCTAATGGCAGATGAATAAGAATGAATATGTAATTTTAAATGTACTATTGAGCAGCAAATTCTTATATGGATAAAATTTCTTAAGTTCAGTACCTAATTAAAACAAGAATAAATTCCTTGTCTATGCCATTTTCAGAATTTTCATTTTATAAACTTAAATTGCAAAAGAAACAAAAATATCATTTCAGATATAAAATTATTGAATTATCATTTTATTTATATTATTGCTTTAATACCTACATGATATCAAATTTATTTCTAAATATCCTTATGTCACTTATAAGTAAAAACATTATTATTCAATATAGTAATGTGATTAATAGTGCAAGATGTAATGACAATGAAAACAGAAAGTCTTGTTTATATTTGTGTTTTGTCTTCACAATAAACTTTGGTGTCATCCAAGATTTAGTGCATAACAAATCTACTTTGAACCTGTCCTCACTTATTGTACAAACACAAACAAAATGTTTTTCCCAACAAAGTACATTTGGAGGTTTAGATAATTTCCAAAGTGAAACAAATATTGTAACCATGGGTTTCATCTCAGAAGTTAGCAAGTTAGGAAAAAGTCAATAGTTGTCCCTTTAACTTTTCACAGTTTGTCACAGGCCATTCTGCTATCATTTACTTTCCACATTATTGTCTTTGTTACTCTGCTTTTAGTCTACATGATTCAAAAATCAAACTCATGTAAATATGTGTAGTAAATAATTTCAACTACCCTACGCTTAAAATAGTTTTTGCTTTCTAAAGTACACAAGACATAAGGACATCATATCTTTTAGGTGTCAATCATCCTTAAGAAGAACAAATATGGGCCAGGAATACAGCTCAGTAGCACAGAGCCTAAATAGCAAGTGTGAGGTCCTGAGTTGGATTCCCAGGAACTGGAGATCCATCAAGAAGCTCTCCATGGTATTCAGTCATTCAATTAGTTAATATTTATTAAGATTCTAAATGTAGTGAGCACTGTTATATACCATATTTGAAGTCACTGATAGGCTGATTCACATTTTCCAACTCTTTATGTTGTAGTCAATAGAATTTAATGCATTTTAATGCTGGGCAGTGTATGAAAAAATATCTATGAAAATGGGCCAACAGCCATTTAACATTTCTAGAACACAAGGAGATTATGAACAGAGATAATTTTGAGGCTAGCGAGCAGGGTAGAGGTAATTGAGTTCATTGATATGATAAGACCTTTAGGACAGTTTGGAACAGGTCTTTATATTTAGGGATCTGATTTTTTATTTCTTTATATATTCTAGATATTAGTCCTTTGTCTGATGAACCACTGGCAAACATTTTCCACTCTATGTTGTCTCTTCACTCTGCTGATGATTTCTTTTGCTGTATTAAAAGCTGTTTAATACAATGAGATTCCAGTTGTTGACTCTTAGTGATATTTCTTGTGAGATCATGGTTTAAAGTCTTTGCCTACGCAAATGTCTTCAAGTGTTCAAGTGTTCTCTTACACCAGATTTCATGTTTTTCTTTCAATATTTAAATCTTTCATCTCTTTTGATCTTAGCTTAGTGCATGGTGAAAGATACGGGTATAGTTTTAGCCTTTGGCATGAGGAAAGCTAGTTTTTCCAGGACCGTTTATTAAGAGGCTATCTTTCTTCCACGAAGGTGTTTGGCTGCTGTTTTTAACAGTAGCCTGTGTGTATGGAGCTGCTTCTGCATCTTCTAATCTGTTCCTTGAACCTTAAGTCTATATTTTTTCTTAGTTTAATGCTGATTTTATCACAGTAGCTTTGTAGTATGATTTCAGCTCAGAGATTGTAACGTTCCCTGGCTTGCCTCTATTGCTCAGAATTGCTTTTGCTATTCTAGATCTCTTCTGGTTCCAAATGAATCTTAGGATTGTTTTCTTTAATTACGCTAGATCTTTTATTGATAGTTTGATCAGGATTGCATTAAATTCTTATAGCAATTTTGGAAGTATGACCAATAAGAACAATTGTTAAATATAAATAGAATGCTAGTGAGTCTTATTGAACAAAAAGGTTGTAGTGGAAATCTAATCATTGAAGTTAAGGCAAGAATATGGAGCTAAGGGCATCCTTGAAATATGAAGAAGCTAAAGTACAATTGTAGCTCTAATGACCAATCCTTAGTTTATTATACTTTCTCTATCTCATTATCTGGTTCATATTTCCTCCCAGCTATCAGCCCTTATGGGTCAACATATTCCACAAAGCTACTAATTATAATTCATTAAACTGCTTTGCAGAGTTATCACAGTTAAAGTTTATTAATGCTATGAATTGAATATTAAAATAAGCAAGGCTTTCATAATCTGAAATAATCATTTTCACAGTCTTATTAAAGTACAATTTGCTTATAAACATCAGAATTTTTAGTGTATTTATGATCCATTATAATCACTGAAAATATTGAGAATTAATCTTTTTAAATTAAATACAAAGTATACAATGTGTTTTAAGTAGCCATAAGTATCATTTCTTTTCTACGAAGTGTTCATTTTTATTTAGAGATCAAAAACCTAGGATTGCTAGGTTAGAAATAAAAATCTCTGCCATTTTATGTACTCGTCATTTGTAAAATATGAGTCATGTATTACTCAGTTTGGCATTGCTGTGAAAAAATATCTGAGATAAACAACTTTTAAAAGTTTATAGTGTCAGATGTTTCAATCCAGGCTTGTGTGGTTTTATTGCCTCTGGATCTGTGGCGAGGCACAGTGTCATGGTGGAAGTCTAGAGAAAAATCTAACTTCATGGCTAAAGGGAAACAGAAGCGAGAAAGAGACATGAGTCCCAGTTTCTCTTACAATGACACATCCCCAAAGACCTAATTTTCTCCAACTAGGCACCAGCCCTCAGAGGTTCCACCTCTTCCTACCACTGCCGTGGACTGGGAAACAAAATTTCAGCACCTGAGCCTTTGTACATTTCAGATACAAATGACAGCAATTTGGGATCACGCAACCAGGTGTGGAGAGAAGACCACTCTTCTCTGTTGTGTTGGGGAAATACAAAACTCATTCCAAATCACTACTAGACTGGTTTTAAGAGGAAATTTTACTTGGTTTACAAGAGAAATTTGTTTCATTGTAAAATTTCAGGTTCTTAAAATTTGTACCATATATTTAGATTCCTACAGAAATCCTGGGGTTCTTCCATTGTACCAGAGCTCCAAAGAAGCTACTATATAGTTCAAATTCCTTTCAAAGGTTGTTGATTCTTTGAAACTCAATGTTGGATTTTTAATGTTTATACTCTTTTTGGAGAAAATGAAAACGTTTCCATCAATCAGTGTCTATACGGAATCGCATACATTCCCTTCTTGGAGAGATAAAACCTGTTTATACTGAAAGTAGCAATTTGTTAGATTTCTGAATGAAAGTAATATATTTCATGTAGAAAAAGCCAAAGAACAACAATTTGAAAAGAAAAAATGTTGTTAATTTCCATATGCCACTTTTTGAATGGCAAAGGTCCTGAATTTGGGATTTGCTAATATAATGGGTGACCAAAATTCTAGTGAAAATTTATCATGAAATCTATCTGGCAGAAATGTTTTTTATCAAGTAGCTCTGCTACTGGATGGTGGAGTTCCCAACAGCCCTAATTAAACTCTTGTCTTTTCAAAGAATTGAATGGGACAAACAAAGAATATAAAAACATTTTTTAAAGTCAACAACAGAAGAAGAAAAAGAGGAAAAGAAGTGCTCCAGTGAACAAAAAGCAATCTAAAGAAAATAAACTAGAAAAAAATACAATATGCACATAATGCATGCCATACTCCAAGAGCAAGAAGACAGTGTCCCACAATGCCAATAGCCATCATCTTTACAGCAACCTTTTAAAAATCAGTTCCAGTCATCCAGTTTGGGGCTCTGAAGCAGCTCTGTGCATACATACTTTACATGATGGACAGGTCTCCATAACTGACAAGCCCTGCCCAATTGTCCCTGCTCTAATCTCATGCCTCAGCATGATTATTGAATTTTTAAAAGTCCTATTTTTGTGTGTGTATATATATATATTTATATATATATATATATATATATATATATATATATATATACATCATATAGAACATGGTGGTTATATTAGCTTCTGAGTCTTCCTGATAAATCATAGTTTAGAGTTTCAATACAATTTTATTGTAACTGTTATTGTGTTTTATGTAGCACTGGGGACTCAACTCAGGGCCTTATGCATGGTAGGAAATTGCTCCATCACTGAGCATTTGCCTAGCATGCACAAGCTACTGACCTGCTTCAATAAATCTGTTATTCTTTTTTATTTGCCCACAGTGTTTTACAAAGTTGTTGACAAAGTATATTACAATCTGATTTTTCTGGATTTGGGAAGTACAACATTTGGAGATGGACTTGTTGGGTATTTTGATTTTCAGCTATTTACACAAAGGTTAAATGTTAATGTTTTATAAGTGATGAAGTGCTCTCAAATTCAGTTTCATAAATGATGAAATGTTGCTAAAAATTTCAGCTCTGTTCACAACGACTGACTTGATGACTTGTAAATTTTGTATTGGATGAATAAAATGCAATTCTCAGTATCTCTAATATGAATATATATATATATATATATATATATATATAAACAATCTTATATTCAAGTCAGCTAATTCTTGAATCAAAGGCCTGAATTAAAACTTCAAAAATATTCAAAGATTTTGAAACTGTCCCATGCAGTACAATTTGCTGAAAACTTTGTAAATATTTACCAAGAACATGTTTTTGTAAAATGTAACATGGCAAGCATAATGAGTTGTTTTATGTGAATTAATTCACAGTGAAATGGCTTTCAAAGTATAAAGCACTTCCCCAATGGGACACCTAGCAAAGATTTTAAATGAGCTTAGGCTTCCACATTTACAAAAAAAGAGGTTTCTTTCCATGACCTTCTCCTACTTATTTAGGAAAAAAAAAAGCAAGGACATATAAAAGATCCACTTGTGACTAGAATAGACACTAAGAAGAAAGTGGTTATTAAATGTGGAAAACAAATATTAATTAAAATTTCCCTGTTATTCTACTTCAGAGTATAATGAATTTGTACCATGTTATGCATACAATAAGTATTTTCCTTGAAATGACTGATGCTGTATCCCTTGTATCTGCAACTATAAAAATTATTTAAATGCCCTGAAAACATATACATTCTTTTTCCCCAAAGCTCATAGGAAATGCAAAAGAAAGTAACATTCAAGAATATGAGGAAAGACATATTTAAACAGGCAGTTTACAAAAAACTTGCAACTCGCTTTCTTCACGATTTAATCCATTGAAGGAATAAGGTGACCTCGTCTATTTTCAAATTTACAGTCATTTTATTGTTACCATTCAAAGAATATTTTTCTCTTCCTAGATTAAGATATATTGTTAACCCAAATTCAATGTATCATTTATATTTTTAATTTTCTTTGCAGTTTTGATTTAATTGCATTTTATACACTATCAATGGGCTTACCATTTAACTTTATCACATTATTAGCAAGAATGTAAATTTATTGCTCAGTATCATTACTATAGTCTTTTTTTCCTGTTCTCTGATCCATGCTTTTGTTATGCCCTTTCTAAATAAGCTACTACTGAAACAGTCATTGAAGGAGTCTCTGATCATACTGCACTGATCTCAGTTTAAGTTGTACCTGATTTGCTTGTTGCCTGATACCTTGAACTTCACTGTGCGTTCTGTCCACTTTCTGGTTTGTATGTTAGTTGCCGACACCATCATTGATGTGCTACAAATATTATTGCATTCTCAGTGTTTTTGTTACATTCATTCTCTGTAGATTTTAGAAGAATCATAACTCTTTAGCAAATTTAAAATTTTCTTTGATGATTTATTTACATTTCGTCTTGGTTAAACATCAAATAAGGAAACTCATGCATTGGAAAAGAGGTTGACTAAAGTGGATGTAAAGATCAATTCCAGCTGAAAGCTTTATAATTTCGATTAATGACTACACTTCAGGATGTATTTTGTTCTCTTATATTAGAGGAAATGAATAGGGAAGATTGCATTTTGTTAAAATTACATCTGTTAATGTTACCCATACTATGTTCTTCAAAATATTTGAATCAATATGCACATTTCTCATATTATTTCTGTTTATTCTGAAATCAATTATACTATGTGGTACAACAACTGCAAAATTCAAGATATGAAACTTTCATTTATATAAATGCAGAGGGGATAACTTTCTAGTAAGAGTGGAAATTTGACAAAAATGGATATCTAACAAAACTATGTTAAATTGAACATATGTACAATAACCCAGTGAAATTCTTTTGAAATTTTGTATAATATTTAATAGTGAATTGCAAATAAATTTTCTTGAGAAAAGATAATTAAGTTTTTGATTACCATAATGATAACACAAGTGGAAAAATGTAACACACTGTAATGGCACAGATGTATATTTTTTCATCATATTTATAGACTATATATTATAGAATAATCTGGGACAAAAAGTTTTCATAGATGCAGAGAATTTAGAATATAACCATTCTAAGATTATAGTTTGGAAGCTGTTTAAAGTCTTCAGTATTCTCTTTTATGCAAATACACACACACACGTGCACACTCACAATTTGGCTTTTGCCATGTAAAAAAGCAGAGATAATTAAGCCCAAAATTGTAATCTTGGGAAACATTCTTGTTATTCAATCCTAAGTGACTTTTAAAAGATGTCTGTACATAACAAAATAAACAAAATATTCCTTTTAATGTACATTGTTTTAATCATATAATTCAAATGAAAAATTAAATTAACAATACTCTTTGATTTACACCTCATAAAAAATAAACAAGGAACCTCTTTATTTGGTCCAAGTCTGTAGTTTGGCCCATTTCTTTAGCTGTATCTGTGATATCATCCTTTTCAAGCACTACACAATGGAGCCATTCACTTGAATGTGTGTAATACGATAGTTTAGTTATCCTTCTCTGAAATCGTATGATATTTTTCAAAAATATACTTTTAATTTATACAAATCATGTTTTTCTTTAAATCATGTTACATTTTTGTTGCTTAACAATATGTAAAGAAAGCTATGCATACATGTGTTGCTGTATACCTCTACTGCATGCTCTTTATTATATCTCTTCTTGGTTTTCAGTGGCTTTCATTTAGTGCATGTTGTTTGCATTATTCATTACTTTATGGTAGATATCTGAAGTGTAACACTATAACAGTAAAACATGCTTTAAGTTAGGAGTATTAATGTATCTTAGTTTACCTGCAATAAAAAACCTAATACCAACAATTTTAAGAGAGGTTTATTTTAGCTCATGATACCAGTTCATGGTTGCCTGGCTCACTCCCAAGCAGGATAAAGATGGCACAGCGCCACGGTAGATGAAAAGGTGCTTAACCCACCCAAGAAGAAGAGAGCATAAGGACAGCTGGAGATGGAGAAATAGACTTCCAAGACACAACCTCACTGAGTCACTGTAATGGTTGATACATTGTGTCAACTTATTTTAAAAGTTTAAGCAACTTCACAGGGAACCAGGGTCCTTACTTCGTAAACATCCTCAGCCTGTGTAAAAGGGGGGCACAGAGGTAGGGTGAGTGCTACTCCACCCTGTTCGGAGGTGGTAGCCCACTTACAATATAAGGGACAAGAGGCTTGTTCTCTCCCTGCTTTTTTGCTCTTGCTGCTTTTGCTGTCTTCTGCTGCCTTGAACTGTTACTTCTCTGCCATGCTATCTTGCTGTGAAGCCAGCTGATTAAACACTTTTGTAAAGGACTGAGTCCTTTACAAACTGTGAGCTCAATAAACCTTTCTGTTCTTAATTTTGAGTATTGGATATTTTGTTCCATCAGTGAGAGACAAGTAACCAAGACACTCATCTCCAACCAGACTCCACATTATCACAGCATGTGTAATTATGGAAATCTTGATGGATAAATCTTTATGTGATCATGTTATATAACTAGACTCTGAATGTACTTTTTATCCTACAAGCAATTTAATCATAATAAAATTAGAAGAATGTCTGCTACTCCAGATAAAACAGTTTCCTACCAAAATATGTTCCAACTATGCATTTATTTAATTTTACATCCTTTCCTTCTTTGAACTAGAACACTTCATTTACCAGTTATTGCATTTCACTTCAGAATGAGCACGTCCTTTGTTGATGTTTTTGTCAAGATTTTTTAAAGCTACACTGTGTTTCTTGTGTTTCCTTCTTTGAAGGTGTCATCTACTAAGCTTTAACTGTTCTTGGCAGTTCAAATACATTTTAAAATTTTTGGATTATATTTATTTTCAAGATTCCCTAAAAAGTAATTTCTGAGTTACTTTCCAAAAAGTTAATTTTGTGTAATTTCCAAAAAGTTAAGGAAGTAAGATTGAAATGCAGTCTTTTTCACAGCAGATGTTCTTTTAAATATTTTAGTTTGTTTCAATAGAGAAAAATACAAATAATTAGGACAAATTGAATTCATTTTAGAAAGATGGAGTGAAAACCTACAAGTTTTGGTAGCTCTATTCTGAAACAAGAATATATGAGGATTGATTTAAAAAGTGTTTAAATTTTAAAAAAAAATAATTCCAGTAAAAGACATATTACCCTAATCCTAACTGAATTCTGTCCATTGTTTTCTACACACTTACCTCATCATTCTTGCCACTTACTAGAGAATATTTGGAAGTCCTTTGTTGGTAGTATCTTTAGTCTTGGTCTTACTGATTTACTGAAGTAATTCAAGACATTTACCTTTCATGGTCATTTCGATGTTAGGGTAAACCAGAAGTCACTTTATGCCAGATCAGGTGAACAAGGCGTATGAGAACACCCTTTGATGTTTTTACCTGCCCTCCTTTTTGTTGGGTAATGCACGGTAGCAACCTTCACCATGTTTTTAATCATAACTCATAAATATACTTATGAAATGGGACTTCAAGAACTGCTTCAGAAAATGACAAGTATGATGGCATAATGAAATTAAAGCAAAGGGGAACATATATGTTAATAGTGATTAATGGCAATGCATGTTTAAGTGCAATAATTTTTTAAATTTAAATATTCACCATATTTTCAAATACCCATGGCTTCTATCTATATGTCCCTACAAAGCCTCATGCACTCATAAGTGGTGCTTTTCAGAACTGGCTGGATCTAGGAAATGTGGTACCAGGATGAAAGCTGTGTGATCCCAAATTAGTCTACCAGTTGGAGTTAGCATAGTTATGTTTGTAGCCAAATGGGTTTACACAGGACGACCCATCATGGGTGTACATGGCATGACTCAAAAGACTTGTATCCTTGCTGGGAGAAAAGAGAAAGGGAGGCTTGCTGTTTCCTGCCTTCTTCCTGAAATACCATTAACTGTTTCTCCTCTGCCATGCTGCCTTGTTTTGGAGCTAAATGACTCTGTACTGAAAGCTCTACAAACTGAGTTGAAACAAAGTTTATAGCTCACTCCATTTTTCATGTAAAAATTACATTTGTTTTTTCAAAATCCATGACCATTTAGTCAAATCATAAATCACTATCTATGAATCAGTAGAGATATATGCCTGCAGTAGAGATATATGTCTCCAGCCATCTTTCAATTCATATAAAATTAACAACTAGGTACAGAGGGCCAGTGAGTAATTTATCAGGATTAGTGGATGTATATGAGGTTTGACTTAAAGGTGCATGAAACTACCACAGGTATGAGATTTCATCTCTGAAAGCAGCTGCAGTGGGTGTCAACATGTGATTGAAGTAGTAAACAATCCATCATTATTCTTTAAATTATGTCTGGATTTTATATCACACAAACAGACAAGTTGAATGAGAGTCTAGCATAAATTACTCTCCTTGCATTTTTCAAGTTTTGTGAAATGACACTACTGAAATTCTTTCACTATTCATTTTGTATTACTCCAATGATAGAGCAACTGTGAGTGTCTTTTATTTGAACTTTATTCTAATAAGAATCCAGGTAATCAATGTACAAATTGTGCCAGCTGTGTGTATAGCTATTTTATTCATTAAGATATGAATAAGAATCCACTGAGCATCATCCAAAGTTCCTTTGCTCATTTGATCTCCATAAACCTCTAATCTGAATGATGGATAAAAATGTAGCATTTCAGCTCTCCAGGATTACTATCCTCTCAGAGATAAACTTTATCTTTCTGACTTCTATTTTCCAGTTCACTGTCACTATGGTAAACAGGCACAACTTTCATGCAGGCAAGTGCAACGAAATTTGTGGGGAGGTATCCTTTATAGTTACATGGAACAATACTTGGTTAAAGAGCTGTCATCCTGTTCAAAAATTTCCTTGATCATTCTACCAGATAAAGGGTAGAAATTTGTGTGTGAGTTGTGAGTCTATATTTTGGTGAATTTAACAGTTTTGCACATAATATGTTTACTTAAGTTACTCATGAAAGCTCAGTAGACTAACCATATATTTCATTTAAAGCTGCACTGATCAACTAGCCAACATAGGAAATCTGTGCATGCGACACTATTGTGATGACTTTATTGGTTCCATTAACTTCTAAGCATGCATATTTTGTCCTTTGCAATTAAGAGTTACCCTTAACTCAGATGTCATTATCCTCATGAAAACTTGGAAAGCCCAGTTCATTGTTAGTGATTCCCACAATCACTTTTGGCTTACAAACAATAATCATCATAGAACCATTAATCTGCTCATAAATCTATTTCTGTAGATTTGTGGAGGACTGTCCTTTGCAACTACTGCAAAATGCAGCTAGCAGCTGGAAAAAAGTTTTATATTATAAGTCTATTCAAGCACTCCAATATTCATCAACATTTGAGAGACTTCATCTATAGATTGAAAAAGATGCTTTAACATTTCCCCTTTATTTAACATAACATTAATTTAGATACAAATAAATCAACCAAATAAAAATATGACAGCCAACTCTGAGCCAACTGAGCTATGATGTTAAATGTTCAAATTTATTGAATACAGATTACATATTGTCATGAATATTGAATGTGTGTTATGCATTTAGGAATCCCAGTTTATCTTGATCTTATATTTGCCAACTCTGACCTAGTTTATGCCCCTCAACCACTACCTAGCTAACTGTCTGTCTATCTATCTATCTATCTATCTATCTATCTATCTATCTATCATCAATCTAATAAGCAAGACAGCTTATTAAGTAGGCTTATGAGATCAGAGGCATGATATTCTAGATTTATCATGTGCATAGTGGAGAGCCAGAGCCAGATGATCCAGTAGCTTCTCAGTCCAAGAGGCTGGAAACCACAGAGTGTGAAGGATCAAGAATACAGCATCAATCTGAGATTGAAGGCCTGGGGCTCCTAGAGGATTACTGGTATGTGTCCATTTTGAAAGACTGAAAAATCTGACTCTAATGACCACAGGTAAAGATAGTAGGAAAAAACACACTTGTTAATGAAGACTGGAACTTCAAAAATTCTGGCTTATTTCAACTTTCTTTTTATTCCATCTTGGCTACAGCCTATTATATGATGCCACCCTAGTCATGGTAAAGCATTCCTCTCAGCTAGCCCACGTACCAGTAATCTCTGGACACTTCCATAGTCACACACAGAAATATATTTACTAATCTGGTAGGCAATTTGTAACCCAGTCATACTGATAATGATCATTAACCACCACAATTTCTTATACAGCCATGTGTCACTTAACAGTAGGGAAAGCTTCATTTATTTCTTTAGGTAGCTTCTTCTTCTGTAAGTCACTGTTTGTGCTTATGCAAATATTTGTTGTAAAACTCACTATTGACTTCAGCTGTAAGCTTTACACTTTCCTTTATGTAATCTGTTGTGGGCTGAAATGGCATTAGACACCATATCACAACATATCTTAAGTACTATGAGTCAGGAGCAGTGGTGCCTTGGTTACTTTTTTCTAGTTGTTGAGACAAAACACTTGAAGCCCAAAATGAAAAAAGCAAAAGTTTATTTAGCTTACAGTTTTTGGAAGTCTCAGTCCATGCTCAGCTGTACAAGGCGTGGCTAAAGGGCAACTGTTTATGGCAGCTGCAAGCAGCAAAGAGAAGCTGAAAGGGTGAAAGAGGGAAAAAATATGCCTCTTTCCTCCCCTACATTGTATGCCAGGTACTTGTCCCTGGGTGGAAGCAGCACTCATACCGCCAAACCTAGAACTAGACAATCAGCTCTCCATGACTGCCTGAGGCTTTGGGGAGATAGTGAAACACAAAGCATAGCAAACGGTAACTCCATAGCACTGGAGTCAGATTTTATAATTTCAAGAAGTTACCATTTAATAAATTATAGCACTGAAAAACACAAAATAATATTGCTGAGATGCCTTAAAACAACACAATGTTTAAAAAATATGGAAACATTTAAAGAAATTTTATTTCATAGTAGTTCCATAATAACCAGAAATGTGAAATCAAAACCATTTGAAGACTCCATTAGTTACATCAGTTTTCAAGTAGTGCATACATTTAAAAACTAGACTTTAAGCCAAGGATGTAACTGAACAGTGCAGCACTCCCCTGGCAAGTACAACGTCCTGAGTTCAATTCCTATACTCTCCAAATTTTTTAAAAGAGTTTCGTAGTTTTTTTACTATTACATATCCAATTTTCATAGTGCAATGATTTGTGATTCTGTTTTCAAAGAAATTAACTATCAGTTTTCTGGTTTTCAAATTAAACTTTACAAAAAAACTATGTTAATTTATTAATATGCATTAGTTAAAAATTAATGCAATTTGAAAATATAACATATTTGAATGATATGTCAGGCTGGAGATATAGTTCAGCAGCACAAGTGTCTTGTCTGGAAAGTGCAAGGACCGGAGTTCAATTCCCAGGACCAAAAAAAAAAAGAAAAGAAACAAATTTCATTTAGGTATAAGAAATAAATTCATGAAATCTCTTGAGAATATGGCTACTATAAGTAATAATATTTTGTACTTTTGGAAAATTCATAGACATAGATATTAAGTAATCTCATCACTCTAATGATAATTATAGGATATAATGCATGTTTTATTAGCCAAATCTAGTCATTATACAATGTACACATACTTTAAAATATATTGAATATATTACACATAATTTTTCTGTTGATTCAAATAAATATAAATACAGAGAATTAGTGGCAAAAGAGGTTGGAAGAGTAAAAGGGAGGAGTGTTACTGAGTTTAAAATATTGCTTATATATTGACTTTGAGGAAATACATGAATTTTTGAAAGCCTTAAAACATCCCTGACACATGTTTTATTTAAACAGGCAACAGAAGAAACACATCGGAGGTAGATAATTTCAGAGGATCACCTGCTGTGCTTCATTCATGTAAGACATTAGTACATGGAATTTGTAAGTTTTTACACAGAAAATCTGCAATAAATAAATTAATGTGAAATAGGAAATAATTTTCTTGTCTTATAACATGTTTTCAGGTTATTCAGGATATTATCATCCCCAAAAGGAATACTTTTAACCATTTTTGATACAGTCTATATTTCACACATTTCATTCATTGTTTTGTTACAGAACTTTTGTTTAGTTAAGCTCATCCTGGTATATCGTATTTACTTTTGCAACGTGTTTTGTATTTCTGTTCCACAGGGAACCTGTTGACCCTTCTGTGCACTTCTCTGTGCTACCTGTTTCTCTCACTTTCAACTGATCTAAATCAGTGATTGTAGCATATACCAAGAATTTTAAAAAATTGTATTGAATGCAACATTCTAAGTGATTTTTTTTTTAATCTGTGGAAAATTATGAAACTTCTACTCTCAGAATTTATATAGCTACAACAGCAAATTATTGACTTTAAAATAACCTCAGCCTCCACAAATAATTTAAATAATGGTGGTTTTCAAAGACTACTAATCAAGCTATATGGAGAAGAATCATACATATTCATGAATTGTTTAGTATTGTTAATAATCTCACTGCTTATTTTTACATAAAGTTTCATTTTTTCCAAAGTGTTGTTCATTAAATGTCTTTAATGAGAAAAATGTGAACCATTATCAGTTCTTTTCATGATTGTTATGTACAGTCTGTGCCCAGAGGAGTTAAAACCAAAACATGCATGTATCCTCAAAGTTTTGATCTTGTTAAAGAAGATATATACTTGGAGACTTATGGAGACAGCACTGTTACAGGCAGCTGAGTCAGTTAGAAATATTACAGGCAGTCAGACAGGGCTGGGCCTTTGAAGGAGCCAGTGCAAAAGACCAGCTTCCTTGCAACACTGAAGGAAACAGATACCTCTGCTGTGGGCCAGATCTCAAGACAAAAGGCAAAACAAGTGCAACCATACAGTAAGTATAAACCTCCGGGGTTGATATTCTAAATCAGTATGGATCATCAAGGCATCAAAACAAGGGCCAGGGATATAACTGAGTAACACAATGCCTGCCTGATAGATGCTAGGTCCAGAGTTCAATTCCCAGTTAAAAAAAGAGAAAAGAAAAGAAAAGAAAAGAAAAGAAAAGAAAAGAAAAGAAAAGAAAAGAAAAGAAAAGAAAAAAAGAAAAAGTCATTTATTTCTAGCAGTTATGAAGGAGGGCTTGTTCTTTTCTTTTTCCAAGCCCTATAGTTTCCTCATTCCATAATTTCTTTGATTCTTTCTACTCTCAAACCCAGCTTGGTAGGTTTTGATCAAACTCACTTTAACAGTCACATATCCAATGCAATATTTAAGACATATGATTAAACATTTTACATGTTTAACTGCACACCTTATATGTAACACATATGTACACATTCCAAATTATAAGTGTTATACACCAACCCTAATGTATTGCTTACATATCAGAGGTGGCCTATATATTATTTGTATCATATATATATATATATATATATATGATGCATATATGTAATTCAAGTAATTTAGACTCAGTAAATTGCTACTGCATCCAATGTTGATTTTGGAATTACATATAAAGTTTAAATTGTAATAAATACAGAAACATATGACTACATTTTTTATTTATCAAAATTATTTATTAACATTGGGCTATTTATTATAATAAGTTATTTATCATGCATGCTGTTTCTTCTGTCACTATCATTTGTCTGAATATTTAAGGATAGAAATGCCTTACTTAAAATGTAAGGAATTTCCAGTAAGCTTCCGGGCTCCAGAGATAAATAATTTATGTTAACAAACTGGAAAGAGTTCATTTACTTTAATATTTATAAGGGAGATCAATGAGACATACAATACAGTGTTACTAAGCTCTAAATCTACTACAAAACATAGATTCAATTAATGGAAAGTTAACCAAAGAATATAGTCAGCAATTCATAAATAAATAATTGTTGCAAATGTCCGGATTTTTAAGGGTTTTTGGAGTGCCCTTCTGAAGTCTGCCATTAAGCCATGTATTCTCCTATCTCATTCTATTAAAAGATGTGATTGTAAGGACAATTAGAGGCAGTCTTGTTCACAGCAGACTACAAATTTTAAAACTGCATTGGTTTTTAAACTTTTGAAGATAATTAGATGATTCATTATGTAATTACCTTTGAGTTACTTGAAATTTTGAATAACTTCCACATGATCCAGTTCAAAGATGTTTAAAATGAATGAGCTGGGCTACAATTTTTAAATGAAATATTTGTGAAATAAACTGATACTAATTACTAAAGTATACTCCATGACATAAGTAAAATTAAACACATAGCAGCATCTTGGAAATAAAAAGATTGTTAAATTTTATACATCAAACAAAATTGAGAGATAAAATATTTGGAAATAGGAGAAATAGAATATAATTATTTCATATAAAACTACATTATTCACAGCAAAATTTTTTCCTTGAAATACTCAATATGAGTTAATCATGTATTAAGTATATAACAAAAGTTAATTCAATTTTTTGAAAAACTAAATAATTACAAATAATTAAACTTAAGATATTTATGTTAAAATATAAAAAAGTCTAATACATATTGCAATAATTTCCATATAGCCACTTGAAAAAGCAAGAAGACACTGGATTAACTGCATGTTTCAAATGCTTTACAGTTTTCCAACCAAGGGCAGTTATTAGTCCTCATGCTTGCCATTGAGCAGTTACTTAATTGACAATTTTACTTTCACTTATTAAAGTACCTTTTTAGGAAGCTGAAAATGAATTAGCTCATATACTGAAGTGCGTGTAGTCATCAACTGAAAAGGATTTTCAAGGTGCATCAATTACTTTGATCTTGATCATGTTAAGTTTATAAAATGCTCACAAATCTTGGATGAAGCTCCTCAATTTTTTTTTCTAAATTAACTAATATTGAGAAATTGTTTAAATAGCACCTATCTCATAGGCATTGGGAAAATACATTATTGATGTCTTTCAAATATCAGAAAACTATCATAATAATGTAAGAATTTGGCATATTTTTCAGTTCACAGTTAATAAATTTTTAAAATTCAGTGAAAATTTTATATATATATATATATATATATATATATATATATATCCTTCAATTCCAGAACATAGCAAAAGTTATTGCTCTCCTTAAAACTATGATTCAATAAGAAGTTTTATGTCTTTTGATTTCAAAATAGTGTTAATATAGAGAATATATTTTGTAGCACTTGATAATCTTTACCGAGATTAAATTACTTGAAAGGCAAAATTATTTTTAGTGCCTTAAGAATTTAGAAAAATTCATCTGATCATTAGCTGAAATCAAGAAGGAGATTGCTTAGATTTCATACATGTTGAATAATTTAAAACATTTCTTAGTAAAAAGAACACCAGTATGTAATTAAGTAGCAAAGCACAAGAGACATTTTCAGCCACATTTGTCCCAAAAGGAAGACACTGACACAAACAAGAAGGCACTGAATAAGTGGCTCCACTTGATTCTTATTAGGAGAAATAAAATGAATATAAATGCTGTTAACACATGAAAATTTACCTGGGTTGGTAATGATTGAAAGAAAAAGAAAACACAGGCTACTTTTTTTGTTTCATGAATCCACTGAGGAAGATTTGTTTTCATTTTCATTCAATTGCTCTTCATCAAAATTCTTACACACCAGAAGGTTGTATACACAACACATCTGTTATCTCCTAATATCAGACACCAGGGAGATCTGGTGTATTCAAAGCTTTCATGTTGCTGCACAAAGCACTGAATGTTTACTATTCATTTATTGTTGTTCATTTGGATCTCTAACAAGCTCTCACAGTCAAATGACTAACAACATTTTGATTGAAATGGAGAAAAATGTACTGCAGTTCTTACAATTTTGATTGTAAGAAAAAGGGGGAGGATACAAATATTTTAACCAGGGCATAATCTGTTTGTTAAAAGAAAGGTATTTGCTGAGAACTGTTTTGTTGTTGTAGTTGTTCTTTTTCTTCTAAAATTCACTTGGTAAATATTTCCTGCAATTAAAATAGCTTGTTACTTCTGAATTTTTAGATTTGATCAAGTTGGAAGAAAAAACCTTCATTGTGAAATTGGCAAGAAAGATCAGTTACAAAAGTAAGGAGAGAAATCAAGCAACACCAATAATTGCAATGAGTAAAAGAAAACAACACTATGAGGATATCAGAGCACAGAAATTCTCCAGGGAAGAAATTAATTTTAATAACTTGAATGTTCCTTAAGATTCACAGATGGTCTGTTACTGTAAAGCAAAATATTGTAGTGAAAAGTTAAAAAAAAACTATCAATGGATCTTTCACTAATTAAACATCTGTATATATTTTTCAGGTTGGTGGTTTTGTATGGGATAATATAAACATAAGTTACAAAGATACTAGCAGTGAACCAGTTTAATTCATTAAAATTATGTAGTACTTTAAAAAATTTTTTGATGAATATGACTTAGTTTCAGACAGATATTCAGAACCATACATAGATCAGATGTCCAAATAATATTCTTGCATGACTCAAAAGTTAATTGACACTATCAGGTGACAAATGATAAATAATGTTTCTATCAAAATATTTCCCATGACCCACAGTTCATGATTTTGAGGCTGCATTTAGAAAATATTAAACATCTATACAAATATAAAACAGTTTGATATTGAAATTTGTAACCACTGAAAACACCCAAAACTCCTGCCCAAAACTCCACATTCAAAATTATATTTGGTAGTCAAAGGAACATGCTAAAAGATTCACCATTATAGGCTTTAAACTTTCTTTGTGTTTTAACTTTGATCACTAAGGGTATATGTTTTAATAGAGGAAGTTTAGAAACACTATCAAACCTATGATAGTCTGATAAAGGAAAATTTCATTTTTAAAGTATCACTATGCATTAAAAAATAACTTCAATTTCATGGCTGAAGATATTGTTCATTATCAGTTGCAATGACCCTGAGAAAAAGGTCCCTATAATACACTCTTTTCAGAATTTCCATCAAAGCAATTTTTATCTGTGAAAATAATTATAGTATAAACTGCAAAGAGACAGTGAAAAAAATGCTTGGTTACTTTATTTTCACTTATATGTGATTTCAGTATATCTATCAGTTAAAATTTTATTTATAGTTATCTTTGGTCAATGCTCATGATTATCTCTGACTCCTCTTTTGGTATAGGGCTTGTATATTGTCCCGCATATTAACAGTTCACGAAAAATAGTCATAAAAGAATGATACTTATTTGCACTAAAACAGCAGTAATACTGTAACATGGAATTTTTTTCTGTAGTCCAATATTGCAAACAGTTAGAATGAATGAAGAATGAGAAGAACAAGAAGTATAAGAGATGAAATGACTAGATAAATATTCAGATGATACACCCTGAAGAGTCCCTGAATCGTATTGTACAATGCCAAAAATACTACTTTTTCAGTATAGCAAATAATACATACATATATGTGGAAAATAAAGTAATGTTTTGTTTAAATGAAAATATTTACACCTTTTTCCTTAAAAATTGGTGGAGAAGAAAATGTGAAAAAGTGTAATCAAAATAAAATTTTTGATGTATTATATAATAAATGTAAAAATATTAAATAAGAATTGAATACGAGGAAAAAAATAATCCTTAAAAGGAGAAGCAGCATGTGCTCACTTCAGCAGCACATAGAATAAAAGAGGTGGTATTTTACATAGCGCTAAATTTATCCCAGGCTACAACAGTAGACAAGGACATCAAATTCATAGGGTATGATGTACAAAGTGCCACTTAGGGCTCAGGAAACAAAACATTGAACCTACTCAAAACACATGGTTGGAAATATGTCCTCTAACCAAATCTATGACTCCTTGGAAAGCACAGGTCATAATAAGAGTAAACTACAAGCAAACAAAAAAAGAAAATAATATATTAATGGTTTAAAAAAGCATGGAAAGCAAAGGAGAGAAAGAGGAAAAAAGATTGGAAAAGAAAAGAGAAGAAATGAAGAAATAAGAGAATCATCAAATTTCCTTTAAGTTCTGTAAAAAATGAACATCTTTGAGTGCAAAATATTTCAGAATTAAACTATTAAGTTGTTGCAAGTGCCAGAATTTCCTTCTTTTAAAAAGCTTTAACAGTATTTTATATAGGTGTCCATGTATGCATCTCAACATACAGTACACATGTATCTTAATGAAGCCATCACAAATTGAAAATAACCTAGTTCCAAATGCATTTAATACCTCTAACTTCCTGAACCTCATAGCTATGCACCACAGTTCATTGTCGAGTGTTGCTTGCTTTGTCTGTGTTCTTGCTGACTGGGAGCTCCAGCTCACTACTGCTATTCTGCAGTGAGAGAGAGTACACTAGTGTACATTGCTAGCTCAGGAAAAGGTACAACTTCAAAGTCCTATTTCTTTGAAATGCATCATTTCAAAGTCAAAAATATTTAAGCAAAACTATCATAAGTTAGGGACCACCTGTGTGAGGGCATGTGTGAACATTTGAATCTATTGCATATTTTTAGGATCTGTGGACCAAGGCTGGAAGTGTGTATGTCACTGAGTGCCAGCTCTGATCCATTTTCAAGAAGGCAGGCATGATTGTGGAGTCCATGGTGAAGGTGGGTTCTGATTTCACTGTTTCCCACATGTCCCTCTCTGCTGTTCATTGCAACATATGATGCAGTTAGCATGAAAATGTCCTTTGTTTCCTCTTCTATCATTTCCTTATTGCTGTACTTTACATAGGGTTGCAAACTCTCTGCGCATTGCTGTTTACTGAAACTGATGTTTCCATGTGAAGACAGGTGATAGAAACTTCTGTCATCTTGCTAACACTACTGCCTCAGTAACTGCTTTGTTTTTTTCCTAATCAATGAGAATGTTTTGTATTGGTGGGTTTTTTTAATTATATTTAAAGAGAGGGGAAAAATAAAGCAAAACAGAAAAAAAGGGTAGAAACAATACAGAATTTTTAAAAAAATGAGCAGTAAGAAATCATTACTTGATACATTACATACTGTCTTCCCGGATGTAGTTGTTCAAGTTACAAAATCAAAGCATACAAAGTGGACATTCAAACAGTGAGGCTGCAGACAGCTCCGTTCTCTGATCCAACAAAAACTTAGCAACATAATTATCATTCCTACACCCTTAAATATACATGGAGTTATATTCTTTAGAGCATCTGCTTTTCCTTATTTTGCTTTTTAAGTCCATTATATGTTTAGTTATATCATGTTTTAGGTTGCTCAGTAACTTACTGATCTGTTTTGTTGTTATTTACTTTTTTAAAATTTTTTTCTTATTTATTATTATTTTTTATTTTATTTATTTATTTTATTTTTAAGTTAGTAAAATAGAGCAGAACAGACAGGACATAGCCAACCGAGGCAGTGCAGTGCAATTGGCACAGAACCTCACAGCAGGCCACCGGGACAACAGCAATAGCACAATAGTACATCTGGTTTTCTTCCCAATAGTGCTCCTTCAATCAGGCAGAGCAATATTGAAGGAAATACTGAAATTACAAGAACAGAATATTGAATAGAGCAATGCCATTGATCAAAACACAGCAAAACAGAGATAAAAATATTTGCCCTCAAAGAGATGGCAGAAGAAAATCCCCCTTATTTGCTATATTGCCTATAGTCAAATTTGCAAGACATGCTCAGATCTCGGGCTCTCACTTTTTAGTGGGGTTAGGGGGTAGAGTGGTGGATGGATGTTTGATTCTTAGCCTGTGCCCCGGTACGCTCACAGCCGCCCACTAGAGTGGCATACTGGCTGCCTGACTTCCCACCTCCCCAAGGTCCAACATGGCCCATCGACACTGATATGGTTCTCGCCCTGGGGCGGCTGTGGCTTGCCAGGCCACAGCCACTTAGCAAAGCGGCATGCTGGTGGCTGCCTGTTTTCCCAGTGCCCCCTAAATTGGTGTTTTTAATCAATACATTTTTGGAAAATTTTATTCTTATTCCACTACATTGTTTAATCATGTTATTGTTCGGAAACAATGTTAAAATAATAATTTTTTATAAAACTTATAGAACTTTGAGTGAGAAAACATTCACTGTAGTCAAACATTGGCAAACTACAATAGGTTTTTATTTATAATCTCTTTTTTTCTTCTCTTTCAGTTAAGTGGAGAAGAATTTTTTTTTTTTGAGAGTGAGCCACGTTCCTACAATCTTTCCCACCAACACATGTACACATTCTTTACTCTGGTTCAGTGATTTTCACCCAGTCAATGTTTATTAAGCACAATCCTCTAAATGAAAATATAAACAGATAAATGTCTCCTAAAATAGTTGTTTAAATTCCATTGTTATTGAATATATGTATTCATGTATTTTAGTAAAAAACATTGCAGGTTATTGTTTCAAGCATAATAAAAATGTTTCGATGAATAATTTCATATATTCTTTCTGAATTCCATTTGTTTCTGTTGAGAATGAACAGAGAGATGTTATATTCCTACAGACCTTGATGAATCCCTCAGTATGAAACTCCTGAAAACAAGTTTCCAGAAAAATCATGTTTCGTAACAAGCTCCCTGAGGTGAAAGTTAAGCACACAATCAGTATAGCTAGATAATGGGCATGTGCAATAGTTTATGTATACTAGGTTTCTTTACATTCATTGAGTTAATTTTCTTTTGTAATTTAAACATGTATATTAAAAAGATTATGAAAATGATTTTAACTCCTATACTAATGTAAAATCATTTTTCTTATTTCCAAAGTAATCTATTTTTCTATCCTCAACAGTAGGAATAAAAAAAAACTTAGTTGAGATAAAGAAGGGAAGAACATAAGGAAAAAATATAGAGCGTACTTCTTATACACAAAATTAAATTATACAATCCTTTCAACAAAAACAAGTATATTTAAGAAATGTGTAAACTTTGCTGACCTGCAAATAAATAATTTTTTGTTTCATAATAATTAAAAATCAATAAATTATAGCCTGCCCTATATTTTATCTAATTTTTAGAAATGACTTAGACAAAATACTCATTTCTCTGTACCATTTAGTAAATAAATGAATCATGAAAAATAACCTATTGACTTTGCCTTCATTATTCTCAGATAGTGCATAAACTCATAATTAAACTAATCTGAAATATTTGTTGCCCTGAATGACTAACATTAAAAATATTTAATTCTCTAAAAATCTAGGTTTGAAAAATGATGATGTGTGAGTTGAGATACTAGACATAAGTTAAGGTTTTGAAGCTCCTGTTTTCTCTTAGAATCATGTTAGGGCATAATCAAATCAAGACTAGCATGTTAAAATGTGAAAAGTTATAAACAAGATTTGAATAATCACAGCCCAGGATATTCCAGACTAGCCACATTCAACCATTCAGGACATATAAATGTCCTGATAATCTGCCTGTTGAGTTTAGTTAAATCAACAAGCCCAGAAAATAATTGCATTCCCAGACCTATACAATCAGAATCATGCTGTAGCACCATGATACTGTGATAATAATGAGTGGAAATTGCTATAAGCTACTAAGTTTGTGCTGATTAAGTAGATAGTAAAAGCTGACATAATTTGAGGTATTAATGAATATAAAAAAGAATAATACAAAGCATAACACATTTTTCAAATCTTTGTTTCTTTGCATGGATAAAAAAAGTTTCTTCAAAATTTGTTGACCTAGAAATTTCCACAGTCACCTGTATTATTTCAGTCAAACCCATGAAAATCCTGTTCCCAAAATATCACTTTAGTGGATTACGTCATTGGATATGCTAGCATAAATTATTGAATAAATCAGCTGTTAACTATAAAGGGATTCTACATCAAGAGAGAGTAACTGAGGAAAAATTATTGAAATTTAATGTAAGATTGTGTAAGTATATTAAAAAGTCAGCAAAAGTTAGTGAAGTACTGTATTTTCTCTAGGCTAAACATGCCAAGGCACAAACTCATGATTATGTGTAGAAGAGGTCTACTAACCAGTCAACTGTAACTGTGGCTGTCAATAACAGAATGCAAACACCACTAATTGTGGACCTGGAGGGAGAAGGTTTCAAAATAAATTCTTTCACCTTATTTCACTCTAATACCCCATCTCCTGTAGGTGCTTATTTTTGGTGAAGCTCAACAGGGAAATAGAAAAGCTGCCTCTCAAATTAATCAATAAATATCAGGTACACTGTGCTATGTGTCTTGTGATAATTGATTTAAGGGACAAATTGAGACCATTAGCATGGTCATTTTATAAAAATCATATGTTTGAAATGCCTTATGTACCTTCTTCCATTCTGAATGGTGATGCCTGATTTGGTATAAGCATTGCAATTTTATATGAATTCCAAAGTTGAAGAATAGAACCATTTTCAGTTATAGTTGTATAATTTGTGCATTTAAAATCTTGGCTATGGTAGATATATGAATGATAGTAATTTTCAATATGTCTATTATGGCTGCAGAAAAATACAAAATGATATTCTGTGTACTAATCAGTGTGGTAACTGCTACACATTTCAAAAAGTGGAAAAATACAGAGGCAAGTTCAATGCAGGTAATTCAAATGTTCATATGCTAATCAGTATATAAAGGTGTGAGGTAATGTAATCATATATTTTTAAATTTAATGAATAATATCAAATAAAGATCTCTGGGAGAAAACTCATATGCACTTGTTACTCAAAGGAAGAAACAGGGTTGGGAAACATGAATTGAACTGTTTGATTTCAAGTTGTAGGTAGATGATAAAGACAAAATTTACTTCATACCATTGAAAATATCGACCTTGAATTTGTAATAAGTATCAAAGAGGAGGCCAGGAGGTGAATAAAAACTTTCTGTGTTGTATAAAGAAAAGGGAAAAAAATAAAAGAAAATGCAAGGAAAATATTTACATAGTTTAATAGGTACAACTTCCTTAATTTTTTTTTATAAAATATTATATAACTAATCCAAATATTTAGTGCCTTGGAGAGAAACTGAAAATTATTTAGTATTACTCTGAGATGGCATTACATTTACTCACAGTGTTGAACTATATTAATCTTATATCATCAATATTTTAAATTTCTTACATTTAAAAAAATGTACCATGTTATCTATTTAAAGAGTGTTAACTGAAGTGTATCTTATTAAGACCAAAACCTGAATTACATTTATGAATTATATTTAAAAAGGACACAAAATCATTTTTCTTTCAGTCACTGTAACTAACTACTATAGATGGCGTTCATCAATATTCACAGACACACAACCTTAGATTTCACTTTTATAATTTTGGTGTGGTTTTAAGAGATTTCTTTAGTATCCTCTCTCCTCTCCTTTGTCAATTAGGGTGTCACATCATTTCTGCTGTGGGTGAAATTCATATAACTTTTCAGTGCTTATATAAATTAAACTATCAGGGGACTTTGAGCCTGCTCCCAGGCAGTAAGACCAGGCACTGAGTCCCAGACCACCCCTGGCCACACAACCGGGCCATGCCCAGTGACCACCAAGCAGCCATCAGGACCCAGATTCCAGCTTTGGGCCCCCACCGCATGCTCTGGTGGAATCCTAGCTCACAGAGGGAGACTTTGAGCCTATTTCCAGGTGGTAAAACCAACTGCTGCATCCCAGACTACCCAGGGCCACACACAGGGACAGGGGCCTAACCGGGCCACACCCAGTTTCTGCCAAGCAGCCAGTGGGATGCAGCTGGCAGCTTTGGGCCCTCACCATGCACTCAGGAGTAATCCCAGTGCATGGAGGGAGACTTTGAGCCTGCTCCCAGGTGGTAAGACCACCCGCTTCATCCCAGACTATCCAGGGCCATACAGGGGTGGGGGCCTAACAGGGCCATGCCCAGTGACTGCCAAGCAGCCAGTAGGACCCAGATTCCAGCCTCAGGCCCTGACCACTCACTCTGGTGGAATCCCAGCACATGGAAAAAAACTTGGAATTTAGATCCCAGGCAGCAAACCTTGAACTACAATGGATTAACTGTGCCAGTGTGGTAAGTATGCCCCTAAAATAGAGGTGTAAAAAGGTAAAAAGGGCCAGTAGTAAGGCCCCCTCCAACTAACTGTAAGACTTTAGGGAGTCTGAAAAGAGTGTGGGTGACCACCTCCTACACACAGAACACATCAGGCAGAGTGAAAATGACAAAAATTTTGAAAAAGCAAAATGCAGTCTAAAACATCAAGGCCAACAGAAGCAAGCACAGAAAATATTGAAAAAGAGAACCCCAAAAGTAAAACACCAGGAGCCTCTGAAAAGATAGCAATTGAAATAAAAAAACAACTTCATGAGGCTATAGAGGAAATCAAATTAGAAGTACTCTCCCATGTAAAGACAGAAATAACAACGTTAGTAAAGGAGTTGCTGAGTGCAGCTAAAGAACAAATCGAGAAAAAAGTACAGGAGCATGGGAAACTGATTGAAACCTTGAATGAACAAAATAGAAGACATGCAGAATTCATGAAACAAACTGAAAGAGACATCCAAGAAACAAAAAATTCTATTTAAAATTTGCAAAACTGCTTAAATGAAGCTGAGGATAGGGTTTTGGCCCTTGAGGACAGGATCAGAGTTAGTGATCAGGAAAGGATAGAACTTTTAAAAATAACAAAGCAGCATGAAGTGGCAATCCAACAGCTTCAAGATGATGGCAAAAGCAACAATATAAGATCAATAGGCATCAGTGAAGAGGCAGGAGTCAATACAAATGACATAGCCAAAATATTCACAGAAGTAATAGAAGAAAATTTCCCAAACATGGGGAAAAAATCTGATATGCAGATAAGTGAGGCATATAGGATGCCAAACAGTCACAATCAACATAAATCCACACCCAGACACATAATAATTAAGATCTCAGATATGCAGCATAAAAACAGAATACTAAAAGCTGTTAGTAAAAAGACACAACTCACCTACCAAGGAAAACCCATTAGAATCACAACAGACTTTCAGCACAAACTCTCAAATCAAGAAGAGCTTGGGGTGAGGTATTTCAAGCCCTAAAAGAAAACAACTTTCAACTCAGACTGATGTGCCCAGCAAAATATTCATTCAAATTTAATGGAGAATCAATATACTTCCATGACAAAGAACAACTGAAGAAATTCATGTCCACCAAACCAATCCTAGAAAGAGTACTGAAAGACATACTACAGAGAGATAAAAATGACCACAATCCCTAAAACAACAACAGAAAGAAACCACCAGGGAGGGTAAGCAATTAAATAAGGGGAAAAGCATAAAGAAAACAACTGGGACATAACATGGCAAAGTCAAACCAGTACATATCAGTGATATCCATAAATATAAATGGTCTCAATTCACCTATAAAAAGAAATAGACTGACAGAATGGATCAAGAAACATGATACCACAATATGCTATAACAAGAAACACATCTGACCCAAAAGGAAACTCACAGATTAAAATTCAAAGGATGGAAAACAGTTTTCCATGCAACAGGAACCCAGAAAAAAGCAGGGTTAACTGCTCTAATTGCAGACAACATGAACTTCAAAGCTAAAATGATTAAAAAAGATAAAGAAGGTCACTACATATTCATTAGTGGAAAAATTCAAAAGGAAGAACTAACAACTATAAATATATATGCACCAAATGCAGGAGCACCCAACTATGTAAGACAGACACTAATGGACATGAAAAATCAAATACACAAGAACACAATTATAACAGGGGATCTTAACAGGCCATTGTGACAAACAGATAGATCAACTAGATAAAATATCAACAAAGAAATAACAGAACCGAATCATATCTGTGAGCAATTGGACTTAGTAGATGTTTAGAGTGTTCCACCCAACCACATCAGAATACACATTCTTCTCAGCATCACATGGGACATTCTCCAAAATAGACCATATATTATCCCATAAAACAATCTTAAGTTAAAGCAAAGGTATTGAAATCATCTCATGCATAATATCTGACCATAGCGCACTGAAATTGGAAATTAATGGCAAAAGAAATTGCAAAAGTTGCATAAATACATGGAAATTAAATGACAACCATTTGAACGACCAGTGGGCTACTAATGGACTTAAAGAAGAAATAAAGCAATACCTACAGTTCAATCAAAACCCAGAAACAACATACTGTAAACTATGGGATGCAATGAAAGTGGTCTTAACATGAAAGTATATAGCAATAAATTGTTATATCAAGAAAACAGAATGAGCACAAATAAACAACCTAATGCTCTATCTCAAGCTTCTAGAAAAATAAAAGCAAGCTAAACCCAAAGTGCATAGAAGTGAGGAAATTGTAAAGATTAGAGCAGAAATCAATGCAACTGAAATTTAAAAAACAACACAAAGAATTAATGGATCAAAAAGCTTGTTTTTTGGGAGAATAAACAAAATTGACAAACTCCTAGCTAACCTTTTCAAGAGAAAGAAAGAAAAAAAACCAAATTCACTCAATAAGAACTGAAAAGTGGGAAATTATAACAGGTTCCATGGAAATTCAAAAGATCATGAATACCTACTTTGAAAATCTCTACTCTCATAGACTGGAAAACACAGAGGAAATGGACATATTTCTAGAGACATATGAACTACCAAAGCTCAACCAAGAAGATATAGCAATTTTGAACAACCCAATATCAGCTATTGAAATTGAAAATGTAATTAAAAAATTACCAACAAAGAAAAGCCCACATCCTGATGGACTCACCACTGAATTCTACAAGAAATTTAAAGAAGATCTGATGCCAATACTCCTTAAACTCTTCAATGAAATTGAGAAGAAAACAATCCTCCCTAAATCATTCCTGGAGGCAAGTATTACTCTGATACCAAAACCAGAGAAAGATTCAACCAAAAAGGAGAAATATAGACCAGTCTCACTAATGAGCATTGCTGCAAATATTCTCAATAAAATACTGGCAAGTAGAATGCAGCAAATTATCAAGAAGATTATATATCATGACCAAATGGGATTTATTCCAGGAATGCAGGGATGGTGTAACATATGCAATTCAATAAATGTAATACACCACATCAACAGAGCCAAAAACAAAACCCACACGGTCATCTCAATAGATGCAGAAAAAGCTTTCGACAATGTCCGAAACATATTCATGATAAAAACCCTTCAGAAACTCAGAATATATGGTGTCTACCTCAACCTTATAAAGGCCATCTATCACAAACCAACAGCCAACAGTATACTAAATGGACAAAACTGAAAACTTTCACCTTAAAATCAGGAACAAGACAAGAATGTCCACTATCACCACTCCTTTTCAATATAGGTCTGGAAACACTAGCCAGGACAATCAGACAACAGATAGAATTAAAAGGAGTAAAGATAAGAAAGGAAGAAGTTAAATTATCATTATTTACACATGACATGATACTCTATATACAAGACTCAAAAACTCCATTAAAAGACTACTAGAGGTAATAAACAAGTTCAGCAGTGTAGCTGGATACAAAGTCAGTGCTAAAAAATCAACAGCATTCCTGTACAAAAACAAAAAAATCACCAAGAGAGAAATTATGGAAATATTGCACTTTACAATCACATCTAAAACAATGAAATACTTAGAAATCAACCTAATGAAAAATGTAAAAGACCTATATGGTGAAAATTATACTACACTGAAAAAGGAGATTGAAGAAGATTTAGTAAATGGAAGGACATTCCTTGCTCTTGGCTAGGAAGAACCAACATTGTGAAAATGGCCATACTCCCAAAACTGTTATACAGATTGACTGCAATCCCAATCAAAATACCATTGACATACCTCACAGATCTAGAGAAAACACTCCTAAAATTCATTTGGAAACAAAAGAAATCTAGAATAGCAAAGGCAATTCTGGGCAACAAAGGCAAGGCAGGAGGCATCTCAATTCCTGACTTGAATCTATACTACAAAGCCACAATGATAAAATCAGCATGGTACTGACAAAAAAAATAGACCTGAGGATCAATGGAACAGATTAGAAGATGCAAGCACAACTACAAAGACACTCAGCCACCTGATATTTGGCAAAGGGGCTAAATATGTCCACTGGAAGAAGGATAGCCTCTTTAATAAATGGTGTTGGAAAAATTGGCTCTCCACATGCCAGAGACTGAAGCTAGATCCATGGCTATAACCATGCACAAATCTAAAGTCTAAATGGAGCAAAGACCTCAATATTAAAACAGAAACACTAAACCTACTGGAAGACAAGTTAGGTAGAAGTGTTTGAGACATAGGGGTAGGCAGAGAATTCATGAACAAAATGCAAACTGTACAGGAAACACTTCAAAGACTCAACAACTGGGATCTCATATTATTGAAAAGTTTCTGCACTTCAAAGGAAATCACTAACAGAGTGAAAAGAAAACCTATAGAGTGGGAAAGAATTTTAGCCAGCAACCCCTCAGACAAAGGACTTATATCTAGAACACATAAAGAATTGAAAAACATCAAGCTCCCCAAATTCAAAGCCCTCTCCAAAAATGAGCATCTGAGATAAACACACAGTTCTCAGAGAAAGATATACAAATGACAAAGAAATACATGAAGAAATGTTCACCATCACTGGTCATTTGAGAAATGCAAATTAAAACAACATTGAGATTTCACCTCACTCTGGAAAGAATAGATGCCATCAAGAAATCAAATGATAACAAATGTTGGCGAGGCTGCAGGGAAAAAGGAACACTGCTCCACTATTGGTGATAATGTAGACAATCTCTTAATTTTATATAAAACAACTGAAATCTTCTGTAATTATTGTTGGTGCTGTAATATCCCAAGACATTGAATATAAATATACACCATAATTTTATAGAGTTCATTTTTCAAACTTTGATTTGGAATGAAATTGGAAAATAAAATTTAAAATATGATTTTAAATTTAGGATTTCCTCATTGTTAGTTTACACATGAAATAAAGTCATTGATGACAATTGTTAAACATTAAATAACATAAAAAATATTTGAATGAGGATTTGAGCTGACACCAAATCTGTCAAAATTCTGCCTCTAGTATTTTTGTAAGGGCAAGTGGATCCTGCCACTATGACTGTCATTATCACATGACTTTTTTTTTCTGTTTTATCATCTCCATGACAGTACATAAATCAAAGGAATTTGTTCATCATTTAAAAGTGCTATACCAGTTACTCATTTATGAAAGTGACTAGAAAGTAAAATTTAATGTGAAAAAAAATCATAAAAGAACCAGCAAACTCTTAACAGCTGGATCTTAGCAAAACAAAGAAGTCCTTGAAATGCTCAGACTTGAAATAGTGTGCTATAATTTTCTCAGAAGCATTTAGGTTACAATTATGCTGCTGTATTGTGACTGAATTTTAATTAATATAAATGTTTTTACTTTGGAATTTTAGAGGTTGAATTAAACCGCATAAATTCATGAGACTAAAAAAGAATAATCCTGTGAGCTTAGAATTTTGATAGCATTAGAAAATATGGAATACTTCATATTTTAGTTTGTATCCTATCCAAAAATACTTCTATTCAACTAGTTTAAAACACACAAACTAAATTATCTAGCCAACTGAGCCAAACGTTTAGAACACTGCAAACACTGGTCCAAGGCAATGATTGAAAAACTAGTATTTTAGGTGAACATTTGTTTTTCAAATTGTAAAAAATGATCAAGTAACTATGCAGAGACATAAGATTGGATTTTCCTAAGTAGATTTTCAGTCTTCAAACTTTTCATTTGAAGGTTTGCCTGAGATTCGACTGTCTATTACACTTCAGGTATTCAATACAACAATGGAACTGCAATGAAACTTTTCAATAGTGATTATCCTGGTGTTATGGTCAGTTTGTTATATTTTAATGTACTTTGTCACTATCTACATTTTGAAATGTTATTTGACAAATGATAATGCAACAATACTACTTTCACAGCCCATGTCAACATGGAGCATGTTGCTAGTTCTTGAGAGGAGGTGATTAAATTGACTAAAATCAATGGTTTTCAAACCTAAATGTTTACCCTAGTAAACCTGGAGAAATTCATGAAATGTGACTTGCTAAGGATCAAACACCTGAATTTCCTATTTAATATGTGGAATCTTAAGAATTGACATGTCTAACAAGTTCTCAGGTGCTGAGATACTGCAGGTCTAATTTCCTCTTTGATTCTTTAAATCCCACTGGCTTGAGCACTCCATGAATTTATCTGTGGCTCCTTCACACATGAGATTTATTCATTTGACATTTTTTTTCAAATCAGTGATGCACACAAAAGTCTGTTTTCAATTATATAAATAATAAGCTCTTACTTTCTACCAAGAATATGTGGCCTTAATAAAACTATTTCTCAGATACATATTTTAAAATGGAAATATAGCAATATAAAACATCTACAAAAAGTTTTAGTAAAAGTTTTATACTGCTATTATTTTAAAATTCATTCAGTTTGGTTCTGGGTCATTTTGATTGATGCATTTCCAACTATGAAATTAATTGCTTTCAAAATGTTCTGCTGTTTGTTTTTACTAGGTGTACACACATTAGCTTTGTTAAGAATATTTTCATGTTATATTAGTTGAAGAAATTATTGATGAAGTTATGAATAATATCACCTTCTTATCCTCTGTCTGCAGAATTTGCATTTATGTCTAGTTTTTATTATTGAGATTTTTCTTCATTTCTTATAACCATTTTGTTAAGGTTCATATAATGTTAAAATTTTTAAATATGTTTCATTTCATAATTTCCCAAAGTTTTGTTTCAACTTGTATCTTCATGCTTCACTGATTGGTTGCAATAAATTAAAAAAAAAAAGTAAAGAGATTAGATAAGATTACCAGTTAATTGAAAATTTTTTTCATATATGGAAGGCAACATCTGAAAACCACTATAGTAACATTTTCAAAGTAAACAAAGAATACTCACAAAGGTAATTGACATGCTGAACTCCAAAAACTTCTAATAAAAATTATAATTTTAAAAATATTACAAAGTGTATTTTTACCATAAAAATTAAATTACAAACAAGTAATATCTCTAAAATGTTATGAAGTATTCATATATTAACCAACAAACTATTAAATTAACCATGTCCAAAATAAACTGCAAATTATTTTAGGAAATGTTTTTGAGTTAAATAATAATGACAATAAATGTCATGCTTTGTGTCTGGGTACCCCCCAAGACTCATGCAATCATGGAGGTGACTAAATCTAGCATTTGTGATTGGTTTATTGTCTAACAATGGGATTGGTGGTGTGTGTGCTGTAGCCACCCAGGGGTGGGTAGCTGGCATATAATATAGGAAAGGGAAAGAGGTGTGTTTTCCCTTCACTTTTTGCCTTTTAGCTCTTGTGGCTTGCAGCCGCCATGAGTAGCTGACCTTCAGCCATGATGCCCTATCTTGGAGCCAGCCTAAAACCTCCCAAAACTGTAAGCTAAATAAGCCTTTTCTTCCTTCATTTTGGGCATCAGGTATTTTGTCTCAACAATGAGAGAAAATTAACCAAAGCAATAGAGCATTTTCTTTTTTACTATTTCAAATTTATTTTACTTTCTTGAGTCACCTTATTACAGTAGAAAAGCAAAGCATTGGTTTTCTTACTTCCTTTTCCCCCTAAAATAAAAATTTATAAATATGTAGTGTTTCCATAGTTTCTGCACTAGCCTGCATATGAATTTTGATTATGCTGTATTCTGTTTTTTTCAGATTTGAACTGGTTCAATTGTATTGAGTTTTATTTCATGGTACAGACTAGGAATTATTATTTGGAACATATTCCAAATTCAATTCAAATTTGCATGTAATACATTTTTTACTGTAGTGTTCTGTACATTCAAATTAAGTCAAACAATCTATAACATTACTATTTTGTTATTGTTGTTCTACTTGTTTTATTTTTATTTCACAGAAATGAATGCTAAGTACTTAAAAATAATTGCACATTTGTCACTTTTTCTATTTAGTTCTGCTTGACTTTGCATTCTGTCTAATGATGTTCTCCTACTGTGCACATATGAATTTATCATTTCTACATCTTACTATTCAACTCATCCATTCATCTTTCTTTTTTTTTGTACTGAGAATCAAACTGAAGACCTTCACTTGCAATGCAGGCACTGTGCTGCTGAGCTCATTCATCATTCTAAAATGCTATTCTCCCTACCTCATAGTGAAATTTAATTTTTGTAAATTATAACAATTCAAAATATTAAAAAGAGAACTGTTTTATTATTTCCTGGTATATTTTTGTGCCCTATAAATTTTAGTTTATCTACAACTTTTTGGACACATAAATGGTTTTTGTTTCTTGTCAAGAGCATGTTGTAGTATCTAGTTTTTTTAGTTAAAATTATTGCTACTATTTAGGTATATGCAATGATCTACCTCATCACAGGGAATTTATTCCCTTTGTGTCTCACACCAAAGAAACAATGTGATATGTACATATGTGTATCTCCTTCATTCCTGTGAAAATTGTGGTCTCAAGGCCTATCCATTTACTAAGGTTTGTATTAAGTTTATCTTTCTTTATGGCTGAGTTGTACTCCATTGTATAAAAAAACACATCTTTTTTTTTATCTATTCTTTTGTTTATGGGCATGCAGGGCTGTATCTAGTTTTTAAAAATCCAATATTAATTATTTTTAATAAAATATATATTCAACATATACTGGACGTAGTTACTGGAATATTGCTATCAACCACTTTCCTATTTTCTATTAAATGTTACTTAATATGTTTTTAAAAATTCTTTTGTTCCTATCTGTTCTAAAATGAAAATGTCTTTAGTTTTCAGTTTGTTTCTTCTATGTTTTCCTCTGTTTCTACATTTGTTTCAAAATTTTGAGCATTTGTGCTAAAATTGAAATCTATATCTTTACCATTTCATAATTAATACTGTATTGTTTCACACTTTACAATTCACATTTCACCACTACAGGAAAATTTCAGTATCATAATATGTCTACTATTATTCCCTAGGTTATTTTTGTTATATATTTGCTTTCAAATAATATAAATACTACCTTGTAATAAAATGTACTATGTTTAAACAGTATTTTTGGAAAAGGAAAAATAGTTATTCACACATTCATAATATATCATTTATCATGCCCTTAATTACACCTATGTGTTTTATTGACATGATTTATTTTTATTCTGAAGAGTTTCCTTTAATAGCTCTTATGTTTGACATATCTATTGAAGAATCTTTTCACAGTGAGAAAAGTTGTTGGTTGACAGTTTATTATACTCTCAACACTTTAAATGCAAAATTCTATTTGTGTTTCCTAATTATAACTTAATTATTTCTATCTTGCTTTCTCTATGTCCTGTGTCATTTTTTCTTATGCTTCTTTAGGTTTTTTCTTTTCCTTTGATTTTTCAGAAGTTTTATCATGATAAATATTATAAATGGCATATGGGAAATTTTCTTTCTTTCTTTCTTTCTTTCTTTCTTTCTTTCTTTCTTTCTTTCTTTCTTTCTTTCTTTCTTCTCCCTTGATATTTGCAAAGCTTTAGGGTCTTGACAAGGGATTTGGTTTAACAAACTTAGGAAATTTATAACCATTGCATTTGATTATTTTTAGGCCCATTCTCTTTCTCTTTTCTGAGATTCCAAATACACTTTTACTACATTCCCAGGAATGTTTTCATAATTCATTAATAATATTCTTTAACTTACTGAAACTTTACCCGTAATTTTTATACCTAAATTCTTTTTCTCTGTGTGTTTCAATTTGGATTTTTTCATTGCTAAGTTTTTCATGCTCATGAACCACTTCTGTAAATGTTCAAACTCAAAAACATACTCAATAAAATATTTACTTTAAATTTTGTCCCTGTCTTAGTTACTTTTTACTCACTGCTGAGACAAATTACCTGATGCCCAAAGTTAGGGAAGGAAAGGTTTATTTCTTACAGTTCTCTAAGGTTTCAGTCCATACTCAGTAGGCTCCAAGCAACAGGGTGGCATGGCAGGCCACCATTCATGGCTGGCTGCAAACAGTGAAGGAGAGCAGGCAAGAAAGAGACACACACACTTTCATCCCTCCATTACATCATATCCTGGCTCCACTCCTAGGCAGGTGTAGTACTCACAACACCAATCCAAGTGCTAGACAATGAACCAATCACAAATGCTAGATTTGGTAGAGTCCATAATTGCATGAGGCTTGGGATCCACTGACATAAACCATAACAGTACCTTTAGCCATATTTCTTTAATGGTTTCTCTTTTTAGAACTTCTGTTCTATTATGTTGTTACTTAGATTTTTTCAAACAGTTGTGTCTACTATTCATAATATTGGTGTTTACATTTTCTTTGTTTAAAAAGCTTTTAGGTTTTCTTGTAACAAGCTTTTCTTGACCATCTGGAGACTACCCTTTAGGCTTTGTGTTGAAAGTTGAAGTATGCTCTTGTATATATACAATGTGGTCCTTGTTTCTAAGGTACGGCCTTCATCTTGTTTCAAACAATTCACAAATATTGACTGTTTTCCATGCAGGTGAGTCAGAAAAATGAACTCTTCCAGGACCTGAAATCTCTTCAATTTATAATTCTCACTTTCTGTTTTGTATTGTGAATTTTCACTCTGAGCACATTAAATGGAGCCCTTTTTTAACAATCACTGGGGAACTGAAATCAAAATTCACTCCTTCCTGCACACAGTCCCCCAATTACCCCTTGTTAATATATCTGTAAATCTAGGTCCTGCATGCTTTACTTATTTCACTGCTTTTCATTTTCAGGAAGTTATTTTCTTCTGAGATGTCTCTGTGTATCCTCCCAAAACAGATGAAACTAAGTTCACCTTGAATTCCCAAGAGTACCTCTCTAATCAAATAGCATTGTCACACTAATTTGTGTTTCTTTTCTATGAACTACTCTGATTCCCTTGATTTAAGTAAATATATTGTCCTATAATGAACATTATTAATTATAATGTTTCAATTAAAAGTGTGAGCTTCAAATAACTGTTGTACTTTATTTGTAAACTTTTAAATTTCATTTAAATAAAATATATCATCTATGTAAGATGATAAATATAAACATGTCTCTAAAATACTTAGCTCTTTACAAAAGTTTATTAAGTATCAACATTTACTAAAGATTCAAAGATACAGAATGCCATATTTCATTATTTCAAACTCACTGAACAGTTAGTCAAAATATAAAAAGTGGTTTGGAAAGCTGCATATAGAATAACAAATTAAATGAGGAATTAGAGATTCAGAAAATTTAAAAGCATGAAACACATTCCATCCATTCCTTTCTAGCTCTATTTATGTTTTAATAATGTGTTGACAAAGGCCAAGGATTTAGTTCAGTGGCATAAATGCCTGCCTGGCAAGTGTGAGGTCATGAGTTCGACCCCTGGCACCAGAAGCAAAACAAAACAAAACAAAACAAATAAATAATAATAATGTCCCTACAGTTAAACTTTCTGTTAATATTTGACTTTATATTGAAAAAAAAATTGAAATTTCACATGGAAAAGATACATACCTTATTTTACAGATAACTATAGACAGAAATATACTTAATGATTTTAATTTGAAAGTTCTTAATTCACAGCACATTCCACTACTTTTGCTTTTAACTTGTCTAATAAAAGTGCTGAATTTTCATTTCATCAAATTTACCTTAGATCAGGATGACATTCTGAAGCTTATATTTCTCTTCATTTCATTGATGCAAAAAGGGTCATTTTTTTTCTTTAGTCATTGTGTTAGAATAGTCACTCAGAGGAGAAAAATTCACTAGCCAAAGAAGAATTTGTGATTTCTAATTATATTTTGTTGCAGACATCTCCTAAATGGAAAATGAAACAAAGCAAAGCCAAAGGAAAGAAAAGGAAGGGAAGGGAAGGGAAGGGAAGGGAAGGGAAGGGAAGGGAAGGGAAGGGAAGGGAAAAGAAAGAAAATAAATGAAAAAGAAAACAAGCAAGAAAAAAAGAATAAAGAAAAGAAAACAAAGAAAGAAGAAATTTTAAATTCTAATGCAAGGATTTTTAAAAAGTTGTGTTATATTCCTTTATGAATTCCATACATGTATTCTCAAAAAGTAGGTATTCTAAAAATAAAGAACATAGTTGGTTTATGCTTATACAGTTCAAAAAAGATGAATTTTAACAATATGTTTCTTTTTTATGAAATACCATAAAATATTAAAGATCTTTTTATTTAAACAAAAAAGAGAATAAATACAACGATACAAAATTTCAAAATGAAGCAATAGGAGATTAATAATGGTTAATATATTGCATATTATCTTCAAATTAGTGGCTCAGATTACAAGATAAAGGCATGAAAAAATGATCAAACAATGAAAGCACAAACCTTTCTTTTTGATGAATTAATAGAGATTATTAATATAATTATCTATCTTGCATATATATAATTACATATATATAAATTATATGATTATGTTCTTATCTATTTATTTATTTATTTATTAGTAGCAGGAGTCAAACTCCGGACCTCACACTGGCCAGGTAGGCACATGGCACTAATCTATATCCCTGGTCCTTATTTTTCTAAATAATTTGTAAACTTGCATGAAAATGGCAGTGTATCAAGAACAGTACTACAGATAAAGATGCTCATGGTATAGATAGTAACAGCACAGCTCTTTCTACTGAATTCTATCTGTAATTTATAGCCCAGTTTTAACTCAAGTTAGAATAAGGAATCCAAGAAAAATTATGTTTTTATGATGACGTTAATTAAAATGCTTACACATAATATAATGCTTACACGTAATACATATGGTAACAATAAACTGTTTGTACTACATTTTACTAAATTAAAGATTTCTGTTGAAGTTTGTAAAATATACTTTATTTGTCTAATAAATACACACTGTAAAAACATTACAGAAGTTACAAGCTATTTAATGGATAATATTGTGTCTTAATGTTAAGAGAGGATGAAAAATAAAAGAGAATTGAACACAAAATTGGAAATAGGACTTTTGCAAGTGGGAAGGATGATAGGTTTGTAGAAACCAAGCAGGAATGAGAGGACAATTGGACAAAAAATTAAGATTTTTCATAAATCTACACATTGCTTTATGATAAATGTAATCATTACGTACTTCTCTAAGTATTGCTAAAAGAATTGTTCAAACCAAAAAAAATCAGGAAATATAGATTTATTTATGTATAATTGAGTATTACAAAGTGGCACAGTATAAGATGTTATTATGGGAATATCTGCCTTTGCCATAGAAACTGATATTCATTGAAATTTAAAAATGATTGAGCAAATAGTTCTCTCTCTCTCTCTCTCTGAAATCTATAGTATGTATTTTCACTTGAATGTAGATATGTGCAAATATGTTTACATTATTTGGAATTATCTTCCTATTGGGATACTTCCTATATCTGAAATGAAGTATATAAAATATCTCTTTTAATTCTCAGGAATCATCTCAGAGAAGTCACTTTGTTAGCAAGTGAATGACATAGTCATTCTTTCAATGTGTTCCATAATACTATTTCCATTCCTGGATCATAGTATCCCACCATATTCAATTATGCTTTTCTCCTTCTCAAACTGAAATGTTTCTTTGTATCCAAAATGACTATCTCCTTAGCAGAAGATCCAATATATGTTAGAAAACTCATAAACATATAATGCATGAAAGAGTAATTATAGATTTCCTCCTTTAAGCTATTTATTCTTATTTGATTTTTAGACCTAAGGCTCAGTAACAATTTTACACATTAGAAGCACGTAATCATTACCTCCATATTGTATTCTACAATCGTATATAGTAATAGCTAACATCTATCAACTGCATATGCTCTGACAGCTACTACGACTAGCTCTTCACATGAATTAACCCATCTGATTACCATAAAAAAATTGATGAAGTAGAAAAATGTATTATTCAGATTTAAATATATTCAGAGTTTCAGGGGATTAAGTAATTTGACCTATATCCCAAAGCTAAAACTGTGCATGATGAAAATGCTAAGGTAATTTTTTGTATTATTCCAGTAGCCTATTTCTTAGCCACTGCTATCTAATACCTTTCCATCTCCTTTCTCTTGCCCTTTTCACTCGTTGCCTACTGTCTCCCTCTTTCTTCCCCTCTCCTCCCTTCCTTTACCTCCTTCCTTTTCTCCTCTTTTTTTGCACTATTTGTCACTGTTTCTTATTTCTTGCTTTTACTAAACACAGAATGAATTGGTTCTGAGATCAAAAGGTCTTAAAAATGTGCAGTTTCTTTTGAGAATATGCAAAACTTTGAAGCAAAAACTCCACGTATGTTTAACAATGGCCCTTTGAGAACAAGAGAAAGAAAATCCACTGTGGCATCAATTTTATGTAGATAAAAGCAATTCCTATTATTTCAGTAGTCTACAAATCACTTACATGAAACCTCAAAACACAGTTGGAACACAACTAATGACTGGGAAATAATAAAACATTTAATAATGTTCCTGTATGTCTGTGGTATATGTCATAAAATCCATAGAATAAAATTCTTTTACTTTACTGATTATAGATTTCATTAGGCTGAAAAAACAAGATCAAGAATACAGCAGGTTTTTTTCATCATAAAAATACACATAGCAATTTATTTGAAACATGCTTTGAAATAATTCAACTGTGATACAATTTAAAAGAACATGTGGATGCAAATTTATCAGGGTCAAATTTTCATGAAAACAAACATATATAGCAGAAAGGATGAATTTATTGACAACTTCAGTTAATGATGTCAATATTTACCACTGCTTTTCATAAAATGTAAAAGGGGTTGTACGTTAATATTTCTGCATCACATACTCTAGAATAATAAAAGTAGATTAATGCTAAAACAACCTTTTTAAAAATGTAATTATGTAGCAGACATAGTGCAGAATAATAAAACTATGGTACATATTAAAACATTTATTTTCAGATACAATTATGAAGTCAAATTTGATAATATATTAATAGTCTACTTCCATAAATAGAAGAACATTTAGTAGGAAATTTCTGTCTGCCTTAGCTTATGAGAAAGCTATGTCCATTAATTTCAGAACACTACAAATAAAGAATGGAAAGGCAAATAAAAGGAGTACTTGGTTCTTTAAAATCACAGTACTAGGATAAAAACAGTGACACTGTGATTAGGATTAGCACATTCTTATGAGTGTAGGATTAAAACGTAATTCTGTGAATTTAAAACGGTAAAATCCTAAACCAGTTGGCTGGTTTGTATGGGAAGTACTGCCAATTTAAATGGTTTTATAAAGAAATAATTCTAGAAAACGTCAAAGATGGACTTTATCATATTCTGTTTGGGTTTGTTTAGTCATTTTGTTTTGTTTTGAGACAGTGTCTAGCTATGTTGCTTTGGCTCCTCAAGACCTTCTGCCTGAGCACAAAGGATTCTCATAACTTTACTTCCTCAATGGAAAGATACATTCTTATAAGCAGTGAACTATTCCTCAATCTTGGAATGAAGGCAAAAAAATGGCTGGAGTGTGACTTTGAAATCAGGTTGCTGGTGATAGAGGGCCGATGAAGGACAAGAAACATAACTTTCCTACTTTTACTCACATTATCTTGTAATTTTTCCACTCTATATCTGTCTCTTCATCACACGGGAAATTACAAGAACTCAAGTAACTCCTTTAACCAAAGCATATTGTTTGAATGGCCTAACTTGATTTACTCTATGGAAACGTGAATAAACTTTGTTTCTGTTTTTTAACAATTCTTCTGAATTTCTGTATATCAAAGATTTTTTTTCTAGACTGCCTTTTAATGTTCTCTTTAAAAAAGTCTCAATCAATATAAAATTACAGATTAGATCATAAAATCCTGCATAAGATTCCTAGTTATAAGTAATGTATCACATTGCTTTCTTTCCTTAAAAAGTCATATACATTAAAAATATCCAACTCATGTTGTACATAATGAGCACAATTTTAACAATAAAGCAGATTTTTTAATGAACAAAATGTTAATAAAATAATGAGTTCTTTTTACTAATATTTTCCAGTATACTCTAGATCTGGGGATATTTTTATAAAATGGGTGAGTGAGTATTTTTCTTAGAGTAATAATGCAATAAAATTATATGGGAGACACACACACACACACACACACACAGAAAATCTGCATCCAGATTGAAGCTGCTGAAACAAGGAACATATTGAAATGAGTTGCATAATTAGTCAGTTACAAAACTTTTCCTGTGAGCAAATAGCAATCCATCTCACTGCAATATGCCAAGTGAGACCATTCCAGCAATAACCATTAAGTCTCAGAACAGAGAAGCTGAAGCACACCAAACAGAAAGAGAGATTAACTCATTAAAGCTAAATGCTCCTTCCCCCACAGGATACCCTTGAACATCCTCCTTAATGTGGAGAATTCTGGCTGACATTTACAAGAACCATTTATAACTCACATCTTGGATGCACTACAGAAAAGGATGGGTGTTACATGCACTAGAGAAATTTCAGTCTTTCTTTCTCATTTGGCATAAAAATTCTCAAGTAAACATCTTTACCAGAATTTGTTTTTGCATCTAAGTATGGATTTCCTTAGAATCCTGAAAACCATTATCATTTATTTGTAAATTAGTCTTAATTTGCATTTTAATTTGACAGGAACCTTAATTAAAAAAGACAGTTTGGGTTGCACCTGGTTACCCAATACTACTGACAATTCATATATTTAACACTAGAAATTCATACCTATAACTTTTTTAAAAGACCAAATGGGTACTTTGTACCTAAGGAATTGGGTTATGTGAAACCAATTTTTTTTTTATCACAGTGACATTATTTGTTACTGAAATAAAAAAGCATAATTCCTGCATGTTGAATTACTTTTTATATTAAAAACTCTAGTATATACATGTCTCATGTAACAGGAATTACTGAGCCCTAGATTTAAAAATTATTAAAATAAGTTGGTATACATATTTGTTTTTTTTTTCAAGGTTTACTACGCAATTCAATAATGATTATATAAAGTAATGACATAACTTACTCAGTTTGTTAAAATTCCCTATAATCAAAAGCTGTCAGCTTACAATAGTTCAAACTAAACTTTGGAGGATGTTTAAGAAATTGCACATATCTACTTCAATCTAAGTAGGAAATATCTTACAGATATAATATTTATGATTATTGAGGCTGCGTAAAGCACTATGAAATAAAATGCCATATACTAACTGCAAAATTGTTGCTGTAATAAATTCAGGTTTTTCTCTTAGAAAGCTTATATGTATTTAATGTTTTATCATATACTTCAATCTCTGGTGCTATATAGCTTGATTGCCTTACAAATCCTAATAAAAAGAGACTGAGACAGAGGATTGCTGAGTTCTAGGCCAGCCTGGCTTACACAACTGCAACTTCAAGGCCAGCCTGCACTATATAGCTAGTCCTTGTCTCAAACAAATCAAAACCAAAAGTAACACCAACACCAATGCTAACACCAACACCAACACCAACACCAAACCCAAAACCAAGGCTTGAGTGCAGAAGAGGATAATGAGCAGTTAGTTATTACAAAATATAGAGCTAGTAGTGGTCTTAAAACTGACTTGTACTGGATTGGATTAGTTGACTGTGAAAAAGAAATCTTGTAGACTGTATAGCAAAAATGGTTAGCTTATAGTTGGTGTATGTTGTGATAGTATTTTTGTCACAGAAGTCACCTAAAGCTACAAGCCAGTATCAATTACTTGTCAGAAGCTGTTGAGCATATCCCAGAGCAACACTGACCTGGCAAATGTTGAGGATGAAAGTGTATGAATTTCATTATACCAAAATGCAGGAAGAAACAAAGACTAATCCATATATCTTTGTCATGTGATCGAGTGCATTATGAAGTTGTTATTAATGTACTTATAACAAACAAGAAACATGTTTAGAGCAATCATGACATACAATGTTTCAGTAACATCATGTTATTGATGAAAAACGAAGGAGGTATAGCTGGGGCTTTAAAATGTTGCTTCAAATTCAAATTTTACAGAAGAAATAAAAAGTTTTATTTGTTTGTCTATAATTTGTGATACGCATATTCTCCTGGTCAAAATTATTTGAAGATATCACATGCTCATTAGACACAGTGTTTTGCTATGCACAACTGATCTGTCACTTGGTTACATCTTTTAGCTTCATTTCTTTATCACATGGAATCATACTAATTTTTTTTCATTAATGTTGGCATATCACATTCCCATGTGCCATCAGGAATTTAGATATGCACTTTCACTTACCTGGGATTGTCTTTTATTTTCTTCCAAAAGTCTGAATCAAGTCATTTTAGTGCTTTATCTCTACAGGAATACTTTCCCAGGTGCTAATTTGAGTTTTCTACTTCTTGTCTGGTATTCACTATGGAATTTTATTCTACTTGAAATTCACTTTTGATCAATATAATTTGTGTGCCTTCTATTCCAAACAAGCTTGGAATATTGTAATACTTAGAAGTAATCTGTGGTGAACATATTCATTTAATGATGGTAACATTATATATACACCTATATGATTATATATATACATTATATATATATATATTTAATATGAGGTTAGAATTTAAAACTGTGGATATACATCCTGTCTACAGTTTTAAATACCAACTTCATATTGATTATTCAAAAACCCATGCTTTAGGCATAAAATAACACCGGAATTAAGCACTCACATTATCTCCATACTGTCAATGTAACATTTAGCTAACATTTTTTTTCTGTCATGTTGCAATGAAATCTGTGCTGACACTGTTTCTCTCTGTGCTCCCAATGTCATAAAATGATATCAACAACTGCCCTGTATGTCAATCCAAAGACTGAGGATGTTGTTGTTGTTGATCACTTTGATTCCATGCATTTTCTCCCTCAGTAACTTCTGTCACAAATATCATATCACAAATCTTTTACATTTCTTCCACTCCAGTGCTCCATAACTGAATGAAAGCATCATCACGTGTGGTGTAGACCTCCTGATGACTGTGGCTAATGCTTACCTGCTTGGCCTGCTTTACATATGCTTGCCTCTCTTTCACTCTTTCTGTAAGCCATTTCTCCTTTCTAGGGAAAGGTAGGGAATGAGAAAAGAATTAAGAGATGTTTTGTAATGAATACCAACTCCCCATAATGTATAATTATGTTCTACAAATATGTGCTAATAAAGAAGAAACAAATCAAAAATAAATATAAAATCCCTTTTGGTTATATTCTGTTGTTATAAGATCTTTACATTTAAATATATTTGTATTCGTAGTTTACTTAAAACGAAATCTGAACTCTTTAACTGGATAATGTGATTTGATATCCACATTCTTACCTATTTAGTATCATTCTCTAGAACTATCTCTTGACCATATTAGCTTCCATGCACAGTTGTAAACCCTTTTTTTTTTTACTTTCATGAGAGTTACACAGCTCTTTCTCGCCCTTTTTTCAGTAATTTATTGCAGAAAATGTTTGGCTCCAATCCTTCATAGCATTGACTTCTGTATATTAGGTCACAAGTTAGGTATCATCTGTATTAGTTTCCTAGGTTCCCATGACAAAGCACCATGAATTTAATGGCCTGTTATCATAGTTCTGGACACTAAAAGTCCAAAATTAAGGTAGCAATAGAGATGTATCTTTTGAGGGCTCTAAGAGAAAATCTATCTTATTTTTTCTACTTTCTCAGGATATTGGGCAATTCTTAGTATAGAGATCCATTAATCTGCCTCTCTAGTCACATGAAAAGTTATGTCTCTGTGTCTAAATGTTCCTTTTAATTAGGATACTAGTCATATTAGATTCTGTATAGTAATCTCATTTTATTTTTATTACACTTGCAAGGACCTTTTTCAATAAGTCACATATACAACATAGAACTTTCAGGCATCCTTTAAAAAGTTGAAGTTGACAATTCAATTTACAAAAGAACCTCACTGTACTTCATATAAGATATGTTACTCTCATAAAGGAGTACTCAGTTTTTGATTAACAATTTATTTAAACCCTTCCTGAGATACAGAAATAGATCCCATGAGACTGTGAATTTGTCTGCTTTCATTTCTGGTATTTTTGTAGCTCTGATATCCAAAACAGTATAGAATACACAATAAAAAACATAATATAAATTCAATGTACATTTGAGTGATGAATAGTAAACATAATACTAATATCCCTATTATTATGATGTCTGTTTCTTTCGATAGCTATAGAAATACATGTAATACCATACATACAATTTTAATTTTGCTTAAACTTTATCAGAGTTTTCTACTTAATGACTATAGTCAAGGTTATGATCTTTTTTTTAAAAAAAAAACAAGAGAACGTAAGTGCAAATTCAAGAGTGAATCTTTCCCCATTGCATTAACGTAGCACAAAATCCAATTTTTGGCAATGTTCCCAGGCAATCAGGGTTACAAAGTCATTTTCTTCTCTGCATTTACCTATAATGGAAACTTGAAACCTCATGATGTATTGCAGTGTTACCGAGAAGGTCGACCTCATGCTGAAAGACACGATTATTTCCACTGTCAGGTGCTGTCTAAATAATGCATAATCATTATATTAATTTTTACAAAGATGAATCATGGAACAAGAATTAAAACCACTGCAAATCTGTCGGGTTAAAAATAAAAATTTTCAACCAAGATAGCATTTTATCAAAAATTTAATTTAATAATTTATAGCATCAATGAGCTAAGATACTGAACTAGATAATTTTAAAATTTATTTTGATCACCTACATTTCTAAAAGAATGGTAAAATCTAAATCCATTAGAAACTTGCCTGCACGTGGCAATTTAGAATTACAAGTTTTAAATATTTGAAGTATTCTGAAATTAGTAAGTCTTTTATGATAATTACAAGATTCATTGAACTTTCAGGCCACTGCTATGAAAAATATTGAATTATAACATTATTTATGTTAGCTGTCTATTCTACTCAGCATAATTTAGAAAAATAAATACTTCTCTAAATGAGCTTTTCTGAGAAAAAAGTAAAGACATTCTTCCAACAAAGCTGGAGGAAATTCACTAGAAAGGCAAAAATACACCTGAATTTGTGCGTGTTTTTACAAAAAGGGACTATGACTTTTCCCTTGTGTGGTAATTGATTATTTACAACTATAAGTTTCAAGATTTAAAATTAATGAAGAGACAGAATGAGATGAAAAAAAAGGCACATATTCTTTGTTGTTTGGTAAAAATTTAGGTATTAATTGAAATAAGAATTCATTATATTATTTTATCGTACTTTGGCACTAAAAACATTTTGTAGGATAATTGTTTCTAGTTTCTTCTCCGGTTATTCTTTATGATAAGAAGTTTAGTAACCTCCATAACTTTTACCCACTAATTTAAGCAATGTCCACATTGCTTAAATGTCTTTGGGTGACATTTGTAGCAGTGGAGACAGAGTGATGGAGAGGGAGAGAGATGCTTTTCTTTGTTGAAAACTACTGAAACAAAGGAACAAAACAATATTTTGGCCATTGCAGGTTGGTGGCAAGCAGCCTTATATCTGTTTGGCAGTAGTCAGAAAAAAACAAAACAAAACAAACAAAAAAACCCTTTAAAATAGCAAAGTCTATGCTGGTGATGAGCTTGCCTGACACTGGAACACCTTTTAGTTCAGAGCCAAAAATGATCTGTTGCTATGTGGGAACTGGGGTGGAAAACATTCCCTTGTTTGGTAGGAACTTAATGTGATGTACTGCTGCCTTGTCATTAATCCAGTCTTGAGGTTTAAAACTGGCTTACCTTCCTCTTTCTGTCCTTACTTTTTTTCCTTTGGTTTCCTTCTGTCATTTATGGAATTTGTGCCTGTAAATTAATAGAAAGGAAGAGGGAGAAACAAGATTTCACTACCTTTCCCTAATCATTATTTGCTTTTGCTTGTTACATTTTTCTCCATTTGTAAAAATGTGACCTTGGCTCTTTTTATTTTATAAGTACTTGTCACTATATTCCCACTATATTTCTAGCAGTGTCACTTGGCTGTGCTTTTTTTCTTCCTTAAACTGAGCATTCTTTGGTGTGTCATATAAGTAGTATTATATGTACTGAATTGACTTTCATAAATTCAATAAAATATGCAATTTCTTGACAAATAAATGAAATTTCACACTAAGAACTCAGTTCATCAGAATGCATTCTTATAGTACTACATTTTTATAAACTTGTTTTTGAATATGGGCTTTCTCACTAAGATTTCTCTGACTCCAGCTCTCCACATAAGTATTTGCCAATCTTCTTTCTCTTATTTCTATGAATTCTTAAAAATTAAAGAAGATACATGCTTACATTTGTTTTGAAATGATATTATCTTTAAGTATCTTGTATTACAGTGGAATACAATATGACCTTTACTTATTTTTAATACAGATGATATGGGATTCAGGTGAAATGTGTTTTTTTTTCCCTTAGGAGATCACTATAACTTAAAATATATGAAGATGCATGTATTAAATTTGCTTTTTGGCTTATTTTCTAGAAACTTTACAATATATAAAAATTTCCTATGTGACTGCTTTAGAAGGTTTCTTGTATATTTGCTTATCAAATGAACATTTTTAGCTTTATTTTATTAATTTTGAGAAAAAGTATTTCAATAATGGCTTCTGAAGACAATTAAGAGATTTTATATTAATCATAGGCAACCATTTTAAGATATCTACTAATTACATAAAACTAAAATTTGGAGGAACAGATTGACTGGGTACTGGGTACACTAAATAGCTACAGTATCATAAAGGTCTTGTCTAGAAATGAGAAGTGTGGAGAGAGAGGAAGTGAATGAAAAAAGAGGGGAAGAGATAAAAGCTCACATTGCACAAGTTGATTAGTTTCATTTTACTGTATTTTTCTGATTATGCAATGTGTCATTTGCAGTACTTTTGAGTTCATTTTGTTATTTTTTTTTCCCTTTTGACTGGAAAGTTTCCATTATCTGACTTTTTAATAGAAATTAAAGACACGGCTAAAAACTATATCTGCATTGTGATCATTGTTATCTAGGTTCTGCAGAGGAATCAAAGATTAGCGATATGGGTCCTTCACTGAAGAATGCACCAGAAGCAGAAACTCATAGCCAGATGTGAGTTTGAAAGTTCTGCACCTTCCCATCTCTTATTGAACATGGCATAAGAATGCAGGTGTTTTTATTTGAAGTTCAAAAGAAAATATACTTTGGCTGACATCTGGGTTACAGAAGTGTCCAAACCAATTGAAAACTACAGCTTTTTGTTGGGTGAAATGGGAATAATAAAAGCTATCTTACTGGTTTTTCTATAAAACATAAATGCTATGAAAGCAGGAATTTGCTGCATTTTCCTCTTGCTTAGATGTCGAGGAGTTAAGCCAGAAGTACAAATAAATTTTTGTCTTGGGAATTAAATCACATAGCATAAGAAAAAACCAAGTAAAATAACAAGTATACAAAACGTAGTTCCAAAGGACAAAATTATAACAATTTAAATATTTTATTTGGCTTCATTTTTTTATGCTAGTCAGGCAACATGTCACTCCATAAAATAAAATAAAATAAATAAATAAAATAAATGCCAGGACAAAATTATTTTTATAGACTGACAAAGACTGCAGAAAATAAAAAATTAAAAGAGAAAAAACCTTGGGTGGGTCATTTCAAAGTTACCTCTCTCTCAAGATAGGATAGAGAGACCAAATAACACAAAAATAACTTTTTGGTTAGCATGAAGTTACTTCTGGAAACCTATTGATTTATTTATGTGTGTGTGTGTGTGTGTGTGTGTGTGTGTGTGTGTGTGTGTGTTAAGAGTTGGGCTAAAGGAACTGCATTGTCCTATTAAGGCAATGGAAATCGGTGTCTTTGGGAAATCTGACTACAGCCTGCCTCTTCTTTAGGTCTTATCTTATCAATTGGTCATATGTTTCTCTACCAGTGAGGACAATTTGCAACTTTCTCCAGTTCCAACTCTTTAAATTCTTTCAAAATGTTGATACACTTTTGTCATGTCATATCCTTTTTATTGCTGTGAACATGTTAATCAAATATCATTTCAAGTTTTTCTCATAGGAGGTTTGTTGCTTAATTTACAGAAAAATAGCTGGGCATATAATAAAATTAAAAGGTTTATTAAAACTAGAAGTTCACATTATTTATTTTTTTCTTCATCACATTTAAATTATTTTCCTACAGACTAGTATATTAATAAGTCCTTTTTCTTAGTGTCACATTTAAGCACTCCAAAAGACAGTCTTATATTTGTGCTATAAATTATTCTTACCTAAAATATGATAGGCATTTGATGCATGAATGGTTGAACACGTTTGTGAGTGGAGATAACAGATGTTTTTTTGAACTTTCTAAAGTAAACTTATCATAATGTCAATAAAACAATTACATCTGGGCTCTGTGACGCATTCCAAGAACTGACTGACTTATATTTTTCCTACATTATGCATACTATTCTCTTTTTGAAATACAAACTAGAAATTTATCACTGACTAATGAATACACATGCAAGGCAACAAGAGATTTCAATTAGAAAAATAAATTATGATTTGCATGTGTATCAATTTCGGAAAATTTCATCCAAATACCAGATATTCACATTTTTTCAACGTAATTAATTCAAATAAACTAACTGCTGTTTCCTGAATTTTTTAAAAAAAATAAACTCAAAATTGTTCATTGCCTGCAAAAAGTGATTTAATATCTTCCTGTTTTAGCATCAAATGACATACACAGATGATGCATTACTACATTTTCAGTAAATGAATAAATTTACTAATCCCTCAGTCCTCTTTAAGCATTGGTTTAAATAAGAAAATTAAAGATCAGAGAATGTGAACAACTTACCAAAGCTGTGTTATTATTAAATGGTAGAAAAAATTCAAACTCAATTTATTTAGTTGATACTTTCCCTCCTCAGTGTAAGTTGCATTTAGTCCACAAAGTTAAAACTTAGCTTCAGTAGCAACAATAAGCCTATTTTTTAATTCATCCTATATTGATACGTGATTTTTATAGTCACAAACAATCATGTTCACTCTTCTGTGTGTGTGAATAAGAAACTCACCATATGTTTACGTTAAATCTAGTTTTTGAGAAAGGAGGGGTAGAAAGTTGGGAATTACTGAATTATTTTTAAATAAACACTTCCTTCAAGGAACATGCCTACTATTAACAAAACTCATACTGTCATGAAAACTTCCAAAAGTTTCATTATAATATCAGTCATTTGTTCATTAATAATACCCTGCTGTTATAGTAAGCAAATTTAACATATTAAAACATATGATAGTAAGTAAATTTAATATATTAAAACATATTCAGGAAAAATCATAGAAGTTATAATTTTCTAAGTCACCTTTTTTGTTATAGTTACAGATGGGTTTTTATTTAGTTCTTCACTCAGTTGTCAAAATCCAGAAAAATGAGTTAGTGGTACAACTCTTTGTGCCATGAAACTTTATACAACTGACTGCCCCCTTTGCTTTCCTTGCCTTCTTCCTGCCTGGAACCTAGATGAAGTACCCAGGATTTTTCAGTCCAGCCAGTGAAAAATGGGGAGAATTGTACGTACGGTTTCTTTGTGATAGTACACAGCATAGAATTTTTCATTTAGCTTGGTATTTAAGGAAGTTTTTTTTTCTGGTCTATTTAATTTATTCATAGTGAAATAGCCCATGCCTTGCAAAACAAAATCTTAACTGATCAAGATTAAATCAAATGATTCTTATATAATTCAAGATATCACAGAAAAAAATGCCATGAGAAGATACCTTAGTGTATCCAAGGGTACAGTCATTATACCTTAGCAATTACTTTTTGAGTCAAATAAATATTATTTTATGCATTGCAAACATGTACTAATAAAATTTAAAATTAAAAAAAAGTTTAAGATAAAAACACTCTTAGTGTGCACATGAACAAAGGTTCAGCTTTTTAAAAAATGGAATTAGAACTACAGAATTTGATCAACAGTGATTAGTAAAATAGAGCCGGCCAGGTAATTCTGTACACATAGTTCAGGACACCGTAGGCCTGTAGACAACGAGTGCTAAAATAATTTTTTCTGAATCTCTTTTGGCTGAAAAAAAAAGAGAGATTTCATTGGTAACATGAACAAAAAATTTCTAATATGAAAGAAACAAAATACAATAAACCAACTACATGCATATAAACAGTTCTCATTAGGAAGAGCTGGAGTATCTCCGATCAGTTGAGCCATCTCCTCATTCTCCCTCCTGTGAATTTCACCCTGTCCGCCCTCTCTAACACTGGCAACCCAACAGCTTCTCATTAAACACGTTATTGTAGATTTTCTTCCAAATTAACTCTATGTCTATGGCTTTACTGACAACAAGCCATATTTCCTTATAAATTTTAGAAGGAAACACAATGTTGTCATTTGAAAATCTATGGGATTACAGTATTAATGTCATATTTCTAAATGGAAAAAAGTACTTCGTTTCCTAATTCTAATGATATAGCAAAGTTAAATTCTGTTTCTTTTGCAATTTTTTTCTTTTCCACTTAGTTTTGAATTTCTTTTTATCAGTGTCACATAAGCTACTGAATGATGAAAATGAAATGAAAGATGATAATAAAGCTAACACGAAGGAGAAAAAACTTGAGCAGTTTTCATTTCTCTGTGGTGGAGATAAATAGGTGATTCATTCACTTCAAATGCAATGCACATAAACCCCGGGGACTACAGTGCACGGAGGCTCTGCATTGGATCTGACCTGAGTGATCAAAGATGTTGTTATTCCTCCTGAATAGAATTTTTAGTCAAATAAAAAATGAAATTTGGTTAGTTTCATTCTGAATCCATTTTGTGAACTGTTATAAAATCCTGTTTTCAAAACATGTCATTAACAAAATATAAATTGTATGAGAATGAAGTTTTCTAACACAAGAATATGTAAAAATTAAGCATTGTTACATCATGTCAAATTTATATTATGAAATGTACAAACATAACAACTGAAGTTCAATTTTAGTGGCTTGGAACACATTAGGTAGCCCAGGCTAAGCTTGGACTTGGGGCAATTCTCCTGTCTCAGCGTCCTGAGTGCTGACCTCTTGAGTGTGTCACCACACCAGGCTTTAAATTTTACTATGCAAATATGCACTAGGTATAAGGCACTTTTTATAGTCTTAATATTTTAACTATTTGCATTCACATCCTTCAGTTACAGGGGTGAGTATAGCGAGACAGAAGCGAATGTGGTGTTTTTTGTTTTCAAATATAACAATGCAATTTGCAAAGTACAAAGTTACAGTTTAAAGTATTTTCTTAACATTTTAAAGTATTTTCTTAACACCTTGAATAGTTTTTCAATTTAGGTCAGCGGTTCAAGCTCCTGCCTAGAAAGCAGGAGGTCATGAGTTTGATCTTTAGAAAAAAAAAGTGCAATTTTTTTTTACTTTGCCTTTATCCAAACTAGAAATAAACATTATTTCAATGAGTAATTATGGATTGCAAATCTGCAAGGCAATATGATGTAATTTAAATTGTTTGCAGTACTTTAGGAGGAATACTGTTTATGAAAGCTAATATTGTGAGTTCCCCAGAAAGTGGAAGTTGCTTTGTAAAGACTATGAAGAAATTATGTCCACAATGCATTTGCTTATTCATTTGAAAAAAAAATTTAATTCTCTACTAAATAGCAAGGATCATGTGTGCCTGAGTTGAAAAGCAGTGGCATTCATACATGGACCACGTTTTTGAGGAGGAAAAGTAATGACAGAGTGTATTTTAAATTGCAGCTACCTCTTTGGAGAAGTACCTGGATTATAAATGTTCACAACAGGTGAAATAACCCATATAGGGAGTTCTGTGAGGCCTGTCTGAAAATATAACTAAACAGAATTCTGAAGTTAAGTTATAAGTTAATATAATTATTATGTACAGGTGGAATACATGCAAGTCTCCAGACAATTCTATGTGAGTTTAAACACAAAGGTTTGAGATTTGATATAATCTTTGTATATTGTGTATATTTGTAGTCTTTAAATTTAACAGATAGTATGAATTCTTTGGTATATTTTCCGTTAGTTTTTTGGTACTTGTAAATCATTAAAACTGACTTCTTTAAATAAAAACTCATCTTGATGACCAGATATGCAAGTACAAGCCACCTCTCAACACAACATCTTCATTATTATATTTTTAGTTCTTTCCAGAGACCAAAAATGTGCTTTTTTTGATATTTTATATGTGAATTCTGTAACTTATCAAAAGATTCCCCTGCTCTTTTCTAAATATCTGACTCACACGCATATCCAGGAATGCAGGGGAACTGGGTCGTACAAATGCATCACCTTCCTCCTAGCCTACGCTCCTTGTTCTTTACCCATGCTCCCTCACCACTGTGATCACCACAGGGTGAGGAAGGAGAATGAATTATAGAAAGGCACAGTAGAAGTTCATTTCTCATCTTAATTCCCTTCATGTCAGCTCTGCTTCTGCTGATTTAATAGGAGAAAGACTTGGGGCCCAGAGCAAAGGTGAGAACCTCAACCACAACTAAATTAAAAATTAAATTAAAAGATCTGGCTGCTGCCATAATATGTAACTTATTAGAATTTTGCAACTTAGGAGCATTGCATACCCCACTGGTTAAGAATGAGAAGTTGTTAAAATAATAAAGGAATATAAGGAATCATTGGAAGGTTATGTGTCCTGTTTATTTGTTTCATAAAATAAGGAGAAAACCAGGGAAAAGAAGCTGTAGAATTGTTTCTTAAATATTCTGTATTACATTATCTTTCACCAGTATTTCTAGACCAGCTTAAATATGATTCCCTCCCACTCTAATGAATTAATAGAATGTACTGAATATCATAATAGTCTTCTTCATAATGTGCTTTTATGATATTACTATAACTTCGGAAAAATGATCCTGACTTGCTAAAATTAAGGTTCTATCTCTTCTTCCTACTCCTTCTATTTTCACTATTAGTATCATCGCTTTTCTTATTATTACTATTTGATTATTCTGCTCAATTTAGTATAAGGTAATTGTGAAGCACTTTAAACATCAGCCCTTATCGTGATAAGCTGTGATGAAGTATCAAATTGAGTCACTTGTTTTGTAAAACCAATTTTTAAGTATTAGCTGTGTTAAAACAGTCTTTTTTAGTGATAGTAAAAGAAATTTATTTCCCTCATAAGGTTCAACACTAGCCCTCCATTTCAATTTCCAATGGCTAAAAATATAAACTTGCTTTACTTTAATGGTTTTCATGTATTTTAGAAAAAAATGTGTGTTTTAAAATATATGTAATATGTGCTACTTATATGCAGTATATGTTAAATATATTTTAATATATTTCAGATAAAGAAATGGCATAGATATGCAGGTATCAGTTTGTCATTTCTTTTAAACTTATTTTTTCTGAATATTTTACACAAAAGAACACTTCAACAATTCTAAAATATAAAGGACATTAAACATTTACTAGGGCTTTTAAATTCATGGCTAATACAGTGCTGAAGAAAAAAAGAGAAAAATATATATTTAACATCAGTCAAAATCAAAACTTTACCAGAATGTGCCTGTATAGATTTCCAACTTTTTTTAGAGATACATTTTTCATGAATAATGAAATCACATTGCATTTTAGTAAAAAGGTATACATCAGTTTTTAATTGGTTCTTTTCATCACATAGTCTTTTACTTTCTTCAAATGTATAAAGGTTTGCTCAAACCATGAACCTCACAGTGCGTTCTAATTTATCCTATTTTCCCACATAGCTCATTGGTATTGTGTTTTGTCATAAAACACTGTCACTGTTTTCATCTTCATCTTGTAAACCATTTGACTTTCTTATCTTATGGGAACCTCGGAAATGTTTTGCTCAATACTTCGACAAATTGATATGTGTAAATTGGGCCATGAAAATTGCTCTGCTTACACATTCCCTTGGGCTCAGCAGCTTTTTGCAAATTTGAGTGAAAACTTCCGACTATGGCACACTAGGTCTTGAAATCCTATCTCCATTTCCCTCGGTCTCATCTCTGGCCATGTGTTTTTTTTCTTACACTGGTCTCTCTAGGTTTCCACACACCATCAATGTCTTCCCATTTTAATGCTTGAATAATCTTTCTTCACACATTAGCTTATATATTACCTCCTCCATGCCTTATCTAAATTATTAGGGCATTAAGTGTCACTCCTAAATAGTATCATGTTAACCAGGTGTATTCAAATCCTAACACATAAAATACAATACTGTACTTAATTATTTAATTAGGGTAATTTTAATTAAATGGTAGGTGACTGTAAGAAGAATTATGTCTTTTACCTGTATGTCCTTGGAAGCTCCACAATGCACAGGATAGGCTATGAGTTGAAATTAATTGAAATTGCTAGAAATTGAAATTGAACTTAAAAATGCTGGAGAATTATTATTTTTTGAACAATATCTAAGAAGTAACCTGAAAATGTGAATGGACCTAGAAGAAATGTGGTAGAAGAAATGATTCCAGAAAAAAAAAGTAAGAAAGATTTCAAACCAATTTCAAATTTTTTTTAAACATTAAAGGATGTTCATAAGTGAATGGTTGTTTCATTAGCAATCCTGTAGATTTGGAAACTTAAGAGAACTAGATAAAACTCATGACATCTCAGTAGCTTTTCTTTTTACTGAGATGCAACACCAGAAACCTGCAATTTAAAGGGATAAAAAGATAATTTTGTCTCATAGTTGGAAGTTTCAGTTCACGCATGGCAGGCTCAGATGCAGTGTCAGCATTGTGCAAAGGCCGGTCTCAGAAGAAAGCTGCTCTCATTGCGGTGGCCAAGCCAGGTTGTACCTCCAGTAATGGGCCTCTTGCAATCATACCTTACCTCCTTGCAGCAAATTAGCTACACATTTATCAGTGGAATAATCCAATGAGGATTACACTGTACCCATAAACTAATCATTTTCAAAAAACACCACTTATGAGCACATGATGTTTTGGGGGACATTTTATTTTTATCTGAACCATCAAGTCATGTATAAATACCTTACTTCCTGAAAGAGAGAAGTCATTAACTACTAATACATTCAAAGGGGCATTGAACTACATTCTGCTAATAACATAGAACTGCCTCCTAACTCAGTTATTTTTCTCAGTAAATTAAAAATGAAATCCATCTTTGGTTCTTACAAAGCTCCTAAGGTTTAGTCACAGAAATGGTACTTGTATAGCACAGCTATCTTCAAGATTCCTTTAATCCATGTTCCCATTAATTGGTATCTTTTTACTCAAAAGAAGCAAAAGAGAAAGATGAGTTTATTTGACATTTCTTATACACTATTCATCTGCTTGCAGTAGGAATGTATGAATGCCTTTTAGTAGTGATGATGTTTTAAATTGTAACTAACTGGTGATTGTGGATTGTCTACTCTTCAGTGAAAGTGGATGCTGACAACCATCAGTTTATCATGTAACTTATTGATGCTTGATGTTTCATCCTTATTTCTAAGGCTTTTAATCATATTTTCACAATGTAAAGAGCACTATCTCCTACCTCCATGACCAACATTGCCTCAAAGCTAATGAAACAAATGTCTTATAAAGTGCAACTTTTGCTGAAGCATTTCTCACATATCTTACTGCTTTGAGTGAACTGATTTTCCAGTTAAAGTCCACTGTGTATAAGACAAATTGACCTTAATGAGAACATCCTAAAGAGTGTGTCCAATGTTGAGGTCAAAATTAACATAAAAAGAAAATAGCATCATATTCATAGCTGCTAGCTCAGGAGACTATGTGCTCAGCACTTAATACACACAGCAGGAAGGAGGAGGAGATGATATGTGGTCAATTGACCATTTATTTTATAGTGAAATAAATAATTCATTCGGGGTTATTTGAAGGGCAGTGAAGAATTGTACTTTTCTCACCGAGGTGGTTAATTATACTTTGGACTTGTACATAACAGAAAATAGGTTTCTATCATTTGAACTTATAATGTAGAGATAATTGCTGCATGTTTCTCCACCCTTTGTGTAAATTTGTTGAGTCAATACATTGGAAAATGAAATGACATTATCAATTAAATTTTAAAAATTAATGCAATGTAAACACATTTATTTCCCATCTTTTTTTCTAGACTCCAAGCAGAATATAACCAAGAAAATATAGGAAAACTGTTAATTCAGCCAACTATTGCTTTTAGAACATTTTTGTAACTTTCAACTATTTGCAAAAAAACAACTTGATAGTGATTTCAAACTGACCACACTGAAAAAAATACATATGTAGAGGATGTTCACTTTAACCGCAGTGACTTGAAAAAATTGTTACCAAGATAAACAATTAAATACTATGAAGTTTAAATAACATATTTAAGTGGACACAATCCTAGAAGAAAGCTGATATTTGAATGACAAAAAATTAAGTTTTCTACCTATAAAACAATTCCTTATTAATTATTTTAATTTACTATCTCCACAATGCTAGAGTATTTGTATTGCTCAATTTCACAAAGGAGTTTGCAGCTCAAGGTGTTAAAATGAGTCATCAGTAACACATAGTTTCATGTTCCACATTTTATAGTCTTCAAGCCAAGCTCATTAAATGCAATTTGGTCTCTCAAAAATGTCACATTGAATTTTGTTGCAAATTGTAATTGGCTGATCTCTGATTCTAGAGGAATCATTTCTCATTTTCCTGCACCTTTCACTTGACTAAATGCTTCTTTAGGAAGCAGGTAATTTATTTGCATTCTGTGCTAGAGACTATAATTCTCTTTTAACCTAGGAACCTTAGTTTTTAGTATTTCCTAAGTTGGGAATTCTTTCTTCTCCAAATCTAAGTTTGGAACCTGTCTATACCAGGGATTGGCAAACCAGAGCCCCTCTACTGCCAAAGTCATCTTGCTGCCTACTTTTCCACAGCCCTAATCTAAAAATATTGTTCATATTTTTAAATGGTCATAAAAAAGAAGAAAATACTTATTCTAATGTGAAAATTACCTATGAACTTTAATTTTCAGTATTCATAAGTACTTTCTGGAACATAACAATATTCAGTACTTACTAATAAATGTTAGACTCTATAAATGCTTTTGTACGCTCAAGGATATATTTGATTTCCAGCTGAATCAGATTTGGCATGAAATAAACAAGTTCAGACTGGTAAAGTCAAGGACTTCAAAATTTCAAATCATAAAAAACCATGAGTAAGGTACATTAAAAAGATAAGGTAAACAAATATAATTCTATGATTAAAAAATGAGATTTAACATTTCCTGTTTAAATCAATTATATGAATGTCCTGATTCAGTATTTTTATAATCATTTTTATGCTGTGGAAGGTACACGTTTGATATCTTGCCTATAGACAGTTCAATGGTGGACAGTAGTCGGTCTAAATTTTAGTCTGTGGCTAGCAGTAGAGCGTTAACAACTTAGATTTTTGATATCCAGTAACATACATCTAATCCCTTATTATATCTCCAGCTTTTTACTATTCCTTATTCCAAGAGACGTTGACTATAATCATTACCAAGTTCTACTTTCAGTATTAGATTTCTTATTTTGAGTTAATGCATTAGACCCTATCCATAATTTATAATAATGCTCTGTTATTTAAATAAATAAATATGAATCAGTTATTGTCATGTTATAATGAAAATAGAAATAAAATATATTTAGTTCACATACATATATTTTAAATTTGGTAGTCTAATGTCATATTAAAATAAATGAAAATGAGCTGTTTCAGAGCTAACACAGGGCAAAATATTATTTTGAACAATTTTAATTAAAAAATTCTGATTACTAAATTTTGAAAAATAAGACAAATTAATTAGGTACCCTCTGCTGAAATTCACACCATGAGGTGATGGCCACATTTTCCCTCTATCATTTCATTATGGATTTCATTTAAAACATCCTTATGATGAGGTCTATCAAGAAGGTATAGTCTGCACTGAAATGAATAGACGATGATTACTGTGCCCAGCAGGATGGGAGCAGCTACTCTCTTCCTGTTGGAACCTAATGGAGTATATTGTGTCTATTGAGATTTTCCTTAGTATTAGGACACTTGCTTACTTTAGGACACATCTTTTACTATGGCAATATAGGAACTTACGAGTAATTTACTGAATGCCAAAGTGCTCAACTGTACGTTTTCACTCCGGTAAACAAAACCTCATCATTTGTAAGGGTGCTTCCATTTTGCTTTTAGCTTCACAGTGATGGTACTTTTCAGGGCCTTAAAACTTTTCATTTTTCACTTGACCAGACCAAGACTTTGTCAAAGACAAGGAAATTTGAATGAATACATTCCAGCACCAAATTTGGAACTGCTTGCTATTTTATAATAATTTCTGCACATTTCAGCTGTTTCTGAAAACTGAACTCCAATTTCTATATTCCTTAGCTCAGTATCTATTTGTCTCTGACTCATACCTTTAGGTCACAGTTTTGAAAGTACATTAATGTTGAAAGGCAGATGGAACAGTTCATTTTGTTTGTCTTCCTGCACCCTAATGTCACAGTGTTGCATTTCCTGTTTCCCTCGGTTCAGTGAAATTTGCTCATGTATTTTGCCCAGTGTTACAGTTGTTTACTGTGTAAAGTAGGCCTCAGATGCAAATCTCCAAACTATTAATCTTAAAACTATTATTAGAAGAAAAACTATCATTAACTAAAATTTTATCTTCCATTTTTATAATTTATCTTAATCCTAGCAGTTCTATCTTATGTTCTGCAATTTAGCATCACAATTTAAAAATTAATAACAAAGAAGTTTTAATCTCAAATTACCCTAAATTGATTAGGATATACATTTAATTCCCAAATGAATGTGTCTATGTTATTTTGCTTTTTAAATTTTTACTGTTAATGCACCTACAGCACTGTTTTCAGGAAAATATGGCACAGAATATTTTGAATTTCCATTGTATATTTTTTCTTTGTATATTATGAAAAAAACAAATTTTCATAACCAAATAATAAAAACTTAATGGAACTGTTACAAAGAAATCAGCAAGAGTAGTAAGACTTAAACCAAAAAGTAGTTTTCTTCAAAATAGTACAAGACATAAACCAAAAAGAGTCTTCCAAAAAAGAAACAGATAGTGCAAGCTTTCTTTAGATTTGATAACTTTAGGTTATTTTTTCTATCTTCTTCAAAAACATTTTTGGAAAGCAAAAATTATACTTTACTTGTAGTTTTGCTTTCAAATTTGAAAATACTCCTGCTGTTTACTTGTGTTTCTGCATACACATTCTTATTTTATGGCCTTTTATAAGGGTTTCATTAGAATTTTAATTTTTATTTAGTTGTTTTCTCTATTGTCTTAATAATTTTGATTTCTTTTTTATTTTTATTAGTACATGTGTGTAGCACATAATGTTCACATTCCTCGTGAGAATTGGTCTATGCATATAACACAACTTCATTCCTTTTTTCCCTTCCTTCCCTTCTCTCTTTCCCTCCTCCATCCATCTTTTGATCTCCTTCGCATGTGTGTTTATAGATGAATCAAAGTAAAATATTTTTCAGTGTTTGCTATGAAATTTGCTTTTTGATTATTCATAATGACATTGCTTGAGGGCTTTCCTATGTACAGAAGGCTATTTCTATTCCTTATAGGCAATTCCTCTGAAAACTTTAAACTATTTCATAGAAATAATTCTATTTAATGTCAACATTTTTATATGTTCTTGTTTATAGAAATACAAATAATTACTTAATTATTAGAGAAACTTCTCCTGAAATGCATTTCACCCTACCTAGCTCAATGCTGTGCCCCACCTTGGATTCCCGTTCCTAACTAAATGAAGAAAAGTGCTATAGCTGGTAGTCTGAATAATTCTGAGCAGCTTATAAAGATTAGCTTGAGTTTCAGAACCCTAACTCATAAAACCTATATGCTTTCTCAGAATTTAGTTTAAATAAAATCATTCAAAATTACCTCCAGTGTTAATACAAATCTTATTTTCTCTTTCCCTTTCTCCCTTTCATTTCACATATATGCATAGAGAGACAGAGACAGAGAGAGAGAGACAGACAGACAGACAGAGAAAGACAGACAGAGACAGACAGACAGACAGACATAGGGAAGGGGAGAAAAAGAGAGAAAAAATGCTATTAATAAAGCGTTGCAATATTATCCATAGCTGAAAAGCTGATGTACAATGGCTTTCATTATTAGTTAGAATATATCAAACACTGTATGGTAATCACATGGTATAAACCTTGCATTTTGCATGTCTTAGAAAAAGTATAGCAGATTGTTCTTTTTAAAGCCAATATGTGTTATATGCAATTGGATTCCTTTAGCGATGGTGTCAATTGTTCACTTTCTATCACTTTTCACATAGGATCCTTTGGGGGTTTTTTCTAGTCATACATTTGTTAACAAGTAATTAAAATGATTTACATGCTGTGTGTTGATAAGCAGTGACTTCATGATTCTTGACTCATTTGAGATGAGAAACATGCATTATGGTGATAGGATAAAACAAAATAATTAAGACTAACATGAATCATGTCAAACATCAGCCTCATATTAACATGTTTTATCGATTCACTAACTTAATCAAATGACTTGTAAGCCATTTGCAGCATAGTAATTTAATAGCTTATAAATCTTAAAAAACATGACATTTAAGTCTTTTGCACATCTGTAAAACAAGTTGACTACTATAAATCTAAATGACAACACATAATTGTGCATTCCAATCGCAATGTACATGTTTCTATACTGTTTTCCAAAGAAACTTGTGGTAGAAGTGAATAAAACCTCATATTCATTATCAAACTAAAAGATCCCTCAAATCAAAATTTTCAAAACATGTATAATAATTTTTGGCTACTTTTTTCTGGTATAGAACAAGCAGAAATAGGTTTATTTTGTCATCCTGTATAGCTAGAGAAAAATGCATAATTATGAAATTGAAGGAATTATTTTCATGTTTAAAAGAAAATTTCTAGTGACTTCATAGGAGAAAAAATTAATATTATTATTTTATTATGGTTTTTCCCTTATGGTTTATTTATCTTCATGTCTATTTACTTAATTGCAACTTGTTCATAATAGACCTGGGTTTGAATTTTATATTATTAAAATAGAAGGTATGTTTTTACAACTAAAGAAGACTAATATGAACCTATAACACACTATGGTTAAAAGCAAAAACTACAAAAGTGCCTATTTTCAAAGGCATAAAATGCTGTTAAGACAAGTCATACTGATAGCATAAGTTTAACTCACATACCTACTTATTTGGTACAGTGATATTACACAGGTTCCAGTGTTAGAAAACAGTCTTTTAAACAAGAGCTTTAAAATATGGAATACCATAATATTCTAAATAAATGTAACTTCTCTTTTTGGGGAGTCCTCTAAGTGGAAAATATAGGAGAATTTTAGAGACAGCAATATGTGCTAAAGAAAAAATTAGGAGGCCAAATAAAAAGAAGGATGGGAACAAAAAGAAAAAAATGTATATAATTAAGTTAATAGTCTATGTTCCTATAAATTCAGTACATTTAAGATAAATAGTTTCTCATGATTTTTTTTGGTGGAGGGAGCAGGAATTGCCAGGCAGCCAGTGTTTAACATGCTGAGGCATACAGACCATGCAAACATTTTTGATTACTACCCAAATCTTATTACCATTAGCTTTTGATGGTAATGTTAGAAGATATCAAACTGGTTAAATATTTGATTTCAAAAACCATTTCTAAGAAATTTTTTCAGCAAAAGAATTGTAGTGAAACAATGTGAAAGAAAGTTCATTAAGAGCTACAAATCAACATATACTTTTTTGTACCTTTAATAACCCAAGACCATACATAATAATGGTAACTTGACAGAGTTAAACAACCACACAAATTGCTAATGTATTGTTCTTTCAGTTAGTCAAAATATTTACATGAAAAAGGCAGTATATTTAAATTTCCATGTTCTACTTTAGCTTTATTATTATCTTGTTTTGAAGTCCTGCATTGTGATTATTTTTTCATTTTTTATTGGTTCTATTCTGTTTTGTTTGATTTTCCTATGTCTGATACTATGGGCAGCTATTTTGAAGACAACAAGAAGCATTTGGGAGCCATTGTTGATTACCTATTATTTTGTTTTAAATTCTGTATCACTTACACTGTTTTGTTTTGATTGGCTTTATTCTGTTTTATTTTGTTTGGTTTTATTCTCTTTAAAATAAAAAAATAAAAATAAATACAAAGTGCATACCTGTAATGCCAGCACTCAGGAGGCTGAGGCAGGAGGATTACCGCGAGTTAGAGGCAGCCTGGGTACAAAGGGAGTTCAAGGCCAGACTGAATCATATAATGAAGCCCTGCTTCAAAAAAGACATAAATAAATAAACAAATAAATAAATAAATTTCCATGTGTGTTAAAGTTCTCTTTTCTCCTTAATAAAATACATCCACACAAAAAAACAACATATAATTTGTCTAAAACAATATAATATTTTTGGTTACAGTTGAATAATTTCTATGGTGATACGTAGGTCTACAATTCTGATGACTTCCAACTATTGAATTAGTATAATGCCTCTGAATTCTTCTGAACATTAACTATACTACATATACTTGAAATTTCTCTCACCCCCCTTTTTTTTTTGGCTCTACCTGTGTTAAAATTAACACCCACTATACCTGAACAATATTATAGGAAGACAAAATTAGGAATCAAAATATTTGCAATTAAAATTATTAGTTACATTTGTGAATAAATTTAGTAGAGTGACATATGTTTCACTTGGAAACACAAGTCAGTTAATATTATAAAAAGAGCAAATGAAATAAAAGTATTACAAGATAATACAAAGAGAATGAAACATCAATTATACACGTATCCCCTACACTCAGTAACTTTTGGAAGAAAAACATCGTTGGATGAAGAAACAATAGATGGGTGGAAGAAAAAAATAGATGGATAACTTTTCAAATAGAAATAAGTATGTTAACTGGGTGCATTGAGACCAAATAGCAGAAAAAAAAAATACCTTTTTCTTGAACCTTTTACAGTTTAAAGACTTAAAATTACCAAACATCAGGAAGGTGGATCAAAAGACAAAAAATTGAGAAAACTGATTGAAACTCTGTGTACAGAGCATTTGTAGCCCCACATTTCTTCTTGCAATCTGCAGAATCAAAATTTGTCTTTTAAAGAAATTTTCCTCAGGCTAGGGATTAGGGTCAGCTGCATAAGCACCTGCCTTGCAAGTGTGCAGTCGTGAGTTCGATTCCTGGTACTGATTTAAAAAAAAAAAAAGAAGAAGAAGAAGTTTTCCTAAAATGTTACAGATTCAGGAACAGTTGATATGCAGAGATTGGCTTAGTTGAGGGAGCAGGAGCTGAATAATGCGTTTTGGGCAGGTTTAAACATTTGGGCAACTGAGTTTCTTCTCTGTTGCCTCCTGATGGACTGTAGACAAACAGCCTCTTTAGCCTAGCCAAGAGCAAAATGATAATAATTTTTATGAAAACTGTATTTTTTCTTTAGGTTAGGTGTGGGAATTTCCAACTCCAAAAATTCGAACAACTTACTGCAAACAACAATCTCAGAATAAAGAAAGATGGACAAGGAAAGAAATTAACAGGGAAAGCATTCCAATCTGTTGCAACAGTAACAACAAAAATAAATTTGATTCATTTCTTATGTGAAGGGAAGAAATGTATTAATATTTTAAAAAGCATAAAATTACTGTAAGTTTTTCACTCTCCTCAAGAAGTAACTAAACCATTTGAAACTAACCCCTTTGCCTTTCTACATTTACACTCAATTGTGCAGTGATGATAACAGAATTCATTTTACTCCATAATAATAGAGGTCACAGGGATAATAGATATTTGATAAAGATTTTTAGATGGTTTTCTAATGAGAATGAAAAATTCCAAAAATCATAGATTGCCTCTAGATGCTAATGAATAGTCAATTATAACTCTTTAAAAGTAGTCTGGCTCATTTACCACTTTATAGGATACCAAAGCAAATTTTTTTCCATATTGATTCATATTGTTTCAATGTGAAAGGTTGGAACAACTCATTGAATAGCGTGGAAAACAGTGTTTGTACTGTGGAGAGCTGACTAATGTCCACTCCCCCACCAAGATAGCCATGTTCTACTCCTGGAACGTGTGAATGGTTCCTTATATGATTAAAATAAAAGAGATGTTCCAATGTGACTCAGTTAAGAATCTTGAAATGGGAAGTTTGTCCTGAATTATCATTGTACTAAATTGTAACTAAGGTACAATCTCCATGTCCTAATGATGGATTATAGACAGATAAAGTTAAACCCTGTGTCCTGGAGCCGAGTGTGTGAGGTCCTCGCAAGGCGAGCAGTGCCAATAGCCACCAGGACATGGAAGAGGCAGAAAGGAGTTTTCACCTAGAGTCTCTGGAAGCAGCGCATCCTTGCTGGTAACATTTTGATTTTGGCACAGTGAAACCCACTTTGATCCTTCTTGCAGATCTGTGAGGAAACAAATTTCTCTCAGTTTAAACCATTAGAGTTGTAGTACTTTGTTATCATAGGAAACTGACACAAGTATGATATTGGAAAAAAATCAATCATCTCAACTACACTGATGTATTTCAGTGGATCACACACTGTACTAATCTCAGAAAGTTTAGAAAGAACACTGTGTGCAGATATAAAATGTGAAACTCTTAAAATCTCAGAGAATGATGAAGTAAATAATTCAGAAACCTAATATGACTTAAGTGAGTGCATTTTGTTCAGAAAACTGAATAAATGATCAATCACTTCTTCATTCCTAAATCTTGTAATCTGAACAACTTGGAATATACAATATAGTAACTACTGTTAATTCCCTATTATTTGTTTTGAAATTTTGTAACATCACTTTTATTCTTTTTTATTGTTGTTTTGTTTTTAAAATAAAAAAATTACAAACACAAGAAAACTGAATAATAATATTTCAAATTTAAGCAAAGTGCCCAACATTGTTTTTTCAATATCTTCCTCATCATAATAGATGTTTGCTGCATAATCTCAATCAGCTTGCTTTCTTTTAAATTATTCACAACATTTTGCTTTACTAAATTTACTGTTAAAAATTCTCAGAAACTCTTAAGTATATTTAATACTTATATATATTTATATTTTTCCAGAAATTACTTCTTTGCATTAATGATATGATTTTAAATGTGTCTCTTGGAGAGATGTCTTATAAGAGATAATTCTAGTGTTTATAACTCCCAATGTTTATTTTGAATTTTTCATAGGCAAATGTGCAAACTATGTATTCAAACAGCAGGGTACCCATGAATTACATGCCATAAGATATTCAACATACCCACATGAGTAGTCTAAAGCAATATGATACACTGAATTATACATAGGTGTCAAATTGCTTATTTACATATGTATCCTCTAAATTAGTGAACAGCTTCTGCTCTAGTGTTCCTGGAATTTGGACCAAAATCCCAGATGCACATAGAAGCTAGTCGTTTTTTCCGTTATTCATAACATGATAAAGAATCAAAAAAGTAGTAACATAGAGTTAAGTTGCAGTAAGTATATTACTCAATCCTGCTTTTCAAAAGTAAGGCATAATTTTATTGGTGCATTTTAAGTAGCCAAGAAACAAATATTAAGTAAAAGTGAAATTTAAATGATTGTTTCTACAAAATATTATTGTGCTATGGATTGGGGGATACAGATGAAATCAGATGGATAGGTGTGTAAAATGCTCAGATTATCACTTCATATATAACATATTGTAACAGGGATAGAAAATCACTCCTGTATAAGCAGAACCATGTAGAATATAGGGGGAAGACCAATACAGGAATCTAAGAAAATGTGCTATTCTCCCCCACTACTCTGTCTCTCTTTTTCTCCATTTCAACATATATTGACATATTGCCTGTCTGCCCACCTGCCTGCCTGTTTATCTGTCTGTCTGTCTGTCTGTCTATATAATGTATGTCCTGAGCCTACATAATAATTTGAAAAGTGATATGTCATAAATAGAAGTTAAAGGAAGCAAGTCTTCCAAAGAAGAATAAAATAAGTAATTTAAATAGATCATGAAAAACTGTGAACATGATGATAGATATTATAAACCAAAGAAAATATAAGTGAAATTCAATCATTTTTATTTTTGAAGTATTACTGCATTTCTGGATTATTTAAATGGAATTAATAGGTGAAGAGTTTCTCTTGTATTGTCATCATAATTTTATTCTTCACTTCATTCTATAAAATTGAGGTTGGGAGGAAAAACCCAGCTAAGCTATTTTAAGAGCTGGTGGGAGAAATTTTGATCAAGTTCTGATCTTAAAACTTGCATGACATTAAATACTTTTATCATCAGTTGTATACTTTTATTATCAGTTGTATAAATGAAAGGTGACTAAACAACAGTAAAACAAACATCTACAAAATTATAAATTGTACTGTGAACATTGCTTCTTTTATAACCTATGAGGAACAAACATCTTTCTATACCTCCTTCTAAATTTGGCTGGGTTTCAGTATTTTAACCTTCATTCTTGTAATGCTAAAAACACTTCCAGGACTTCTTTTAATGTGACATTTCCTCTTAAGTATAACTTCAGCTTAGATACTACACCACAACCTTTTTCTGTATTCATGCTGGGAAGTTCTCCTTCACTAAATTCCTCTGGCTGCATATATAAATTCTCTCTAAAGAGGGCAGCATCAACATTTCCATGCTGCGCTGTCTACTAATCACACCCAGTTCCATTTCCAATTTTACTAGGTTACTTGTCTTTGCTGCAGCTTCAACTTCATTGCCACTTCACGTGATTATTAAATTTTGTAAAATGATGCTTGGGTTTAACCTGGGAGACAAGGTGCCAACACAAGCATAGGCTTTTATGTTTTTATGTGAACTGAATAACAGATACACTGTGACCAATGTCGAACAGACTTTGAACGAAGTGGTTTGATTGCTCACATAACGTAATGAACATTTATTATTTTTTAAGTACTGTGTGGACTGAAGAGCTGGCAGCAAAATTGATGCTTTCTGCCATCACTCACTTTTTTATACCCAGGTAACTTTCATTTGAACTTTGCTATTAGGGTGTGATATTATTTTGCCAAACTGTCCTAATTGAAATTCACATAGTCCAAAGATCTGAAAAGGAAAGAAGCCCATTATTATAAATTAATAATAACAGGCTGGGCGTGGTGGCCCATGCCTGAAATCCCAGCACTCAGGAGGCAGAGGCAAGAGGATTGCTGTGAGTTTGAGACTAGCCTGGGCTACAAAGTGAGTTTAAGGCCAGCCTGAACTGCATAGTGAAACTCTGTCTCAAAAAGAATATACAAATAAATAAACAAACAAATAAAGTTATAATACAATTGTTGGAATACTACATAACTACAAAATGTATGGCCATTAACATACCAAGATCCAGACATTGTCTAATGTGTGACATATAATACAGCATTTTGTATTATCAGACAAACTGACACAAACATATAGCCATGTTCTCTTTAGTGAGAATCCAGAAGGATGCTGCATTCGGAATCCTCAAGGTGAAAAGCCTGGTGATACTCTGCCCCTCCCTCTCTCTGTCCTGGGGCTGGTAGAGAAATGCGGCAGATTGAAAACTGATGGTCAATTTAAACACTAGCTGAACTGAATTAGCATGGTGCTGAGTGTATATGGTCCACCTGAGGATTGTTGCCAGCAAAGAAGGAAACCTGGAAGGAAGAGTTGTTTTTGACATTTGGTTGCTGTTGGTTCTCCTGTTGTCATGGATTCTCCTGAGCATCTTTCCTGACATGAACTTGTCTATTCTCATCATCAAAGGAGCAACCTGAGAATGGCTGTGGTTCACTTTGGGAGAGCTCTGGTCCTTACTTTAAGTAATAGTTCCTATCTCTGTAGGTGAAGATCTGTGTTGCTTAGTTTAGGAGAGATTGTCATGATGGCTTCCTGATATGTACATGGCTATTTCCACCATTGGAGGAGCTCAGAACCTCATTGTCACTAAGGGTGGTTATGGTACTTTTGTGGGGAGCTCTGGTCCTTACTTTGAGTGTCCCTTCCAAGCTCCACTGCAGAACCTTCAACTTGCTGGCACAGATCCTTCATCCCACTGGCACGGACTTTCTAGCTTCCACCACTGAACTTTGAGCCATCCCAGTGCAGATCTGTGAAGCAGACTTGCATCAGATGTCATCCTGAGCTCTAGTCCTCAAATTGGACTCGTGCAAAGGACGGTCCTGAGCTTAGGTCTTCAGCTGAATTCCTGCAGGATATTGCCATGGAATACAGGCCCTCATCTGGAGTCTCTAGGACTTTAGTGTATGGACAGATTTCCTGCATTTTCTTTGTATTTGACTCTTTGGGTGACTATCATAAAATTATACTATAAATTCTGTGTACTGTATTGCCTTGTTCTCCTTGCAAACCCTGACTGCAACAAGAAGAGAGTGAATATTCTCACTTTGTCCAGAACACACGGAATAAAGAGCTAAGAAATCTTTTCTTATTAAATCATCATTGTTATCTTCTTTGGTTCTCTATCAGACTCAGTAGGTGCCCATGGGAAGTCCTCCAACTGTAGTCTAAACCTGTCCGCCCATCTCTAGCTCATAGTTCATCCATGACACCTCTTTATCTAAAGAGTGTTAAGGACACACACTTGCCTGCATCTTACACTGGCCCCTGCTGCATTTTTTGCCCCCATCTATGCTTCCAGTTATTTCTTACAGTTATGGCTGACTTCCTGGACATTTTCTCCTTTGTGCTTTCGCGGTTGCATCATCAGCAAGGCCTTTCATGATCTCTACCATTAGACACAGAGCAAGATTCGAGTTCTCTCAACCCAATCAGAGCATTGTAGCGCCTGGAGAAATATTCAGCTTTGTAACTCAAAAAAAAAATTCAGACATAAATCCTCAGTAATGTTTTAGGTTATAGATAATTTTTATTTAAATCCCTGTAGTCAAATTTCTAAGTTTGTAAGATTTTCAACAAGAGGGTAATACTAAAAAAACCAAACTTTGGTTTATTTGTTTTTCTCCCCAGAATATGACAGAAATATTCCAAGGAAAATAGAGTGGAGGGAGGATCTGAGTGTGAAAAGAAGAGAATTAAATTATTCAAAACTAAAATAAATTATATATGACATATAACTTCTAAGTGAAGGCCATCATTACGTATTTGTACAGTGGGCAAGTATATTATGAGCTATTGCAGGAAGTAATCAGAATTTGTGAAAAATCATAGCATCAAATAGACTGGAAGGTTGAGGATCAAAGTGCATAATTAGCCACAAGACCGATAACAATAATTACTTTTAGTTACAATTTTTATATTAAAAAAACTTTGGCATGGGGTGGCAAGTCCAATGTGTTGCAACATATTTTCTCCCATTTGATTTTCTAAGAAGGTAAGAGCTCCTTTATAAATGAGGGAGATAATATGGAGTAAATGAAATTTCTTAATTTTGTACAAATATAATTAGGAAAGAAGAACTGTCATCAGACTGTAAAGTGAAACATTGCTTTAAAAAAGTAAAATTTTATATTTTGAAATCAGAAAAATATACAGGAAAATTTATACAGTGAAACTCAACTTTCTACTAATTTGATTGTGGACATGATAATAAATACATAGATCTCTGTTTCACTAGCATAGATGGGAGAAAAAAGAAAACACTGCTCACTTTTTTAGTGTTTCTAAAGAACATACCATTTCTTTGAAATATACTTTGGTCATGATACTTTTGTATTTTAGCCCAAACAATTTAAAGCAATGATTGGAATATTTTCAGAAAGCTGCTAACCTTAGAAAGAACAAGATTTGATTCATTTATTTTTCTCCTCAGATTATGATAGAGATATTGAAAGGAAAATAAAATTCCCTGTGGAGCTTCAGAGTAAATGGTTGAGCATCTCATGTCTAGTGGTGCAAAGGAGCCCGAGAGTGCTAAAGTTACTTTGTTCAAGCAATTTCAGGAAAACAAACAAACAAACATGATATTGAAATAATTTCCTGCACAAAAGAGTATACGAAGATTTAAGGAAGATTGTCATAACTCTACAACATTGAAATAGTAAATTACCTGACACCAATGAATTAGAGGAGAGTGTTAGGTGAAAGAAGACCTGTATCAAAACCAACAAGACAACGGTCAGAGAAAAGTTACAGTGAAGATTCACTGCCTCCAGTGCATTTGCCCAGCGGTCTGCCCCAGCCCAGGGAATTCTGGGTTACAGACAGGGTTCTGATCTAGGAGATTGGGGAAGGTAATCAGGATGAGAGGGACAAAATAGGGTCACCTGATCGGTTCAGATAAGCTCTGTTTTCTTAAATTTCTATTTTTGTTCAATGACATCATCTTGTCAAGGCTGAATTAAATTTTACCTTATAAAGTTAGATTTTTTATCTCTCAGGACTCATCAGGTCTGGTCCATTTGCCTGAAAGGGGGTACTATATACCCCCATCACAGAAAGGTTTATTTTTCCTCTGATTTTTAGAGGTTTCAGTCTATCCTAAACTGGCTTCAAGCCACAAGGACCATGGTAGAGCAGACTAGCAGAAGACACCTGGTTATCCTGTGGGCAGAAGCAGAGGCAGGAACAGAGAGAGGAGAGACAGAGGGGCCTTCTGAAGATGGCCCCAGGGTCTTCACTCCTCCAGCAGCCCATCTCTTCACAGCTGTGAAGGCATCATGGACTGATCCACTGATGAATATCAGGTGTCCATGGTCTGATCACCTCCAAAAATCCAGCTTCTGAAAACAGGAGACTTGGGGGGGATGCTTACACGTAGAACCTTTGTGTTGAGCTGCACCTCCAGCTCTCCACAATCTTTGTTTATACATTCATTTATGTATTTATTTATTTAGAGACAGAGTCTTGCTAAATTGTTCAAGCTAGACTTGTATTCTTCCTGTCTCAACCTCCAAAAGTGTGGGATAACAGCTGTACACCACCACGTAAACATCTTTATATCTAAACTACAAAATGCTCCTTTTGTACAGGATTCATAGGAATGATGTTTTAAGATGAGTATCATGATTAAAATCAGATAATAGAAACTACCAAGAGTCGTAGCTAAATTGTGGAAATAGAATAAGATTTTGGTATTTTTAATATATTTATTAAAAGTATGTACTTCCTTATTGTATAAATATATAAATAATTTTTACAGTACATGTTACTGATATTTTCTAGGCAACAACTAATTACTATTTTTCGAAGTTGGTTAATTAACTGGTAAGAATAAAAGTTCATTTGTATTGCCATTTTTCTTAAATTCAGCATTTCTTTACTAAAATTATATGCATCCACCCTCTCATTTCTGAGTAAAAATGAAGCTCATTATAAAACAGAAATTCTATAGAGATGCAGATTTTTAAAACATCGAGAAGTCTAAATAAGTTATGTAGACTTGACATTCCCTTAGCAAGAATTCCCAAATTTTGAGCCAAATTCCCACTCTATATCTGTTCTTGTTTTTCATTATCCTAACTAAAATCTTTATTTTATTAACTATCTACTGGTATTTTAGGATAGATAAAAACATGGGTAGTTACTATTAGGTCAAATGTAATTCCTGAATGGAATTAATTTAGTGCCTAATTTCCACTTTAGATTATAAACTAAAATTCTTAGTATCAATAATCTAATAATTTTGATTTACTATTATCATTTTTAGTATTTTATCTTCCAACATATTGTTGAAAATTACTATAATTTGATAGATTTTTTTATATTTAAATCTTTTCCTTTTTTGTTTCCAGTGTTCATATTTTGGTTAATTTTCTTCATTTGTCTTAATATTTGATATTAACAATTCATGTGCAAAACATTTATAATTTTTTACAAATATTTTAGAGACATTTCTGTTTCAGTTTTTTCTTTGCTCTTTAAATTTTCTCTTTCAATCTTTCTGGATTTCTGACAACTAGACATTTTATTCTTTATTATGTTCTTAAGTCTTCTTATATTTGTAGACCTGGACCTGAATTTTGTTTTTCTGCATTTAAACTTCCAAGTAATGAACTCCATCACATAGTTTCCAAATCTTAGGTTAGATCAATTGTTGTATTTCAGAAAACAAATATTTTCAGTATTATAAAAAATTAATTGTTAACATTTCTTCCTAATTATTACATTCCTATATCCATACTCTTTTTAGTCAGACTTTAAGGGTCCTGTAATGAAAACAGGGAGTCTGCTTTTAGTCTCAGAGTACAGTTCCAGATACAGGTAGTCTTTATGACTTGCTTATGCAAAGAGGAAGTGGAGGCAGGAGAACACTGGGCCCAAGATTCAGAAGCCTTTGTGAGCTCCAGTGGCTACCCTCTGTCCTTCGACCTCACTGCAGGAGCACACTGAAGCCAGCCTACTGGAGGAAGTAATCTCTTCACAAGAGCAAAATCCATTGTTCTAGCCAGTCCTCCAATACTCAAGGGTAGAAACCAGACAAAAAGAGCTTCCCAGTTGGCTTCCCATTGAATACAGACACAGAGTGAGCCAGCAGTGATCAGTAAACCCCCATCTAATCAAAAGACTCATGAACAAACTAAATGTTGATCACTGTATGCCACTGAGATATTTTGTGTATGTGTTTAAATTCTGTGATATCACTATGGCAATAAATAACTGATTCATGTAAATATCATTTAAGTATATGTTTCACACACTAAACTATGTGTTTTAACTAAGTATATAATATGGGTTATGGTACACTAAATACATTAGGATAAAGGATAGTTGGAAAATAAGCATGAATTAAATGTTGTCTCTTGCATCCTTTTTGCACTTATATTTAAAGTGAATAAAATACTTTCTTAAGGAGGGATTCACCTGTATTAGGTTCCATATATTATATACCCTATATACTCATAACATTAACATGGCTTTATGTCTATCTTCCAAGACTATGTTACCAATATATTGTCCTGTTTCTTACTTTTCCTTGCAAAACTGCTAATTCTACTTTTTCAAAACAAAGCCATATATACCACTACATGTTAAATTATTATTTTGCACACACAAAAAAATCTCTAGCTAATCATAAGTCATACATGCTTTAATCAATCAAACTTGACAGAAAAAAAAAACTACAGACTGTACATAGTTTGATTTCAGCCCTGTTGTTTCCTAGCTTAATCATAAAATCAATAATTCTCAAATGAATAGTATTTAACCCAGGATCATCACATTCCAATAGTCACAGTATCCAGGATATTCAACATAACAAAAAAGAGAAATGTCATAAACTGATATGAGGCAAAAATACAAAGAATAACCCAACATGCTCTGCTGTTGAAATCAGCAAACAATGGTTTTTAAGACAATCATGATTACTATAGTAGTAACATAAAAGAAAAATGCTTCAAATACAAAAAAAGATTTGAAAGTTCTGTAGTTAAATAGAAACTATGAAAAATAAACCAAGATACTAACTCCACTTTCGGAGGCTGAAGCAGGAAGATCATGTATTTGAACCTAGACTAGGAGAATTAGTAACTTGGTGAAACCCTGTGTCAAAATTTAAAACAAATAACAAAATACTTGGGGATGTAACTCAGTGTGAAATTCTGGGTTCAATTTCTAGAACAAAATAACCTAATCTGAAATAAAACTAGAAAAAAGGTCATTAAAATAAAATTGAGAGGAGCTTTCAGGATATTTGGGACAATAGTAAAAGGATTGGCATATGGTAATTTTAGACTCAGGAAAGAGGTTGGAAAAACAAGACAAAAGTATATTTGAGAAACAAGTGTTCAAATATTTCAGAATTTGATATGCAGTATAAATATTCAATGCCCAAAAGATCAACAGAGTTAAAGTGGTATGAACACAAGTAAAATATGACCAAGTTCAAAAATAAAATAATTTAAATGGAATTCACCATGTTTGGATCATAACTTGTAAAGGCACTCATGAAAGAGGACTTCTAGAAATGCTTCACAAAATAACAAGAATGATGAGATAAGTGTGTTTGACATGAGGAGTATTTTGAAGTGTTTTAATATCAGTGTGCCTCATACTGCAATTTTTTAAAATTTAAACATTTATCACAATCAGGTTCATCCCTCATATGTGTGTTCACATATATAGTATAATTTTGTGTGATTACTATTATATTTTGTAATTATCCTTGTGTTTATAAAGACTGCCTCTCAGTTGTGGTCCCCTCCCCTTTTTTTTTGTTTTGCTGATGAAAATGTACACATATATGCACTTTAGGCCTCTAATTTTCTTTTAGTACCCCTGTAAATACTATCACTGCATTTATTTTTCAAATATCATTGACCAGTACAACATGTCATACACAACATGCCATGCACAAGAGATTGGTTAGGAAGAGATTATGGCAATTTAAGGATACTACAAGCTAAGTGACCTCACCTACATGGTATGAAAGATAAATCAAAATGCCAAGAGCAAGTTTAGTGTTATATAAAGAGTTTGTTTAAACTCTACTCTTCAATGTTGCTTTCCAAACCAAAGTTAGTGTTTCATTAAGTAGGAGGATATTACACAAAGGAGTAACTTCCATTAAAATTAATATCAGTGTCTCATACACTTGAGTTTTCCAAAGTAATATATTTCCTTAACACTAATAAACTGAAGTTGATGCCAGACATGTTTTTTAATGAGCATTTATCTAGGTGGCTAATGAATATTCAAGGCTTTCTGTAAGACAAGTCTCTCACTTAAAGGTAGGTACTGCCTCTGACAATTTGGTCAGGAAAGAATACTATGTATTCTCTAGCTCTAATGAGACAACTAAGATCAGCTAGTATAGCATTGCTTGCCCTGATCTATTCACTTATTTATATTACATACACCTCATATCACAATAGAGTTAAAATCAGACATTAAGTGTCTGGAAATGAGTTTAAATGAAAGAATTGTGTAAATCACTATATATTCTAAGTAAGTTTGAATTCACTACTGATGAAGTTTCTTAGTGCAATCAACGTCATTTTTGTAGATGCATTAGTTGTCATTACAGTTTTCCCCCGTATATTGTATATTTACTTTAATTTTTTAAAAAGTGTATCAAATGATTGATTTTAAAATGAGGTAAGATATGTATCACAATGATGTAGTCATGTGCACTCATCCAAGTTGAAGCTGATGGGAAGAGTTTCTAATCCCACAAAAGTTCTCTGAGATGGGGAAGGTGCTTTGAGAGAGGACAAAGAAAAAAGAGAGAGAGGGAGAAAAGAACTGCAAGTGTATTGAATATGTTTTTTGCACATGTTAATTTCACAGAATAAACATTTCTATTCCATATTACAAATCTGCACTAATAGAAAAAATAACAGAAAGGATAAATGAGGGTAGATGTATATTTTTAGTTGAACTTAGAACTTCAATTTTTTATAAGTGAGTATACATAAATTTGGAATTCTATGTATTTTCTCAGGTAAAAATGAACTAAATAATGACAAATATATAATTTTGAAGGGCAAAGATACAAATTGAATTATTTCCATTTAGTTATGTTGAAACTGAAGCTCATTTTAGAGCCATTAATAAAATTTGATTGCCAAATATGAGTAAATGAGAAAAAATGAGAATAACTTGATGCCTTCCTTTTGTGATTAGTGTGACTCTACAGTAAAATTAATTAAATGACTTACCCCTTCCTGATCCGTTTCAGAAGCTCTCGATGGGAGCATCCAGCAAAGATGAAGTGTCTATCTTAATCAACTAAAATCAATGAATAGGATTTTGAAGTTGAAAGCAGAACATTGCAGTAACTGTGAAAGCCCATGGAAACGGACAAGCAGATTCCTAAGACATGTTAGATTTCTACAGAGAAAAGACCAGTTAGCCACTTAGCTAAAAAACTCCATTGTCACAACTCCTTTATCACCTGCTATCAACACATAACAAATTTGGTGTAAATTAGACAAGGAAAAGGTGCATATTGATTCTATTCTGGGACGTATTTCTTTTTCTTGGTGTGCAGTTTCTAAGAAAGCTCTCTCTTACACGTGCCATCTCTCTTTCTCCCACTTTCACAGCTTACCCTTGCTTAGTGGTTATGATAATAGTGCAGGCCCTAACAATTCCACCAAAGCCAAGCATTTCTTAGAGTAGCATTGTATGAACCAGAAACAAGAACAAGAAACCAACAACACAAAAACAAGAGCATTTCTTTGAGTCAGATTAGGACATTTCTATTATTTAGTTAACTGTCTTTTGGATGTATCTTCTTTTAGAAAGTGATATTAAAATTTGAAGGGTTTCTGAGTGAGGAGACAAAATCAAATAAAGTTATTACTTAAGTTCACTTATAAATGGAAAAAGTCTACACGTACAATTTTAGCAAAAAAAAGGAAATGAAGTGTTTTTGGAGACCAATGACTATCATCACTATCACTAGTTTTCTCACACTTAAGGTTTCATAACCACAAAATCTACACATATATTTCCTTTAGCATCCAGTCCAGCAGGTCGATGTATTCTTAATGGCTCATTGCTTAAAGTAAGACTGAGAAACTATTAGAATCCAAATGAGACACACAATGCTTAAATTTTGGGGTGGTTGAATAGTAACAGTTAAGGAAATGCCAAGAAATTATATTGAGAAATTTAATTAGAGTTGTATATTCTATAAAGTAATTGACTTAATGATGATGTTCCATAACATTAAATCCAATTAGATCAAATTTGTGATATTGTGTAACTTTCTTTTGAACTTGTTTGGACAGTATTGCAGTATAAGATTCAAGTCAGAAATCATGTGAGGTCTACTGGAATTTGAAGTACTGAAATTCAATTATTTCTCCTGTGCTTTGTTTAGTCAGATTGTGGTTGTAAGAGAGAAAATAGTTTTATATCCTTAAAGTGTTGACATTATTATTATTTTCAAAATAATGCAGAGGTCAGGAATTGATGTCTGTGAAACTATAATTGTGTATTCCTGAGGGGTGCATTATCTGTACTCAACTTTCTCAAAAGAAATCTTTCTTTCTTTCTTTCTTTCTTTCTTTCTTTCTTTCTTTCTTTCTTTCTTTACATTTTTTGACTTTTATTAGTATATGTTTGCAGCATATAATGATTGCATACATGGTAGGGAATTTGTGCATGTACATAATACATTTCATTTTCCTTCTTTTTCACCTCCCTCAACCCCTCCTTTATATTTCCAACATTACAGTCATTTATTCATCTTATGGGACTTTACAAAGTTAATTATAATTTATATAGATTGAAAACCAAACTATTTATTATTGGGAAAAATAGGCTTATTTGACCTCTAGGAGCAATTCTAGTTTAATTTTATTTGCTTCTGTATGGACAAATAATGTTGTCGAATAGTGAGGCTATCTCTTAGGTTGTAATAAAACATAATCATTTTTAAAAACTTCTCTTTAGAATTTTGTCTCTGGGGATTCTATGACCTTATTTTCTGTGTTGTATGACAAGAATATGGAGTTATCTCCTCCAAGGTGATAACTCCTTGTGGCATATGCTATCATGAATTTCATTGCACAAGAAAAGTTTGTTGTTTGTTTCATTCAAAATTAAATAATTAAATGAAAACAAAGTAAATGAATGGGGAATAATCCATGGGAAAAAAAGGAAATAAAGATGATATAGTAACAGTGAAGCCACTTATATATACAGACCAGACTTGCAATCTTTATGAGACAAGAATCAGGAAATGTTTGCAAAAGAAAGGATTCAGAAACTCATGATTGAAATTTCTAAACACTTTATCTATATTCTTCATGAATATGAATCACAGACCATACATCATAAAGATGACAAGTGTCATTTTTTAAATTTTTTTTATTTAAAGACAAAAAAACAGGAAAAAGGTAGAATTATTACAGAATTTCAAGAAAAGGAGATAAATAGTAAGAAATCACTAGTTGATACATTACATATTCTTCTTTTAGAAATAGTTATTCAAGTTACAGAATTAAAGCACACAAAGTGGACACTAAGGCAGTGAGAATGCAAACAGATCTGTTCAACAATCCAACAAGAACCTAGAAATATGGTCATCAATCCCACACACCTAAACATACATGCAGCTATATCTTTTATGGCACTTCCTATTTCCTCTCTTTTTACAATAGCAATTACACATTTTTTAAATTTTATTTAAAGAGAAGAAAAAAAACAGAAAAAAGGGTAGCAACAATGCAGAATTCTAAAAGAAACAAAGAAAAAGGAGAATGAGAAAAAGCCCCACTAAGAAATCAGTAATTTATAAATTACGTACTGTCATCCTGGATGTAATTGTTTAAGTTACAAAGTTAAAGGGTACATAGCAAATATTCAAACAGTCAGACTACAAACAGTTTTGCTCTAAGATCCAACAAAGGTACAGCAATATGGTCATCTATTTTACACAGAGCACTTTCTTTTACTCTCTTTTTTACAATAGCAATTGCACATTTTGTTTTTATTGCACTTGTAGTTCTTATTTACTTTTTGCACTAGAGACACAATATGATATTTATAAATATGATTCTTATTTATTTCACTAATGAGGATAGTCTCAAGTTGTCTCCGTTTGCCTATGAAGGCATCAAGATCATCTTTTTTATAGCTGAGTAATATTCCATTGTATAAAAATGCCACATCTTTTGCATCCACTCTGCAGTTGATGGGCATCTTGGTTGTTTCCAGGATTTAGCTATCACAAATTGTCCAGCTGTGAACATAGGTGCACATATATCACTGTGATATGAACTTTTCAGTTCTTTGGGGAAAATACCCAGGAGCTGGATTGAATGGAACTTCCAATGCTAGTCTTCTGAAAATTCTCCATATGGATTTCCATAATGGTTGCACCAGTCTACATTCCCATCAAGAGTGGAGCAGTGTTCCTTTTTCCCTGCAGCCTCGCCAACATTTGTTATCAGTTGATTTCTTGATGGCAGCTATTCTTTCTGGGATAAGGTGGAATCTCAATGCTGTTTTAATTTGCATTTCTAGAATGACCAGTGGTGGCAAACTTTGCTTCATGTATTTATTTGCCATTTGTATATCTTTCTCTGAGAACTGTGTGTTCATCTCAGATGCCCATTTTTGGAGAGGGTCTTTGTATTTGGGGGGCTTGATGTTTTTCAGTTCTTTATATATTCTGGAAAAAAGTCTTTTGTCTGAGGGGTTGCTGGTTAAAATTCTTTCCCACTCTGCTGGTTTTCTTTTCACTCTGTTGGCGATTTCCTTTGCAGTGCAGAAACTTTTCAATAATGTGAGATACCATTTGTTGATTCTTTGAAATGTTTCCCATGCAGTTTGCGTTTGGTTCATGAATTCTCTGCCTATCCCAATGTCTCCAAGACTTCTACCTACCTTGTCTTCCAGCACATTTAGTGTTTCTGTTTTAATATTGAGGTCTTTGATCCATTTAGACTTTAGTATTGTGCATGGTGATATGCATGGATCTAGTTTCAGTCTTCGACGTGTAGAGAGCCAATTTTTCCAACACCATTTATTAAAGAGACTATCCTTCTTCCAGTGGACATATTGAGTCCCTTTGTCAAATACCAGGTGGCTGAGTGTCTTTGTAGATGCGCTTGCATCTTCTGATCTGTTCCGTTGATCCTCAGGTCTATTTCTTTGCCAGTAGCAAGCTGATTTTATCACTGTGGCTTTATAGTACTGTTTGAAGTCAGGAATTGAGATGCCTCCTGCCTTGCTTTTGTTGCCTAGAATTACCTTTGCTATTCTAGGTTTCTTCTGTTTCCAAATGAATTTTAGGAGTGTTTTCTCTAGATCTGTGAGGTATGTCAATGGTATTCTGATTGGTATTGCATTAAATCTGTATAGCAGTTTTGGGAGTATAGCCATTTTCACAGGGTTGGTTCTTGCTAACCAAGAGCAAGGAATGTCCTTCAATTTTCTAATATCCTCTTCAATCTCCTTTTTCAGCATAGTATAATTTTCAGCATATAGGTCTTTTACATTTTTAGTTAGGTTGATTCCAAAGTATTTCATTTTTTCAGATGTTATTGTAAAGGGTGATATTTCCATAATTTCTCTCTCAGTGAGTTTTTTGTTTGTGTACAGGAATGCTATTGATTTTTGAGCATTGACTTTGTATCCAGCTACACTACTGAACTTGTTTATTACCTCTAGCAGTCTTTTAATGGAGTTTTTTGGGTCTTCTATATAGAGCATCATGTCATCTTCAAATAGTGATAATTTAACTTCTTCCTTTCCTATCTTTACTCCTTTTATTTCTCTCTCTTGTCTGATTGCCCTGGCTAGTGTTTCCAGAACTATGTTGAAAAGGAGTGGTGTGAGTGGACATCCTTGTCTTGTTCCTTATTTTAAAGTGAAAGGCTTTCTGTTTTTGTCCATTTAGTACGATGTTGGCTGTTGGTTTGTCACAGATGGCCTTTATAAGGTTGAGGTAGACGCCGTGTATTCCAAGTTTCTGAAGGGTTTTTATCAAGAACATGTGTTAGACTTTGTCAAAAGCTTTTTCTGCATCTATTGAGATGACCATGTGGTTTTTGTTTTTGGGTCTGTTGATGTGGTGTATTACATTTTTTGATTTGCATATGTTAAACCATCCCTGCATTCCTGGAATGAACCCCACTTGGTCATGATGTATAATCTTCTTGATGATTTGCTGCATTCTATTTGCCAGTATTTTGTTGAGAATCTTTGCATCAATGTTCACTAGTGAGATTGGCCTATGGTTCTCTTTTTTGGTTGCACCTTTCTCTGGTTTTG